>JASCZW010001842.1:7500-85475 GCA_034211315.2 Aedes japonicus | reverse complement strand
GAAATGGCCGGGATGCCGCAGTTTGGAGTAATGTTCCACAACTCTTTTTGCTGTGTATTTTCTCATATTTTTTCCACCAACCACCGCATTTTCGGAACGTCCGATTCAATTTCCTCCTCAAGCTGGAAGCACCACGACATCGAATTTCATGGCAACCTTCAAACAAACAATAAAAAAACGAAACTAACATGTCTACAATCGCAGTGTTTACCTGTACCTGAGTTGCACTGACTGCGCCTTCAATTGTGCGGTAAGAAGACACCACCGAAAGAACAGAAAATCGCCGCATTCCAGCCAAGTCACGAAACATGTGTCAAAGAATTTGAAACTGGCCCAGATAACAGAGGGGGAAAAAAACCCGGAAAATCAACACCAACTGTGACTGGGCTGAAACTTGAGGGTACCTCCACAGGAACATAACCAAGTTTACAGGACGAACAAAAAAATAGATAGCGACGATTCCGCTTCCCGCCTATCACAAGATGCGATGCAACAGTCTCATTCTGCAAATGACAGGGAATGTAATTTTCAACCGAAACCTGACAATCGAACAACTCCACGAGAAGGAAAAAAAGCAGAGCCTCGAGCCGCATTTTGAGCTTTTTTTTTCCTCCGAATTCAGCTCTGCACTCTATTCGATAGCTACTCATTTTTGAGTCAAAAGTCACTCAGTTCGACCAAAAAGGTACTAATTAAGAAATGGGTCATCATGCTTTTACCCAAATTTAATAAGTCTTGTTTATAATTATGTTTGTAAGAAGATTTATTAACAAAGAAAACTAGGAATACATTTCAGTTCCTTACAATTTTAATAATCAATAATTATTTCAGAACAACACGTATGTTCTTTGCACGACTTGCAAAAATAAATGCAATTAACTCAGTCACTGGGTTGTCTCCGAGTAACGTGTGCTTTGGTTCGCTTCCATGTCTGCCGTCCGGAGAAAGCCCGTGGTGGGTGGGAGTGCTTTGGAAAAACAACTCCCGAACATGGAAAACTCTGCACTTGTGCAACCACCGGGAAAAAATTTCCCGTTGCGGTGGTCAAAATGTTAATAAAATAAATTGGGACCATACTTCGCGCTTACTGAACGTGGGTGACAAAACCGAGCCATTGGTTTGGATATTTGGTAGGGGGATGTTGTTTTGAGTAACTAATTTTTCGGTGTCATCCTCCGACAATGCTGTGTTGTGAATGGAGGGGGTGATTTTTTGCAGTGTGTGAAAACGGTACCGGAGTAAATATAGACGATTGCCTACCCATCAGGCTGATTGGAGTGAGTGCAAATTGGGAAGTATTCGGTTCTGCCTGCAGGGTTCGGCTCGCAGTTACAGTTGTAGAATGAAAGTAAATAACCATTGAGCGAATCCAAGCAAACAATCAATACAAACATATTGCACCATTCCTGCGCCAATAGAATGCAGTTTGTGGTAAGATCTCGTTCTTAACTTTTAAAGCTCTACACGATCAAAAATCGAATTCAATATTCGGGGTGGCCACAGACTCGGGAAAAATCGGGAAATGCGGGGAAAATGCGGGAATCCAAAATCATCGGGAAATATGCGGGAAAAAGGCGGGAATTTCAAAAGTCATCGGGAATTTTCATCAAATGGAAGGAACCATACTCAGACCTTTTTCAAATGATTTGAGTAGCGTTTTTGTAATTTACTCGGGAAATCGGGGAGCTTTCCCGAAATTAAGGGTTCTTCCTAGAAGTTCAGAAAACTTTCCTGAAATTCAGATTGTTTCCTAGAAATTCATGGAATTGTCTACAAATTCAAGGAGCTTACGAGTTCAGGGAAGTTTCCAAAGGTAAAGGGTTCTTCACAGAAGTTCAGGTAACTATCCAAAATTCAGGGGGCTTCCAGAAGATTAGAAAACTTATCAGATTATTTTGGGTATTTTTCAGAAGTTCATAGAACTACTCAAGATGTTCAGGGAACTTCCCAAAAATTCAAGGAACTTTCCAGGAAATTAGAGAAATTTCAATAGAGAACAGTCAAGAAATTCATGAAGCTTTTCAACAGTTTGCGAACTTTCTAGAGGTTTAGTGAACTTCTTAGAATTTCATGAAACTTGCTAGATATATACAGAACTTCTTAGAAGTTCAGCAAACATGCAGGAGTTCAAGAAACTTCCTTCCTTCTCATGAATTCAAAAAACTTTTCAGAACTTCAGGAAATGCTCACTAAGATCATAGAACTCCCCCGAAGATCAGGAAATTTTCCAAAAGGTCAGCAAACATCTCAGACGTTCAGAGAGCGTCCCAGAAATTCAGAGAATTTCCCAGAAGTTCAGGGAACTTTCCAAAAGCTTGAAAAAACTCCCAGATGCTAAGGGGATTCAGCAGTTCAGGAAATTTCTCAGTAGTCCTGCGATCTTCCAAGAATTTCAGAAAACTTCCCTAAAGATCAGGGAACTTTCCAGAATTTCAGAAAACGTCCCAGATAAACAGGAAACTGGATTTTTTGAGCATTTGAAAAGTTTAGGAAGCATTCAATGGATTTTTCCATAAGTTTGGGGAGCTACCTAGAACTACAGGGATCTTTCCAGGTGATCGAGAAACTTTCCAATCGTTCCGAAAGCATCCCAAAAGTTCGGGGTATTTAAGTTTTAAGAAGAACTTACACTTCTTACTACTCGGTAATTGTTCGAACCCAATCAAAACGAGAATAAAAAACCAACTACTATTTAATCAATTTCATAGAATTTCCACCTATTCACAAACTCGGAGATCATAAAATGTTCTTGTACGGTATAACAACATCTCGGTAATGCTAACTATTCCACAGAAATTCCCCGGCTTCCAATATTTTGTTTTCAATTTCTCGTAAGTTATTTAAATAGGGTATGTGTCCCTTGACTCAGCCTATTATGCATCAATCGATTACATTTTTCTTTGTAAATCATAAAGTATTTGAGCTGGAAACAAAATTTAACTAGCTATACATTTAGTAAGATATTTTTAATAAGTCATCTGGTAGTATGTATCACGAAAAGTTACACAACTCGTTTTATAAAGTCAGAAAATTTCTAGGGATATGGATGTAATGTCGGTCTATGGGTACCAAATTGGGTCTAATCATGGATGCAAGTTCGTCTCATTCGATTGATTTTTTTATAAAATGCAATCTTCGAACGGGTTTCTTCCTGATTTTATTATTCAAGACGTTCCCAGCTGAATTCGCTTTACCCAACAAACAATTTCACAAATTAAATTATACTTAAACTGCTAAGAAACACTTAACTGATTTTTACATATGATTTAGCAGTCATTCGACAATCAAAACATTATAATTCACTCTACACAGATTTTTTTTCTTTAATTTGTGTTAATATGAGCCATATGAACAACATTCAACCGGAGTTCAGACATTTGTAATGTAAATGTTACCAATAACAACATTTTTACTACGCTTTTCATACAACAGGCCATAGTTAGGAACATAGAAAAAAATATGTTCCTAACATTGGGTCCACCGTTTTCTTGTTAAATAATTGTTATTTTACCTACGTCACCTGTTAGTTTTTAACATGTAACTATATTCTGTACATCTTGTCTGCATTATTCGGTTTATAGGTTCAATTTCGGCAAATTTAGATCATTCGAAGATCGTATAGATAATCTGTTCAGCTTAACCAGTAAAGTCATGGTGTCTAAGAAATCAAGGAAATCGAAAATTACGCGGAAGTGAACAACTATAAATTGAATATTTATGTCTCAATTACTTTGAAATAATTCGGTCATGCTTATAGCAACATGATTTTGTTGATTATCGAAGAAATAATGACATATTTGGTACATAGACCGAATCAAGGAGCTAGGCTAACATTACATCCCGTTACCCTATGTGTGATATTCTGCTTTTTATCACAGAATATGTACCTGCTGAAAGTTAAAACAACTTCTAGGAAGCGAAATCTGATTTTCTAAGTTCCCGTCATTTCCAGAAACTTCTTCCTATTCCATGGATGATCAGCAAACTTTTTGGAAGTTCCTCCATGTTTCCAGAAACGTTAATAATTTTTCGGCAATTCAATGAATTTCTTTAAAGTTCCACCATTTCTCTTCTAGAAAGACAGCGAGCAAACTTCATGGTTATCTAGAAACTTCCAATTATTTTATTCAACTGCCGAGAAGTTTAATCAACTTCTGGCATGCCCATTAAAGATATTTCCACCCAATCTTCACAGATATTCTGAAGTTCATTAAATTAATTTTTTTAATAGTGCGTTCAGTAAGAAACTTTACAAACACCACGTTTGGTTTAGAAAAATAATTCCAAACCACGATTTGAACCACCGTTGAAGATGCCCATAGAAGATCTGGCTACACGGCTGTAACAGGTGAGGCCAGAAATGAACTTATCTCTCATGTGGTGACGAATGTGTTTGAAGTTTGGCAAATTGCGTTTGTAAGGGTGTTAACACATGGTTAAAAAAGAATGGGCAGCCATTCTTCCACTCAATGCCGTCTGACGTTGTTTGCCGGAATCCAGAGAAAAGAAAATGGTCTGGACAAATTTTGGCTAAATCCAAGAAGGAGCTACCAAATTTGACAACATTTGTTAAATATTGGCTAATCCTGTCGCACAGAAAGGCGTATTTTTAATAAATGGATAGTGTCTGGTGGTAAATCAAACTGGAAAAAGTTTGGGAGCTCAGAGATTTAGTTACGAGTAATTTATATTAACTCACCTTAACAGTCGGGAAAATAAGGCAAAAATGCGGGAAAAATTCGGGAAAAATGCGGGAATTTTAATATTAAGATTGTGTGGCCACCCTGGGCCGCTTTAGTCAGTCGCATAACCTGAGTAACTCCATTTTTTTACGAAATCGAGGTACAGTTCCCATGCGACTGAGTAAACTGGCCTCTCATATTGAGTTCAATTTCTGGCCATGTTGACCTTTATAAGAAATTCCGAAAAGAAAAGGTTTATAGTAGCTTTGAAAGAATGTGAGACTTGTTTCGAGATAACTTCTAACATTGAATAAACTCAAAGAGTTGAAGACAGAGACAACTTAAAAGAAATTCGGAGAAGCTTTAAAGAAGTTCAGAGAGAAAATTAGACAAAAATACATATAGAACATAGGAGAAAGATGCCCAGAAGGAACTCTGGAAAAGGTCAGAGCGAAATTCAGAAAAACGTAGATTTGAGAAAGAACTTTAAAAAAGTTCAGATAGAACTTCATCACAAACAAATTCAGAGATGAATACGGAGAAGTTCAGGGAAGTACAGTAAAAGAACAACGAACGACATAAAACTTAAAAACCTCTGAGAAGTTCAGAGCCTATTTGAAACAACTCTTTACAAAACTTCATGCACGGATATGGATTTCCGGAAAAACTGACGCGGTTGATCAAAGCAACGATGGATCGAGTGATGTGTGTCGTGCGAGTATCAGGGACGCTCTTGAGTCCCTTCGAATCTCGGAGAGAGTTACGGCAAGGTGATGGATTGTCGTGTTTGTTGTTTAACATTGCACTGGAAGGTGTGATTCGAAGAGCTGAGATAGACACGAGTGGCACGATTTTTAGGAAGTCTGTACAACTATTTGGCTTCGCCGACGACGTTGATATCGTAGCACGTCACTTTGAGGCGATGGCGGAAACGTACATCAGACTTAAGGCTGAAGCTGGTAGGATTGGGCTTGTGATTAATGCGTTGAAAACAAAATACATGAAGGGAAGAGGCTCACGAGAAGATAATGTTAGCCTCCTAGCACGAGTTCAGATCGACGGTGATGAAATCGAGGTAGTAGACGAATTCGTGTATCTGGGCTCATTGGTGACCGCCGATAACGACACCAGCAGGAAATAAGAAGGTGCATTATGGCTTGAAATCGTGCGTACTTTGGACTCCGAAGGACGCTAAGATCGAATAAAGTTCGACGAACTACAAGACATTAATTAGACCGGTAGTTCTCTACGGCCACGAAACATGGACATTGCTAGTGGAGGACCAACGCGCCCTTGGAGTCTTTGAACGGAAGGTGCTGCGTACCCTCTACGGTGGTGTGCAGATGGAAGATGCAACGTGGAGGAGGCGAATGAACCACGAATTGCACCAGTTGCTGGGAGAACCTCCCATTGTACACATCGTAAAAATCGGTCGACTACGATGTCGTATGTCGTAAGAATGTCGGACGACAGCCCTGTGAAAATGGTTCTCGATAACGAACCGACAGGTACAAGAAGAAAAGGCGCGCAACGAGCAAGGTGGATCGATCAAGTAGAAGGCGACCTGCAGACCCTCCGCAGACAGCGAGGCTGGCGAGTGACAGCCATGGACCGAATAGAATGGAGACAACTTCTATGTACAGCAGAGGCCACGCCGGCCTTAGTCTGATTGGTAAGTAAGCTTTACAAAACTTCAGCGATGTTCATAGAGTAGTACAGAGAAGTTCATCGGAAACTTTGGAGTAATTTATTTAGGAAAGATCATGGAGAACAGATACATATGTGTTAAGAAATTCAGAGAGGGAGAAAAGAAGTTTATAGGAAGTACAGTACAGCTAAGTCAGTAATAAATAAGAACTTCAGACAAGTTCCGCGAAAAGAACGTCAGATAGCTCCACATACTCAGATTTATTAACAGGAATCTGTAAAATTTTACCGAATTCTCAACAATTGTTCGTTCGGTAATCCAATTTGACGGATTATGGTAAAATTTCACCGAAAATCGGTAATTTTTTTTGCAGATAACTGTAAAATTTCACCGAAATCCATTAAATTGGATTACCGAACGTTGAACTGTTCAGAATTCGGTAAAATTTTCTAAAAATAATCCAAGTGTGAAGGGAGATCTTCAGAGAAGCTCCGAGAGAACTTTGAAGAAGTTGCGTGAGAACTTATAAAGCTTCAAACAAGTTTACAGAGAACTGCGAAAAATATCATAGAGAAACTCAAGACAACTTCAGAGATGCTCAGAGGGCTCGGAGAAAACTGCTGGAGGAATGCAGCGAACGCCATTAAAGTCAACAAACAATTTCAGAGAAGTTTTGAACAGATCTGTTAGTTCATAAATAAATCAATTGAAATTTATAGAAAACTGCGGTGAAGTTAAGTCCATACAGAACTTAAGAATTCAATGAAGTTGAAAGAAATCATCAGAAAAGTTCAGAAAGCGGTTCAGGAAATTTCGAGATACTAACGGAAAAATTCAAAAAGAGCATCAGAGAAGTACAAAAGATTGAGAAAAAGGGAGAAAATCAGAGGAAAAAAACAATTTGAAGAGATTTTCAGAGAAGCTCAATGATAACGTCCACTACAGGGTGCGGCAGAAAATAAAGCGAAAATTTGTTCTATTTCTTTCAAATCCCATTTTCAACTAATTCAAGCAATAATATCAACATTTTCGAGTGCAGTTATCTTAATAAATTCCTTTTAAACAAATTTATTCAATGTATCTTCCATTTTTATTAATAACATCCTCGAGCCGACACCGGAAGCCAGAGCATGCCTTTCGGACGTAGTCCTCCGACATTGTTCTGGTTTACTGGTTTACTTCAGAGGTTTCACACTAGGGTGTGATGTTTTACAGGCTCGTGCTTCAACATATGCCCAAATCGAATAATCCAACGGATTAAGATCTGGACTGCTTGGGGGCCACAAATCCATCGGCCAAAACTTCATGTTATCGTTCAACCATTGTTGGGTTCGATTGGACGTGTGACACGGCGCTCCATCCTGCTGTAGGACAACGTTTTGGTCCTTGGAGAAGTTGACCTTCACCCAGAACTTGGTCCATTAAAATACCGATATACACTTCGGTATTGATTTTAACTCCAGCATCAATGAAAACTGGCGGAATTTTCAATCCGTTGGACGCCACCAAGCCAAACATCATGACACCAGCCGAATGTTTGGTTTGAAATTTGAACTTCACTTTTTCCGGAACGTTCTCCATTTTCTGCGGTGAAATGAACCGGTCCGTGGGGCTGTTGTCCACAGCATCGAAGATGAAAAGTTTTTCGTCGGAGAAGAGGATTATCATTTTTTCCTTCTTCAACAAGGAAAGCAATCTCTTGGAACGAGTCACTCGTAGTTCCTTGACCCGGTCCGTAATCAAGTGGCGTTTCACTCTGGCTCTGGAAGATGCATGCAGGTCTTCGTTGATGATTCTCCGCATGGACTTCTCCGAAATATTGGCTTCCTTTGCAAGTTTTCTTATGGAACGCACCGGGTTGCGAGCAATTTTTGCACGGACCGATTTGATCACGTTCGGCGTGCGTGCAAAGCGCGGACGTCCAGTTCCCGGCTTCCACTGCTTAGGACCATTCTGCAGGGACTTTTTTATGCAGTAAACTGTTGCCAAATGGCACCCTGCCACCTTGGCAATCTCTTTCGGCTTCTTCTGGGCGAGCAACAAACTGGTGATCACTTCTTTCGTGAATATTTAAATATGTAAAAGAGAACATGAACAACAACAAATAGAATGTTTGGATGCAGCACTTGAAAGTAAACATAAACAAATACACTTTCGACAGAAATTAGTCACTAGCTACACGAATTAACCGAATACTCAAATTTGAACATTTTCGCATTATTTTCTGCCGCACCCTGTAAAGTAGAAAAGACCTTAAGAAAAATCCAGAGCGAACTTCAAACTGCACAGAGAGAACAGAGAAAAGCTAAGAGCATAGTTAGAACATCAAAGAAGTTGGGAGTGAACATCAGATAGTCTCTGGGAGATGTTTAGTGACGCTTTGAAAAGGTTGAGAGAAAACATTAGTGAAGTTGTAAGAGAACTTAAAAAGTTTATAGAGAACTTCAAAAAAGCTCAGAAGTTCGAAAAGACGTTCACGTCGCGTCTTTCGAGTGAAGTTGTAGTTCGTACGTTAGCATAAGGTACATTAAAAATATAAAATAGTTGAAACATGTTCGTAATTCAGAATAGGCGCATTACACATACCGTATGCGTGATAAAGTTTGCACCATCGTAAAAAAAGGTTCTCGTTTCACCACAATGCCTTGGTGTTCTTTGTATGCCCGTAAGCTGTAATTCACATCATAGTAGGCTGCGAATAAAAGAAGCCGATTTTCATAGTTTAATGGTTGCATGACAAAGTGGCAGCGTATTCGTGACTTGTTCCACGTGCAAATTGCGTAAAAAGATTTTTCAATCGCCGTGGAAGTGTCCCGGTAAACCGTGAAAAGGTTCTTATGCCGAGAAATCAGATTCCAAAGATTGCGGGGTGAAGTCGCACTCACCGTATCTGGGAGCTTCGAGTCGAGCGATGTAGGAAAACCTTCAACTTCCTTCAGCAAAAAAATCCGGTAATCCTGCTCACCGACCGACCGTCGATCCCGTATTAACTTCCAGAACCGATCGCTATATTAGTTCTCTTCCGGAAAAAAGGACGAGCATGAAAACATGTATCTGACCAAGCATCCTGCTAGCTATATGGTGTTTGAGTTGGTGGCTTCCAATGTTAAAGAAAAGCCTAAAGCCAAACGTTGTATTTTAACAAGATGGAACTTCGTGCCACACCTCAAACCGCACTCAGACCACCGCTGGATTACTCAGTATGGCGCGTCATGAAGGCCAAGGCTTGTTCTAAGCGGTACCCGAGTACAGCAAGCCTCAGACAAACATTGACCCGTACCTGCCGGGCGTTCCGGAATCGTGTGAAGGCCGTAATTGCAGCAAGTGAACATTCTATCACTGATTAACATAATTTTCGTTATTATGCTTACGATGTATTCAGAAGGAACTAAAGAGAAATTGGTAATCAGAAAAGTTCAGACAATACTTCAGAGTTATTGAGAAAAATATACATAGATATTATAAGAATTGTCGAGAGCCAACTTTAGTAAGTTTTACTGAAATTTCGAAAGAGACAATCTTCAGAAAGGTAAAAAGACAAATTCAAAGAACATTCAAAGGGAAGAGAAGAGAACCACAACTCCAGATAAATTTTGATGAAGAACTGCAGCGATGTAAACAAGTGAACTTCAGATAGTTGTATAACTGAGGTGTCGAGAAGTGCGAGCGAGCAAAATAGAGAGAGAGAGAAAGAGAGAGAGAGAGAAAGAACAGTTAGTATAGATATTCTGAAGTTCGTAGTGATTCTTAGAAATTCAAAGATAAATGTACAGAAGGAGAATTCCAGAAATAACTTCTGTTCAGTGATAGACATAGAGATCACAATACAAGTTTCAAAATAGCTCCAGAGAAATTTCAGAAGTTTTAACAGAAGTTTAGGAGACTCAACAGAGACGCGTTGAAAGAGTCTGGTTTATAGAAAGCATCAGAGAAGTTAATGATAATCTTAAGATAATTTCAAATGATTTCAGATAATTTGCGGACATTGCATTAGAAAACTTTACCTGGCCGTTCTATTTAACTCAGAATTGAGTTATTTTCGACTCTATTTTGTCGAAGGTGAGGCCAAATTAGGTATATAATGTTGAGATCAACATGGCAAGAAATCACCAGTTTTGAGTTAAATCAGAATAAAGTTGTTGACCCAATCAGAAGAGCAGCCGTGTATTTCCAAGAAATACTTAGACACAACATCTGAGCAATTAAGAGAGACCCTACAAGGCCCTAAATTAATCTACATGTGGGAATCCACTTAACTCAGTCGCATAGGAGCGACGCTCAGTTTCGTAGATAATAGAGTTACTCAGTCTACGTGTGATTACAATTTTTACGAAATTATGCCGTAGTTTCCATACGACTGAATAAAGTGGACGGTCACATTGAGTTCAATTTGTGGCCGTGAATGAAAATCTCAAAGAAAACTTTGTACACGGCGGGACAATTTAACTTAACTTTTAATCGGTTTTGACTCACATTCGTCAAAAGTGGAGTAACTCATATATGAATAAATGTCGACTTGTCGAATGTCACATTTACTCATATATGAGTCACTCCCATGGGGGTGGATCACTCAGCACACTTTTCTCTTGTGCTAATTTTTTTGAGTGTGTCTACAAGCGTTGCAACGTTCTGAGAATGTTCCGAAGGTGCCAATGTGTTGACAGCCCAAATTGTTATTTTCTGCTGAGGCTGGCAACCTGGCAATGAACATTGGCAAGGTTGCTGGTTTTTTATTTCTTTAAACTCAACTGTCAAAAATGTTCCTCAGTGTGCCACACATGTGGTATGGATTGAAAATCGAAGTGCCGTAGTTATGAAACTAAACCCTCTAGTGTGTAAAAAATCGTGGCTGGCACACTGTTCTGAGCGACTTACCCTTGGTGACCCGCCGTGTAGTTTTAAGGAAATGTCAAAGAAGCTCAGAGAGAACTTCCAAGGAATGCCGAGGGGTGGTGTGACTCTATCGAGATGCATAATGTGGATAAATGTATTGTTTTTTAGATGTGCACACCCTTAGTACACACTTACGAAAATATCACATAAATGTCGGTGCCCTGAGAGGGGCTACTCAAAATTTAAAAAAAAAATGTATGGATAAAAGTCCCCATGTGGCTTATGAATGCGACAAATGCAAGCGGCCTTTAGAACACAAGGATCAATGGAAAGAAACGAGAAAATCAATTCGCTTCTATTGATGAGCTACGTACGATTCAGTTTCTAAACACATAATTTAACATGAAATCTTCGTTCTATATTTCTCACTTTGTATCAAGGATGACTTACGTCTCATGTAAAACTAGTAATAACTACACGCAAAAAAAAGCAGCAGTAAAAACTACCATTTCGAGGGTTAAATTAAGCGCAATCACCAACAATTTTCAGCTGACTATAAATGCGTTCGATTTTACCATGCCTGCGATTAGATCAACCATGGTGCGGTTGATGTCAATATGAGGTTTGTCAAATATACGACAAACGTTGAAGATTTAACCATAAACGTAGTAAATTTGACTGAAATTTCATGGTAGTTTTAAAGATAGGCGTAGTCGGGTAAAATGGTAGTTTTTACTACAAGATTTCTTTCTGTGTAGTAATAGACCGATCGAGCCTAACTTGAACAGGTTAGTTGTAACAAAAGCCTTTTCCATATCTTGGTTACGCTAAACCACCGACCAACCGACATGAATGACAATAGAAAATGTCTTAATATTTCTGTTCAAATCATATTAGTGACATCTATCTTCGTGTTCGCTGAGATCGTTATTGAAGCCACGAACACGCTTTGGAACTTGATGAGATGGTTCATGTCTGAGCTATTCGGGGCACATTTATTTGATCTAGATCAAATGATTCTATGGGTTTTGACAGATGGGATCGCTGCACATTTGAATCGGTCGTTATGGATTCTTGATCAATAGTGAAGAGTGAGTTTCATGTCGGTTTGTCGGTGGCTAAACTACAGGAAGGAAAAATCTACTAAGTCTTACTTATTTTACCTAAGCTCATTGATTATTGCTTATCAATCTTCTAAATCGAATTCCGAAGCTTCTAATTTTCTGATCGAAGAGCCTTCTCCAAGTCAAATAACAAACCTTATCATGCAACAATCCACCGAATTCCTTTTGATTGCTTATTCCGATTGATCCCCATTTCTTACTGCCATAAAAAGGAAAACGCACCATCCGAGGTATCGCATGTCAGCATTGCATAAAGCACGCAATCAACGATGCAAATGAAAAGCGAATCAATTCGAATTAAAATTGCGCTGTCTGACAGTTCCTTTCTTGGTCCGTTCCCGAAAAGCTTACTTTTTTTTTGCGTTTCTTCGTGCTTTTCGCTGTGCAATCTTCATGGCCTGCTCATTGCATCACCGGAAAAGTGTGTGTGTGCCTTTCTCACTTCCAAATTGTCACTTGAAATCGAAATTGTCGTGCTGCGAGCTGCGACTGCTCCTGCCCGGACTCGGAGGAAGGCGCTGAGGTGACAATGTCGATCGAATTTGCATTCCGGTGCCGTGTTGCCTTCAGATATGAATTTCAATCGAGATCCATTAGCGACGGTTTCCACCTTCTCCGCCCATTCTACGGCATTCGGACAGTTTCAGGCACAGTTTCAGGTTTAAAAGCATATCTGCTATTTACTCTCCGTCTTCGCTTCCTTTTCGAACTGTGGTCTACCGTTGCAATCTTGCAGCGCCGGATGAACGGTCAAGAAGGGTCTGCAGGGAAGACGACGTCCGATTGCACAAATGCAAATTGGAATCGAATTTCTCGTTTTTGGTGTTCGGCTTTGTTGGATGGTGGATACCACTTGCATTTGGTGCGGACTGCCAACAACCACCGGTCGTCGATGGTGGCAATAACTAACCAAAATGGCAAGTATCCAATGTCATCACATGTGTGGGAAGTGTGTAAGTGCTGTCCGAATTATCTCGCAGTGGGAAGACGTAGTTGCTCTGGAAACTTCCGGTGGGAAAGTAGGCTAGTGATAGGAGTGGATTGTTACGAAGGAGGGGAGGGGATTTGTCAGTCAAGCTAGAAATATTTTAACGACAAGTTTTTGGGCATTGCCAAAAAACAAATTTTCGCCGATTGTACGCGCTGATTTCTGTATGACATGGTCGCAAGGCAAAAATCTAATAAGAGGATATTCTACGACTTAACTGAAAGCCTGGATGTCCTTATTCACATGTGTCCAGACGAGGCGATGGTTAATCAATGGGCGTCCGTTGCCAGTCCAGTCCGTTGATGTGCTGAAATACGAGTTGACGATGTTGAGGCTGTACGTATGGTCTTACCTTGCCGTGGGAAGTGCCGCAGTATAACGGCTCTGAGGTTATTGGCGTGTAATACCCCGTTCACACTACTATATTACGTGATGTAGAGTATATTGATATCAGCATCTATACATCTGGTTTTCACTGGAAATAATGTGCTTGGCAAATGTTGCCATGGCAAATTTTCTGTTTTCCAGTGAAATTTTTGCTAACCTGGTTCTGCGTTGTTTTTTAATTCATACTAAAGTGCGAACTTCACTGAAGTTCACTTTGTCTTTATCTCTGAACTTATATTTCTATCTGCAATTCCATGAAGTTCTTCTTTAGCTTCTCTGTACGTACATATCATCTTTTGGAACTATTTTAGAATTCTCTTAATATCTACAAAACTTTTAATGAATTTCTTGAAAGTTCAATTCATTTTTATCTGAACTTTTAGAATTTGATTGAACATTTGTATTTTAAATTTTTTTTTCATGGGTTTATCTTATCCCGCACTGACGAAAGTACCCATGCAGCATCAATCATAGTAACTCATGAGTCAGCAGACAAAATTTGACAGCTCTATCAGTCGAACTCTAACCGTGATGGCGGAAACAGTGAAGCAACTTTGTTCAGAAGTGTACGCGTTCAAAGAACGCCACCGCGTAGAAAACGGACATCGTGCGGCACTTTGTGGACGCCGGATACGCCCGTTCCAACTTGGCATTATTAACAACAATCAGAGCATCGAAAGAAAGCCCGGTTCCGGACGGCGGATGACCCTGAGCGACATAAAGCTCCAAAGGATGTTGAAGAGGAAGACCGAGGGAAAAGTGGCTACATCGCTGAGTGCGCTTGGCCGGGAGGTCGGTTCAACCGGCCAAACAGTGATAAAGTACCTGGGGAACATGAACATACATGTGAGGAAGCGGAAGTCGCGTCCACTGGTTTCGGGCTGCAGGCAATGATGCAGCGGCAGCGGCTGAATAAGGTAGTTAACTCGATGTTACCGGCTGATCGCGACGTGGTGGAGGTGTTGGACGACGAGACCTATCTCACCCTGAATGACAACGACTGGCAGGACACTTCGTATATTACTTCCCCCACGAAGGAAGTGAGCTCCGGACTGGCCGTGAACGGGGACATTTATAGTACGAAATGCCTGCCGAAAGCCCTTCATCAAGAAATACCATAAGGGCGAAGACGCCGTGTTCTGGCCGGATCTGGCGTCGGCTCACTACTCGATGCGATCGTTGGAGGAGATCGAGCGGCCGAATATCGATGTAGTACCCAAGGCGGCGAACCCGCCCAATGTCCCCCATCTGCGTCTTATCGAGAATTTCTGATTCTTATTAGATAATGCTTCCCTGGCATGACAATTTCCACGATGATGACAATTTTCTTAGTGCTGAAAGCATTTTTTGCGATTAGCACGATCAATCGCGATGAGAGCGCGATGACGATGTGATTAGAATAAAAACTATCGCTGACAGAATGGAACTGCTCGAAAAATTTGACAACCAGAACTGCCATAAATAAAACAACATTTCTCCAGAGGACTGAAGAGAGCGTTAGTTCTTGAAGCAAACCACTTTTGGTGTGGCGCTAGTGACGATTTGAACATTTTAAGATTGGTTCACAATGGATTATATTTCTTTACAATTATTCTTCTACCAAACTACTAGTAACACTAATTAAGATAAAACATTATAATACCTGGCTGATAAAAAAAAAAAAAAAAAAACACTGTCGTTTCGATAACCACTGCACAGAACACACACGGATTTGTTTTTTCTCAAATCAAATTAACGACAAAACACGACAACTTCCTCCGCGAATATTGTGTTTGCTGCATAAAGCTTTCAAGAAAATCGAGCTGTCAAATTAGCACCATACGCAGCACCAAGTTTTCGGCTTCATGATTGTTGTTCGAAGATGACAGCCGCTTCAGTCCTGTGCATTTCTCGCTTTCAAATATTCAATCAGTACAATTTTCTTCTGACATCGGTAGCAAAACGAATTTTTCACTATCCGTGCTTCGGATTTTATTGCTTTCGTTGCCTAATTTCCACCTGAAAACATGATCGAGAGAACAGGCTTCATAAACCAGGCCCTGGAAGACCTCACCGAAGGGCAAATCAGCAGAATGGAGGCTGATTTATGTGGATTTTCAGAGCTCGTGAACCTCCCTGCAGGAAATCTAGTACGTTACGAAAGTATCTGGGTAAATATATTGAGAAACCAGAAGATTTTGAATTTAAGAGTGGGGAGAGAGCCTTGCTGATGAAAATGTCGGGGCTGTGAAAGCAAAAGGCAGGTCTTTCTAGGCTAGAAATAGATCCCAGCGATTAGTTGCATGAATAGAAGATGACACGGATGAACTTGTCCTAATAACTAAGATCAGTGACTACTTCGAAACTAGGTATGAAACAACTTCCGTTATTTTTATAATATGAAAAATACAAATCAGAGTACCCATCATGCTTTGCTTAATACGAAACTGTTATCAGGGTGATAAGAACCTCTCCGACTTTAATACATTTCATAGACATTAACCAACATCCATGTTGAAACAGTAGATACTAGTGCAATTCATTCGTGGGCACTCTTTAGTGTTTAAGTTAGGTTTTTTGTGATATCGGAACTCTTTTATTACGCATTTCTAATTCCTAGTTTTGTCACATAATATTTTACAGAAACGACGGAACTTCACAACTTTCGGTCAGGCAATTAAGAATTACTTCTAGTATATGGTCTTCTAGTATTTTTATTGTATGCAGATTCAAACTTGACAAACTAAACTACCATAATTCAACAGTCAAGCGAAGATAGAAACTGTTTTTTTTTAGAATTTTTTCGGCCTGCATCCGCTAGCGCCGAAACAAACGTAAACATAACAAATGATTTTGTTTCGGAAAACTTGCTTGCTTGGATTCACTTGCTCGAAATAATCAAAACAAATTTCGACACTGTTGCCAGAAAAGAAAAGGGTAACTCGAATATAAATGTCATGGCTGCCAGACATCTATATCTTTGCTCGCGATTCGAGTAAGAATCGGTTACGATGAGACGCGATTACGCGATTAATTTCGCGATTCATAATACTGTTGCGATTAATGGCGACAGTGAAAGCGATGGTTTTTTTGTGTGTGAATTTGGTAAGGATTTGCTACGATCCAATGTGCAATCGCAAAGTGGCGGAACCCTCGGATAAAAGTGTATTTCAGCTTGACTAACTAGACAAAAAATCTTCAAGAGAACTCAATTCAACTTTTATTTTAAGTAACTAAGGGAGCTTCGCATTTTATGATTATGTTTCCTGTACTCCAGTATAGGAAATTCTCTGTAGTCCTCTATTAAGTTCGCTGGAGTTCTTTATGATTTTTTCAGTTATCTCTGAACTTCTCTGACCTTCTCGGAAGGTTTTATAACGTTTTTTTTTTTTAATGCGTTGAAGTTTTTACCGATGCTCGCTAAAGTTATCTCTGCTTCTCTTTGAAGTTCTTTGTGAAATTCTATAAGAGGTTCTCTCTGAACTTCTCTGAAATTTTTCAGAACTTCTATATTATTCTCTTTCTGACCATTTATCTTGTATTTCAAATGGAATATTTATAACTACTTACCACTAGCTTCGAACTCGAGTCCTTCGTCGTATCCACCACCGGAATATCATATGATTATACTAGGATTACTGTTTTCATAGATAAAGTTCTGTCCAGTTAGAATCCGGAATCACTTATTGTGTTGCAGCGGCATGGAAAGTAACCGCTGCAAGAATTCTTTGCCAGAGGTTTGTTAACCTAGGCGCCCACTTTTTGTGGTATGAATTTCAGGGTGTTTCGTGCAGTGAGTCAAAAGTTATTCCAGATGGAAGCCGAGAGGAGAAAAAAAATCTGCACACCCACGTTGATAATCCAACGTGGTCCGCAATAAAAAATCGTAAAAACGTTGAAAATCGTCAAATCAACCGTGTTTGATGTGCTCAAACGTTTCAGAAACTCGAGTTCGGAAATTGTACCAGCAGGTTTTGACGAAGTACCAAGGATGCCTACTCATCGACGATTTTGGACAGCTTCTTGGTCAAAAGTTCTACATGACGACGGCCCGAGGAGAAGTTCCTGTGAAGTTTAAGTTTGCTTTTAAGGACAAATTTGCCAAAAAACTGATGATTTGGAAAGGGATATGCAGCTGCGGAACAAAGACCAAAGTGTTCGTGACGAATAAGAACTCGAAGCTGTACAAGGAAGAATGCCCTAAAAACTGCATACTACCTTTCATTAAAACCCATAATGGTCCCGTGAAGTTTTGGCCAGATTTGGCCAGTTGCCACTACAACCAGTAAGTCATCCAGTGGTGTCGCGATAATAACGTAGGTTTCATCGATAAAAACATAAATCCACCCAATTTCCCGCAGATCCGGCCCATCGAGAGATTTTGGGCAATAATGAAGCGGAAGCTTAAGAAAAGTGGAAAAACGGCTCGGGACGCGACTTAGTTGACCAAATGTGGAACTAATGTGCCAAGGAAGTTGACTCCGGAGGTGTGCAGCGTTCGATGGGAGGAATAAAGAAGAAACTGCAACTTTTCATTACAAACGAAGAGAAATTATTTGTATTGATATTTGTGCCTTAAAGTACAGTGAATTACCTTTGTTTTGATGTATCAGATTTATTTGTACGTCAGTCCGTTACCGAGATACAGATGATTTTATTCTTCCGGATTCTAAATGGACATAGCTTTTAGTGTTATAAAAAGACTTGCTTTAAATATCAAAGTCTCTAATAAAACCATTTAAAACTCAGATAGAACTTGGAAGTACCCATGAAGTTCATTCAGAATTTTTTATGATATTCCACTGTTTGACAGTTTAATTTTGACATTTTTATTTTTAATCCCAGCTAACCCAGCCACCACTTGGTTTTGTTCGCCAAAATTTCCGCATTTCAATTTACAGAGAGGAAGCGTATAAATTACCGGGATTCAACTAATAAAAGAAAATTTTCCGATAAATTCCGATAAATGCTGCCGTTCGCACAAAATTTGCGCACTTCCACTTGACTCGACGCCATTTTACTGATTGTTAACCACGAAATAAAATGGAGAGTTTCAGCTGTCATATATGCAAGTGAAACGTTTCAGCGATCCGTGAAATAATTAAATCTACACTGAAAAATGAGTGACCGAAATTTAACGTGGACAGGCTTTATCATTTACCAAGTATTATCCAAATTTAAACGCTGTCGTAATGAAAATCATAGATTTCTTTGACGGTCGATTGAATGTTAAATTGAATTTGAATTAAGTAACGACTAAAAATTGAACAGACAGGACGTACTACTGTCGGTCGCACGCAATCGTTCTTGTCGTCTTGTATGCCATGCGAATGCCACACTGCTGGCTCCAGCAATGATAATGGTAAACAAATACCCTCCGGATGAATGCCATATTCCAGCGGCGGATGTGTGTACATGTTCAACGCATTCACGTTCTTTTTGTCTGTCACCAATATTCGGAGTCGGCTGAACGAACTAGAATCATGGGGATGGTCAAAATTTCCCACTTTACAACTAGGAAGTAAATCAAACGTCCAAAGACTGCTCACGCCTTTTCTACTTTTCAGCCGAAACGATTTGTGGAAAACGCGCCTGTAAACATCACAAAAAATTCCATCATAGCAATCCTCGATTCCCTACAACAATTCTCTGCCGGTATTTTCCGTTTGACTTGCTAAACAAGAATCGAAAAATACTAGGTGCATCGAATCTTCCAGGAAGGCCGGTCAGGACAATGAAAAGCAGGGATCTGAGTTCGAACCAGATGGCTACCAATGTTCCGGCCGCCCATTTGTATCGCTTCCTGCCTACCCGTCAGCTTAATGGACCCATCCCAAGCGGATTGCTGCGAAATGAAAACAATTACTGGTCGCTCGTAGCCATGGCCATCATCATCATCATCATCAACATGGAACGGACGGTTTCATTTCAACCCGGCCTAACTGAGCGCCACGGGCAAGTAAGCCAAAAGCTGTGTATCCGAAATATTGTTACTTAGTGAATGAGGAGCTATTGAGTTTTTTTTTGTTTTTTTTTTTGGAAGGACCTGAAAATATGAAAAAGTGAATGCGTTCTTATTACCAAGCTTTACGGCCGAGTAGCCGGAAGGATGAAATAACGATCAATTTTTATTGATGAGGGACTGCGGTTCCGGCATTGATTGAGGTACCATGCGGTATGACACGCGATGAAAAATGTGCGAAAGCGATGTGCCATCGAGGAATCTGGCATTCGGGAATTTTTCGGGAATTTTCTCACAACACATAATCGATATCTGCGTTACACATTACCCTGTGAGGAATAATAAATACAACGACTCATCCCATGGGAAGCTCATTATTACCTGGCCGTAGCCGAAATTGCACGCGAGGAAAAAAGGTCAATTTTAAATATTTACCATGCCAATAAGCGGCTCCCCTTTCCGCCCATGTGTGGCAATACCTCGGCAACATGTTTCTGGTGTACCGCAGCACGAATCTCGGTCGGTCTGCTGCTCACCGTCCGTCGTCGGGAAGTTAAATGATTCTCGAATAAATGGCCTCACGTGTTCAAGTCTACTCAAGCAGACACAAGGACATCGGGGACCTTTCTCTTTTCAATGTAATGCCCAAACCCAAACCCAGTCCGATTTAACCCTCAACCAACCGCCAACCAACCCTGACACACTGACACCGGACGGTTCCGGAAAACCCCAAAAATGAATATTTTAACCATTATCGTTCATTATCGTCCCCTGCGGCCGCCGACTACCGCCGACATTATGAGCAGATATTTTTTTCGTTCATTTTGTTTTCTGAATTTGAACCTTTTTTCCAATTTCTTGCACTCCTGTTGCGTGTCGACTAAATGGGATTTCGTTTCCATTGTTTGTTCGGGTCCGTGTTTTTGTCGCCCATGAATCAAAGTCATCATCATCATTAGATATACCTACTTCTGTTTTGTTAACTTTGGTTTCAAAGTGCAAAAGCTCGTTTGTCAAAATGAGGATCAGGAAGAAAGTTTGCTGTTCATTGGTTGATTAAAATTAGGAAAAGTCAAAGGGGCGAAGACCGAAATAATCAGTGACGGAAAACAAAATTTGTTGATAGGTTGAATAGAAAACCCCCCCTGTCTTACACGGTTTGATTAAATGAACAGAATATGATGAAAGTATATCATCTAATATCACTTAGAATCACTGCTCATGTAAAGCAGCGCTCATAGTGGCTTTTTATGGAATCGTTTGCAAGAAGTTCGTTGTGAACTTCTTCTCGTTTTTTTGCCGAAAGTTTCATTACGAGTTTCGTGAAATTAAACAAAATGTGGATGGTGAAAACGGATAGAAAAATAAGTCAAAACGACTATAACCGGTTCAGGAATCGCATAATCATTGAAAAAATTGAAATTACCACTATTATTAGCGCTTTGATGTACTCCATCTAACTTTACCTATCGTTTACTGTATCTTTTCTAACTTTTGAGTAGCCATACTGTCGACTGATTTTAGTCAACCGTGCTCAATATTGGGTTATTTGGAATAGCGTGTATAGAGGAAAGGCTTGTAAGATGGAACAGCGCCACTTTTGACATTCATAGCGACAACACTATCGCGCTGACAAGTGTTAACCTCATTTTTTTACTATTCTTCAATTTTCATTTGCTTTTGGAGTGAATACACTCATTCGATTTAGCTCTTCCAAGTTTCAATTTTTGAAAGTGTTGGCATACTTAAAATAGCAACTGTTTCTTGTGCCTAGTAAGTGGAAATTTCCCTTCGAAATCAAAAGGTTATTATTTGTGTTGGCTAGCATTTTTGGTGTATTTTTATGATCCAAAGGCATTTCCAAACAAATCGTAAAGTGAATTGTCATGTTTGTAAGATGCAACACTGTTTGGCTTGTAAGATGGAACACATTTTTTTCGTTTTAAAACATATGAATAATATTTTTTTGTGTTTGGAAATGCCATGAAATCAACAATAAATTGAAATATGACAATACTTTTTTTTGAAATTTCAATTTTCGATGAATTTCGAAAAAAAGCGCTGTAGAAACTACAATTTCTACTGTTAAATTAAGCGGAAAGACCATAAATTTTCACCTGACTATAAATGCGTTTGATTTTACCATCCATGGGATTAGATCAACCATGGTGCGGTTGATATAAGTATGAGGTCTGTCAAATATACCACAAATGTTGAAGGTTGCATTAAAAAAAATGACTTTTTTGGATGGTGATAAAAATAATTGTTAACAGATAATTGTTTTTGATAAATTTCCCATGGAAGGTAATTATTTAAGCTTACTTGCAAAAAAATTCTACGCCCTTGCGAGCGACCTTCCGGTAGTTAACCAGAACATACGCCATGGCGAACGAAAACATGCGTGTTGGCATGTTTTTGAGTTCTTTCTTCATTTTATTTATCAATTCCTCCTAAGTTTTCGCGACAAAATTGTTTTCGCGACAACATATTCAGCTACCCCATCTCCACCAACGATCGCTTCGAGTAGTGGGCCGACGCCAGATCCGGCCAAAACACCGCGTCTTCGCCCTTATGATATTTCTTGATGAACGACGCAACTTCCGGCAGGCCTTTCATACTTTAAATTTTCCCGTTCACGGCCAATCCGGAGCGGAAGAAGAGCGGATTTGACATCCTCTTCTCGCTGTTTGTCAGCCACAGCAGCACCTTCTTGGGGAACTTGGGATGTGAAATGAACTTCACCTCGGAGCTCACTTCCTTAGTGGGGGAAGTAAAGTACATAGTGCCTTGCCAGTCGTTGCCATCCAGGGTGAGATAGGTCTCGTCGTCCATCACCATCGCAACGTCGTGATTTCCCGGGAAAATTGAGTTGACCATCTTATTCAGCAACTGCCGCTGCATCATTGCCTGCAGCTCCAAAACCATTGAACGCGACTTCCGCTTCCTGACATGTATGTTCATGTTCGCAAGATACTTTTTCACTGTTAGGCCGGCTGCACGATGTCCAGTCGGCGGGGTGAAGTTCACTCTTATTTTTGCCACCACGATAAGATTTCCACTGATAGAGCTGTCAAATTTTGTCTGCTGACTCATGGGTTACTATGATTGATGCTGCATGGGTAGTTTCGTCAGTGCGGGTGAAGGTAAACCAATGAAAAATCGGCAAGTTTTGTCCATTTTGTGTAACGCAAACTTTAGGACATTTATCATATCCATTTTGATCGTATTGCCTGTGATATCCTACAAATTTAAAACACTAGGTTCTGTTAAAATCATAATCTGGCAACTTTCACGGGGCATCCGAATCTAACTTCCCATTTCTTCGGAGGTCCAGTATTATCCTGATCTTTTAACATGATACCTGATAAATTTTCCTTTTGTATACTTGAAGATATTTAGCAGTTTAAAAGTCAAATTAGCTCAATTTGAAGAGGATTTTTGTAGATGACACACTCATCAAAAAATGATCTACATATGAACCATCGATAACGATTCTAAACGACCAATTCAGCCAAATTCAAGGCTGGTAGTCATGTTCAAAAATTTCATAGATTAAAAATAATTTTGAGTACACAAGAATCAAAGTTTGTTTAAGAAATGATGCAGAAACTGTTTTATTTTGTTTTTCCTCTGTTTGGGACATATACCACTGCGACCAGTAATTTGATCTATTGTAGTATATCCCGTAGCCTTTGTTTAGTGGATGTCGAGTTACTTCATCACTATTGAAAAATGATGAAGTATTCGGTGTTGTTACAGTTGTCATTGTTTTGTTAGCAATGAATCAGGTTTAATTAAAATTTCCGCTGTGTAAACAATTTGTGAGCGACAGCACTCTTCGCACCTTTGATTTGTCCCTTTATCAGTCAAAACCGGATTCATTGCAAACAAAACAAACAATAACTCCGATACTGACCATGCATCAGAACCCTAGTCCTTACCAATTAAAACTATAGAACATCAAATAGAAAATGAGAATTCACATAAATGAAGACTAACAATGTTTTCTTTATTACAAGCTCATCATCGGTGGCGCAACCCGAGTATTGTCACTTTTCATGTAATTCATGTAAAGGACTATTATACGTTTCTTTTACAACAAAAACAAATATGTTCCGTAGTTTGAATTAATTCGGACTAGGGTTCGGTGGTAGATCTGATACCACGTAACGCACCACGAAAAGGTGATCTACCAGCGTTACGGGTTATGCAGAAACTGTTGGATCGAATACGGTTCAATATGACCCGTATACATTATTCGTATTCAGAAACGCGTGACAAAAAGAAAAGAAACAAATTATAACCTTAAAATAAACGTCTCCTCGAATCAGGAAAAGTCATTATCGCATTTCAATGGTGTGTGTTGGGTTTTATTTCCTGCATCTATTGTCATCGTTAATGTTCATTTATTTTTATTAAATCACAAATTTATTTTTTATAAACCTATCTGGAAAAAGTCGGTGATAAAATTCAAAATGTGTGAAAAGAACGGCAGAAAGTGTTTCTACAGTACTCTTGCTTGTATAAGTTCGAGCCGAAGACTTATTTGTACTGGGTGCGGCAGAAAATAATGCGAAAATTTGTTCTATTTCTTTCAAATCCCATTTTCAACTAATTCAAGCAATAATATCAACATTTTCGAGTGCAGTTATCTTTATAAAGTCCTTTTAAACAAATTTATTCAATGTGTCCTCCATTTTTATTAATAACAACCTCGAGCCGATGCCGGAAGCCAGTAGTAGTCCTCCGACATTGACTGCCATGTGCGTGTTATGGTTGACTTCAGGGTTTTCGCACTAGGGTGTGATGTTTTGCAGGCTCGTGCTTCAACATATGCCCTAATCAAATAATCCAATGGATTAAGATCTGGACTGCTGGGGGACCACAAATTCTTCGGCCAAATCTTCATGTTATCGTTCAACCATTGTTGGGTTCGATTGGACGTGTGACATGGCGCTCCAGCCTACTGTAGGACAACATTTTGGTCCTCGGAAAAGTTGGCCTTAACCCAGGCAAGCACTTGGTCCTTTAAAATACTGATATACACTTCAATGTAGATTTTAACTCCAGCATCAATGAAAACAGGCGGCATTTTCAAACCGTTGGACGCCACCAAGCCAAACATCATGCCACCAGCCTGATGTTAGGTTTGAAATTTGAAGTTCAATTTTTCCGGAACGTTCACGATTTTCTGGGGTGAAATGAACCTGTTGGCCACAGCATCGATGCTGAAAAGCGTTTCGTCGGAGAACATTTTTACCATTTTTTCCTTCTTCAACAAGGAAAGCAATCTCTTGGAACGATTCACTCGTAGTTCCTTGACCCGGTCTGCAATCAAGTGGCGTTTCACTCTGGCTCTGGAAGATGGATGCAGGTCTTCTTTGATTAATCTCCGCATGGATTTCTTTGAAATATTGGCTTCCTTTGCAAGTTTTCTTATAGAACGCACCGGGTGCGCACGGACCGATTTGATCACGTTCGGCGTGCGTGCAAAGCGCGGACGTCCGCTTCCCGGCTTCCGCTACTTAGGACCATCCTGCAGGGACTTTTTTCATGCGGTAAACTGTTGCCAAATGGCACCCTACCACCTTGGCAATCTCTTTCGGCTGCTTCTGGGCGAGCAACAAACTGGTGATAACGTCTTTCGCGAACATTGACGAATTTGCAATAAAACAAATAGAATGTTTGTTTGAAAGTAAACATAAACAAATACACTTTCGACAGAAATTAGTTACTAGCTACACGAATTAACCCAATACTCAAGTTTGAACATTTTCGCATTATTTTCTGCCGCACCCTGTACAAAATCTTGACGGAGTAGCAAGCGCTGAAGCGGAAGACAGAGGACAAGATGGCGAACCGGCCAGCCGGTCAAAAAGTATTTGGCCACCATTGCAATCGTCATGATGAAGCGGAAGTCGAGATCGGTCGTGTCGAAAGTGCAAGCGGCTGATGGTGCTGGACAAGGATGTCTTCCTTGTGAAATGCGATGTGGTTTTAATAATGGACGACGAGACGTACCAGGCACACGACAGGAATTACTGATAGAGGACGCACGTCCCCCAAGAAGGAGGTGGACAGTGACGTGGCTGACAATCAGTGAGATTTTAAAGATTTTTAGTGGGATTTTAAAGCCAATCTTCTTATCTTCTAGACTTGCGGTCAACGGGAGGTGTGAGCACGCAGTGCTTACCGTAAATTGTGATCTTCATTAAGAAACACCACCCTAGAAAGAGCGTCGTGTTCTGGCCGGATCTGGCACATGCACATTACGCGAAGCAGTCGCTGGAGGAGATGGAGCGTATGAATATCCCAGTCATCCCCGATATGGATTTCCGGAAAAACTGACGCGGTTGATCAAAGCAACGATGGATCGAGTGATGTGTGTCGTCCGAGTATCAGGGACGCTCTCGAGTCCCTTCGAATCTCGGAGAGGGTAACGGCAAGGTGATGGATTGTCGTGTTTGTTGTTTAACATTGCACTGGAGGGTGTGATTCGAAGAGCGGGGATAGACACAATCTTCAGGAAGTCTCTCCAACTATTTGGCTTCGCCGACGACGTTAATATCGTAGCACGTAACTTTGAGACGATGGCGGAAACGTACATCAGACTTAAAGCTGAAGCTGGTAGGATTGGGCTTGTGATTAATGCGTTGAAAACAAAATACATGAAGGGAAGAGGCTCACGAGAAGACAATGTTAGCCTTCTAGCACGAGTTCAGATCGACGGTGACGTGTATCTGGGCTCATTGGTGACCGCCGATAACGAAGCCAGCAGAGAAATACAAAGGCGCATTATGGCTGGCAATCGTGCCTACTTTGGACTCCGAGTTCGCGGAACTACAAAGTTAACTATCTACAAGACATTAATAAGACCGGTAGTTCTCTTCGGCCACGAACCATGGACATTGTTAGTGGAGGACTATCGCGCCTTTGTGTCTATGAACGGAAGGTGTTGCGTACCATCTACGGTGGAATGCAGATGGAAGACGGAACG
This sequence comes from Aedes japonicus, assembly GCA_034211315.2. Classification (NCBI taxonomy): domain Eukaryota; kingdom Metazoa; phylum Arthropoda; class Insecta; order Diptera; family Culicidae; genus Aedes; species Aedes japonicus. Next base: position 58,875 of record JASCZW010001842.1, on the reverse strand, counting down.
TGGAGGAGGCGAATGAACCATTGTACACATCGCAAAATTCGGTCGACTACAATGGGCTGGGCATGTCGTAAGAATGCCGGACGACAGCCCTGTGAAAATGGATCTCGAAAACGAACTGACAGGTACAAGAAGAAGAGGTGCGCAACGAGCAAGGTGGATCGATCAAGTAGAAGGCGACCTGCGGACCCTCCGCAGATAGCGAGGCTGGCGAGGTACAGTCATGGACCGGTTACAATGGAAACAATTTTTTTGTACAGCAGAGACCACGCCGGCCTTAGTCTGATTGGTAAGGTAAGGTAAGTCATCCCCAAGAACGCCAACGTACCCCAGCTGTTCCCAATGAAAATTTCTGGGCGATCCTGAAGTGGAGTATCTATTCGAACGATTCGAGGCGAAACCCGTAAAGGAAATGCTCAATGAAGCGATCAGAGAGTTATAGAATATTCCAACGCCGTTAGTCCGCCCGACAGAGAGTGGAGTCATTATTGTAAAATCGTGAATTAATACAGGAATCTGTGAAAATTGGTTTTGTTTTGAAATCTTCTTTCATTTCATCTCCTCATTCCTATCCATCCAAAATGTGTCTCTTTCTCCAGTGCAAGCGTCAGTTGTAGTATCTTGGTTGTAACTTAATCAAGTCACAAGTGTGTTTTTAAGGAAGGTGGAAGTTGGTCTAAGCCTTCCAAGAACTGTCTGGTATAAAAGTCTTTATTCCAACAAACTAAATCATCAATCATTCGGTTAATTATGAATATGAAAACATGGACGTCCAAAGATCGAAGCTGCAGCAAAATTTTGTCCACATCTATGGAACTCGATAGAAACACGAACGAAACAATGTGAAAAGAAACACAGCTACTAGGTTGCCACCCGAACGTTGGATTGATTGTCTAAGCTTGATCAGAAGCTGTCGTATTTGTACAACATCCACTTGCATTTCACTATCAGCGACAAAACAACTACTAGGCTAACAACGAAAACCCGTTTTCTTGCCGTCATATAGTGTGTCTTGTTTTCCAAAACCTAAATAACTCAGTTGAAGCCCACGATGTTCACTGATGACTTACCTACCGGGTGCGGACACAAGGAATCCCGGGCAATATTTATTTGTGTAAACTTGAACAAAAACACGAGATATAGGTACTTCACTCCACCGTACTCCGTAACACAATTCCACCCAACCAACCCACCCACCACATCCGTTCGGCGCTCGCGTTCTGCAAACAAATGGGAAACGGCAAGTGTTCTTCGCATACGCTGGCAGCAAATTATATGCACGTCCTGTTGTCGGGAGAGTGGGTAAGGTACCTCCCTACCGAACACAACCAACCAAACCAACCATCACTCGCGTCAGCTGGCGGCTCAATCCACGTGCGAGTGCCCGGGTGCTGTCGATGCTGCCACTCATTGCGAGGAGTAAAATTTTCCACACACACACACGCCCCCCGCGGCGGAAGTAATTGGAAAATTCAAATTTATGTTTACCCACCGCAAACATTTGCGTCACACCGCCACACCGGAAGCCAATTCCGGCGACTGACGTCGTCGTTGAAGTCGATGTTCTCCGACGGTTGGTGTATTATGGTCCTGTGGATGGGTGAACTTCTCGCCCGAGCTGTCCGGAAGCACAGACTAACCGAACGGGGGCCGGGGGCGGGGGGCTGTGGAAGTGTTAAGCGAGGTGGAACATTCGGTTATTGGAGTCATAAATTTGCTGATCTATGACCCCTCGGGGGCTATGCTGCGAAGGATTTGGCCGATTTTTGTTCTTATCTTCCATGGCGAAACACAGTTGATCTAGATTATTCCGAACAATTTATCGATCACAGAATGAAGACAAAGTGGTTACATCGTACCAATCTTTTGTGGAAAAGAAAAACGTAATTGATGTTGAACGAGAGAATTCCGCGTAACTCTTTATTGCGAATCAACAATGGCTGCTTCCGGATGGCGATACTTTAACACACTCTTCTTCATTTCTTGAATATTTACACTTGCTTTTTCACACACACGATTTGACGTTTCCTTTTCGTATAAAGATTTGAAGCTACTCCCTCTCTATTTACATAATAATGTCGCCTTCTTCGATGGATTTTGATTCGTAGGGTGAGAGAACTCTTCCTGATGGTCACTCAGTAATATCCACTTGCATACAGTTCCGGCTTGTAGGAACCATCGTCCTCATGTCCATCGGCCCACGCAGTAGGTCCGGAATGAGCGTTGGCCAGAGCATTGAGATGGGCGGCCTTGGCATGCTGAACCTCGGGGGTTTCAACTGGTACTCCGTGTTTGATTACCGGAACATGCTGAGGACCATGCCAAGCTCCACCGTCATCGTGATGATCGACTGAGGCGTGATACGGTTCTGGAGCATGATAACCGCCATATCCGGCCACCTTGGCGAATGCAGCTGCATGGAAAGCTTTAGCGTGCTGCACTTCTGGAGTTTCGACCGGGACACCCTTGTGAATCACCGGAATATGGATCGGTCCGTGCCACTTTTGAACCGGATGATCCCACTGGTTGCTGCCTGCATGGGCAGCAAAATGAGCAGCTTTGGCTGCGGCCACCTCCGGCGTATCGACAGGAATGAAAGTTCCCGAACTCGCCGAAGCCAGTAGCATCACTGATCCCAAAATCTAGAAAGAATCCAAGGAAATCCGGTGAGGTGCTTGTCACGGTGGGGGAGATTTGCTTGCACTTACAAACAATTTCATTGTATGGCTTGGTTCTGGTTGGTGTGAATTTCCGAAATCAAAACTAGACACTAACTGAAACTAGTGAGTGGTTCTGAAAAACGCAAACCTCCTGGCCGTACTGAATCGGACGAGGACTGTTTGCGGACTGTGTCTTGCCTAGCGAATAGGATGCAGTTTTATACATTCCACGCACAGTAGGCTCTGGTAACTTTCCAATTGTGATTATTGTTGCTATGTGCGATCGCTGAGTGCATCGATGGCTGCTTCGCCAAGACACGGTGCACAGTGGGCAAGAACTGATGAAAACTAAGGAAAAATCTGTAACTTTTGTCGCTTTTAAGAGTGGCTTATAATCAAGGCCAATTCCGCTTGGAGAAATGAATGGTACTGGTTTCAATCACCGCACGGATATGGTTGTGGAATTATAGTGCTTAACTTACCCCAATAATTTAAAGACATCTTTGCACGGAGAGGCTCAAGATCAACAAATTAGTCCGATGTGAAATTTCCTGGAGAATCGAAAAGAGGGTTTTCAACCACCGCACGGCTCTGTGAACGACGATATGGCTGGTTTTACCCCACGCCCCCTTGAATTCTTGGATAGTTTATAGATATCTTTGCTCGGAGAGGCTCAAGATCAACCAAATAAGGCTTTTCCTATGTGAAGTTTTCTGAAGAATCAAATAGAAGTTGTTTCAGCTACCACACGGACTTGTAAACAAATGATTTTACCCCACTTCCCCTTATATCCTTGAATAATTTATAGAATCTTTGCACGGAGAGGCTAGAGATCAACAAAATAGTGCTGCTAGTCCCATGTGAAGTTTCTTGAAGAATCGAATAGAAGCTGTTTCAACTACCACACGGCTCTGTGTACAAAGATATGGTGGTTTTACCCCACTTCCCCTGGTATTCTTGAGTAGTTTATAGATATTTTTGCTCGGAGAGGCTCAAGATCAACCAAATAACGATTATCCTATGTGCAATTTTCTGAAGAATTGAATAGAAGTTATTTTATCTTTCGCACGGTTCTTTGAACAAAGATATTGCTGATTTTACCCTACTTCCCCTTATATTATTGAATAACTTATAGATATCTTTGCTCGAACTGGCTCAAGATCAACAAAATAGGACTAGTCTAATGTGAAATTTCCTGAAACATCAAATAGAGGTTGTTTCAACCACCGCACGGCTCCTTGAACGAAGATAGGCTGGTTTTACCCCTCTTTCCCTTGTATTCTTGAGTAGTTTATAGATATTTATGCTCGGAGTGGCTCAAGATCAACCAAATAGAACTAGTCCTGTTTGAAATTTCCTGGAGAATCGAAAAGAGGTTGTTTTAACCATCGCACGACTCTGTTAACAAAGATATGCATGATTTCACCAAGTGTAACTTAATAAGAGGAAGTGGTGTATAATCAGCTAAATTTTTGTTCACATAGTCATGCGGTATATAAAACAACCTCTTTTCGGTTCTCCAGGAAATTTCACAATGGACTAGTCCTATTTTGTTGATTTTGAGCGACTCCGAGCAAAGATATTTATAAATTATTCAATAATATAAGGGGAAGTAGGGTAAAAACAGCCATACCTTTGTTAAAAGTGCCTTGCGGTAGATGAACTAACTTCTATTCGATTTTTCAGAAAATTTTACATAAGATAAGCCGTACTTGGTTGATCTTGAGCCTATAACTACTAGCTGAACCCGGTGCGTGCGCTGCTACGCTTGCAACTAAATGAAATAAAATTTAATATAATTGGGACGTTTATGGTTTTTTTTAAATGAGTTTTTTTTAAAAATCAGGGGTTCAAACTTCTATCAAAACATCCTTCTTACCCGAGAAATACGCGTTTTGTGTTTAAGTGCCTGGATAATTCTCATTTTTGGTAGAAATTTGTGTTTCATTTGTATGGGAGTCCTCCCTTCCAAAGGGGGGTGGTTTCCACAAACCACCATACAATCATTGCCTTCAAAACCCCCCCACATGCCAAATTTGGTTCCATTTGCTTGATTAGCTCTCGTGTTATACACAAATTTGAGTTTCATTTGTATGAAAGCACCCTCCCCCTTTCGGAAAAAGGAGGGGTCTTGAACCACCATAGAAACCTTCTTGCCTCCAAAACCCCTCACATGCCAAATTAGATGTGCTTTACTTGATTAGTTCTCGAGTTATGAAGAAATTTGTGTCTCATTTATATGAAAGCCCCCACTTCCTGAGAAAAAAGGTGTCTCAAACAATCATAAGAACCTTCATCAGCCCCAAAAACCCCTTCATACAAATTTTCACGTTGGTCCGTTGAGAACTTTCCGAGTCTATAAGGGTCTGACAGACAGACAGACAGACGGACAGAAATTCATTTTTATGTATATAGAAATCTAGCCTCCAAAAACCCCCATATGCTAAAAAGGTTTCATTTACTTGATTAGTTCTCGAGTTATGCAGCAATTTGCTTTTTAATTGTATGTGGGGAGGGGGTGGTGCAGCAGTTTGCTTTTTAATTGTAAAGTGGGGAGGGGTGGTGAAGTGCCATAAAAACATTTCTTGCCTCCAAAAACCTCAACATGCCAAATTTGGTTTCATTTGCTTCATTGGCTCTCGAGTAATGTTAAAAATTATGTTTCATTTTTATGGGAGTCTCCCCTTCCAGATGGCGCAGGGGTCTCAAACCACGTTAGAAACATTTATTTCCTTCAAAAACCTTCACATGCCAAATTTGGTTCCATTTGCTTGATTTGTTCTCGAGTTATGCAGAAATTTGTGTTTCATTTGTATGAGAGACCCCTCTTTCAGTAAGCGGAGGAGTCTCAAACCACAATAGAAACATTTTTTGCCTTCGAAAACCTCCATATGCCAAACTTGGTTCCATTTACTTGGTTAGTTCTCGAGCTAGGCAGAAATTTGTGTTGTTTTTGTATGGAAACCCCCCTTCCTCCCCCTTCCAGATGGCGGAAGAGTCTCAAACTTCCATAGAAACATTTCTCTCCTCCAAAAACCTCCATATGCCAAATTTGGTTTCATATGCTTGATTAGTTCTCTAGTTATGCACAAATTTGTGTTTTATTTGTATGAGAGCCCCCCTCTTACAGAGGGCGGAGGGGTCTCGAGTTACTTTAGAAACATTTCTTGCCCTCTACCTCTACCTCTACCTGTCAAATTTGGTTCCATTTACTTGATTAGTTCTAGAGTTATGCAGAAACTTGTGTTTCCTTTGTATGGGAGCCCGCCCCCTCCCCTACCAGAGAGGGAGGAGGGGTCTCGAACTACCGTAGAAACATTTATTGCCTTTAAAATCCCCGCAAGCCAAATTTGGTTCCATTTGCTTTATTAGATCTAGAGTTATGCAGAAATTTCAGTTTCATTTGTATGACAGCCCCCCTTCTAGTAGAGGGGAGGGGTCTCAAACCACCATAGAAACATTTTTTGCCTCCAGAAAACCACACATGCTATATTTGGTTCCATTTACTTGATGAGTTCTTGAGATATGCAGAAACTTCTGTTTCATATGTATAGGAGCCTCCCTTTTTAGAGAGGGGAGGGGTCTCAAACTACCATAGACACATTTTTTGCCTCCATAAACTTCTGCATGCTAAATTTGGGTTCTTTTGCTTGATTAGTTGTTGAGTTATGAAGAAAAGAGTGTTTCATTTGTATGGGAGCCCCCCGTTCCAGAGAAGGGAGGAGTCTCAGACCATCAAAAGAACCTTTCTTGGCCCCAAAAACTTCTTCATACACAATTTCACGCTGATCGACAGACAGACAGACAGACAGACAGACAGACAGACAGACAGACAGACAGACAGACAGACAGACAGACAGACAGACAGACAGACAGACAGACAGACAGACAGACAGACAGACAGACAGACAGACAGACAGACAGACAGACAGACAGACAGACAGACAGACAGACAGACAGACAGACAGACAGACAGACAGACAGACAGACAGACAGACAGACAGACAGACAGACAGACAGACAGGACAGAGCAGACAGACAGACAGACAGACAGACAGACAGACAGACAGACAGACAGACAGACAGACAGACAGACAGACAGACAGACAGACAGACAGACAGACAGACAGACAGACAGACAGACAGACAGACAGACAGACAGACAGACAGACAGACAGACAGACAGACAGACAGACAGACAGACAGACAGACAGACAGACAGACAGACAGACAGACAGACAGACAGACAGACAGACAGACAGGACAGACAGACAGACAGACAGACAGACAGACAGACAGACAGACAGACAGACAGACAGACAGACAGACAGACAGACAGACAGACAGACAGACAGACAGACAGACAGACAGACAGACAGACAGACAGACAGACAGACAGACAGACAGACAGACAGACACAGACAGACAGACAGACAGACAGGACAGACAGACAGACAGACAGACAGACAGACAGACAGACAGACAGACAGACAGACAGACAGACAGACAGACAGACAGACAGACAGACAGACAGACAGACAGACAGACAGACAGACAGACAGACAGACAGACAGACAGACAGACAGACAGACAGACAGACAGACAGACAGACAGACAGACAGACAGACAGACAGACAGACAGACAGACAGACAGACAGACAGACAGACAGACAGACAGACAGACAGACAGACAGACAGACAGACAGACAGACAGACAGACAGACAGACAGACAGACAGACAGACAGACAGACAGACAGACAGACAGACAGACAGACAGACAGACAGACAGACAGACAGACAGACAGACAGACAGACAGACAGGACAGACAGACAGACAGACAGACAGACAGACAGACAGACAGACAGACAGACAGACAGACAGACAGACAGACAGACAGACAGACAGACAGACAGACAGACAGACAGACAGACAGACAGACAGACAGACAGACAGACAGACAGACAGACAGACAGACAGACAGACAGACAGACAGACAGACAGACAGACAGACAGACAGACAGACAGACAGACAGACAGACAGACAGACAGACAGACAGACAGACAGACAGACAGACAGACAGACAGACAGACAGACAGACAGACAGACAGACAGAAGGATATAAGGGAATGTGGGGTAAAATCAGCCATATATTTTTTCTAAGAGCCGTGCGGTAGATGAAATAACTTTTATTCGATTCTTCAGAAAATTTCACATAGGATAAGCGTTGTTTGGTTGATCTTAAATAAAATCAAAAATATCTATAAACTACTCAAGAATACCAGGGTAAGTGGGGTAAAACCAGCCATATCTTCGGTCACAGAGCCGTGTGGTGGTTGAAACAACTTTTATTCGATTTTTCAGGATATTTTACATGAGATTAGCTATTTTGTTGATCTTGAGTTTCTCCATGCACAGATGTCTTTAAATTATTCAAGAATATAAGGGGAAGTGGGGTAAAATAAGCTCTATAAATCCACAATCCATATCCGTGCGGTGATTGAAACCAGTATCATTCGTTTAAAAGCGCTTAAAAGCTTAAAAGCGACATAAGTTACAGATTTTTTCCTTAGTTTTCATCAGTTCTTGTCCACTGTGCGGTGCTTGGTAGAATGGCGGCAGCCCTGAAAAGAGAACCGATCAGATCAATCGATCCGCTCCAGTAGGTCCGTTCTAGACTAGGTGGCACGCTTATTTCCCACATCAGCAAATTGGTAAACGAAGATGCAACCGACTCATTCATGCTTCGCCTACTGTGATCCGTTATTTTCGGCTTTCGCTTTTGTACCAATCAGACATAATGGCCAGAAAAATTATCCGGAGTGAATCAAGAAGAGAGTGCACCTGGTTTTCAATTTAATACCATTAAAGACATATCTTAAATTTTCCAGATATTGCAACAAGATTGAAACATTCAAAGCAGTTCATAAGACTTAGGATCAAATCGAAATCTCATCACTAATTTTCCGAAGGTAAAAATTCACCCTCATCCCACCAACAATCAGTAATTGATTCCGCTCGTCAAACACACTCATCCTCCTTCCACCGAAAGCTGAAAATTATCATTCGCAATCCTAAATTCCCTTTGAACCACCCACGGCCTCAGCGGCAAATCAAACAGATGTAGAACAAGCGCTTTGTCAAACCCGTTTCTTTGCGCGCCGGAGACGACTGACTTCCATCCGGTCCAATGGTAATCGAATTAAACGCCCGGTTGCCGATGCCGATGCCGATGTCGAATGTCGAAAACAAATATTAAATTATTTATTTCCGATGTGACGCGCGGCGTCGATGAAAACTTCTCGCCAACTGCTTTTCCTTCACTTCCGGCGAAACTTCCAGCGTGATGATTTTAATGAAGCGATTCATTAGTTTATAGAAGTGCTCGGGAGGGGGGCGGTGGAAAAAACCGGAGGCGTATTTAGTATCAAAGGCTTGTTGCCGTCGACGCCGTTGTCGTTTTCTTGTACGACACCAAACTTTATAATTACTATTCAAATGAGGCTGGCATGTTCGACTGGAGCTGGCAATGATGACGATGCTCGGTACCTAGCGAGTGCCGGAGAATGTTTCCGCAGAAGTGGAAATCCACCGCGGGAACGACGGCGGAAGGTTAGGAGGAAAGCGGCCATTTTGTGATAGATTTTAATCAAAAGTTTAATTAATTTGCAGTGTGATGACAAGAGCTACTTGTCGGGGCAATTCGGAGAGGAGAATGTTGCAGAACAGGCATTTGATTGACATGCGGCCCTAAGGTGAATGGGATCAGCGATGAATGCCTGTTTCAATATTGGTACAATGAATTGATTTGCATTTTGGAATTGAAAATTAAACGAGTTATGGAAGAACTGCTTCTTCTTTTCGTTCTTCTTATTGCTTCTTCTTATTCGAAGCTTATTGCTAAACACAACTCCTGGCTATCAACTTATGCTGTTTTCGGATTTAAACCTAGGTCAGAGTCGACCCCTACTCTCAATAAATGAACGAAAAATGAATTTTGAGTTGATTCAAAATTATGCACAGAAAAAAAAAACAATTTATTTGAACAAACGCGTAAAATTTCTCCTCGTTAAACTCCGAACCAAAGGAGACGTAAACAGCAAAATTGTTGCAATCTTTCATGCGCCATACAACAATGTTTGAGATCTTTGTTACAACTGGCTAGATTCGGGCGTTATCTGTCTCAAATTTACATGAAATATCCCATTAATTTCTGCCAAATCTAGCATTCCCTTTATGTGCATTAGAAAACGCAGAAAATTCAATGTTTATGTTTAGCCAATTTTTTTATCACTTTTGATTTTTTTTTTTGTATTCTCCCATGCGCGGAAGTAACGATCTTTGATGAAGTTTGCAGAAGCAGATAATTTCTCATCTCCATGCGAAGCGCTAGGAGTGGATAGTACTTATTGCTGTGAACGAATAGCACATGGAAGAGAGAAAGTGCATTGATAGTTCCGTATAGGGCAGCGGCAGGCTTTTGAAAATTGAAAGATACAAGTTTGAAAACGAGCGGAGGGGCATTTGAACAGTAGTATCCGATCAGGCGCATAACCTGCATGGGGTGGTATGGCAAGTTTGAATGTTAGAGGATACTGTCCAAAAAGTAAGCGAGAGGAAATAGATGAAGAGCTACACGAATCGGGAGTGGAGGTAGCAGTACTGCAAGAAGCAAACATATTAGGAATAAGCTCAATACAAAAAACTATGAATCGTGGATGTCGGATAGGAAATATACAAATAAAATGAGATGATTGGCTTTATTAAACAAGAAAAATGGGAAAGTTAGAAATATTAAATATTAACAAAAATGTCATATGAGTAATAATACAGTGTGAGGGAGGAAGAGAAAGCTGAATTATAGTAAATGTCCGCGCACCGAATATAAACGCGAATTTGTTCTTCGCAAATTTAGAATCATATGTAAATAGTCATCCAAGAGAAGACAAAATGATATTATTAGGAGATTTTAATTCACAACTAGGAAAAGGAGATTCTGATGAAGATGATATGAATAGATTAGGAAAGTATATTGGGCATAACAAAACGAATGAATTCATGATTTTGTTTTTGAAAATACACCACATCAATGTTATTTCTATGTAATTTGATAAATCGGTATTATGTACATGGAAAAATGGTAAGAAAGAATCACAAATAGATGATGTTCTAGTTGCAGAAAATACAAGAATTAAAACAAAGTTTGTAAGAGCAAACTGAACAGTAATTCAAACGGATCATAAAATTATGATTGTAGTCATAGAATATAAACAATGGAAGGCAGAAGCAAAGCAGAAAAATGCAAAAAAAAATACTTCTACCAAATATATTACAAGTAGATGAACCAAAAAAAAAAATGAATTAAGAATTGCAAGAACCTGAAACAATAGATGTTAAAAGCATAGAAATAACAGTAGCCTATGAGAAAATTACTAAAACAAGTGACTAATAGTGCTAGGGAAGCATTAGAACATGTTGAAAATCCCTGACCCCTAAAAGAAAAAGAGCAACTGAATCACTCCTAACAGCGCAAAAGAGAATGAAGTTAGCAAAGCTAGAAGTTTAGACACAAGAGCAGAATTATTAGGTAGAGAGATAATAAAGAGGTTCATAAGAATATTTAAGACAGTTTACTAATAGAAAAGGGCCGAAGAAACTGTTTATAACTATGAACGAATGGTTGGATGAATTAGACTTAGGGGAAGGCGAGTCAATTAAAATCAAAAATGATAATGAAGAACTGACAGCCGTACCTAGTAGAGAAGAAACTTAGGATATAATTAGTGGATTTGTAAATTGTAAAACAGCAGGACTTGAGAGAGTTGAAATCGAATATATCAAATATGGTGATGAAGGAAACATAGAAGATCTATATCAACTGATAAAAAAGGATTGGATAGCCAACAAAATGCCAGACCAATGGAAACAGTCAGTGCAAATACCGATACCAAAAAGCAAAGGAGCAAAAAAACATCAGATTTCAGGAGAATATCACTAAGTAACATAGATACAAAATATACGCAAGATGGTTAATGCAAAGACTGAGAAATTATGCAGGTGTACCAGGATTTCATCAAACAGCGTTCACCCAAAACAGATCAACGCACGACCAGATATTATTGTATATTAAAATAACCTCAGAATGTACGTGTGGACAGGCACTCTTGAAATGGCGAGCTCTGCTGCTAACCTTCTCCGAACTATCCAACATCCCAGTGATTTCTCGTGGAAGTTCAGATGATTTTTCGGCTTCCTTTAAAGCAAGTATCACGTCAACACGTTCCTTCCCATTCCCTACTTGACCAGCATTCGGGCACGGCCGGCGACGATATTGCTTTATAATGGGTCACCATACATACATACATTGAGGATGTATGTTAGTCCCAAACACCATCTGTTGGTTCTTTGTGTAAATACAGCTGATCTGGTAATAACGCTCATGCTCATGCTCAGTACTAAGAAAGACAAGCCAGGACTAATGGCCCAAACACAATGATAACGGAAACGGAAAACGGCAAACTCCGATCTGAGTATGCCTGCTTGTCGGAAAGAAAACAGGCTATATCCAAGCCGATTCTAATTGGACATATCGAAGTCATTTGCAGCAACTGTCAAAATTGCCGTTTTCCGTTCCGTTTCCGTTATCACTGTGTTTGGACGGTAAGGGCTCTGCTACGGCAAAAACATAGTAAGCGATTGCAACTGAAAAAATCTGATTTTTTTAAATTTAAGAAGCCTTCCTCATGTATAATTGTAATACACTCAGAAAATTATTCGTACGATTTTCATACTATCGGAACTATGAACCACAAAGCAAAGGTCAGATACTCATTCTGTACGAAATCTTATGAAATGATTACTGTTGCATTAGTCTAGGAAACATGCCTTATATACACTTTCAATCGACATCACTTATCAAGCGTGTGTAGTTCCGTGGGATTGTGCCTTGCCTCTGGATCCCGAGGTTCATGGTTTGAATTCCGATTGCATATTTTTTTTCTATGCGGGAAATTTTCATACGATCGTCCTATGAACTTCTTTCCATTAGAGAACCGTTTGAAACTTGTAATAAAATCTTGTGGCAAATTTCCTTACGATATTGGAAAGGACTCCTATCGATTTGTTCGCTCAGTGTAGGTGTAATAAAGTCCTTGAGTACTGAGATTTTACGTAAAGGTTATTCATGTTCCAGATCCGGTTTCGCTAAAATAACTCCAAGACTTATTTCACTCTCCTGCTCTCCTGATAATAGACTAAGCCAAACGATAATGATAATTCACAAAACTTGGAAAAAATTTCAGTTTTGAGTAACCAGACTCATCACAAGATTTTATGCATAAAATAAATAAATATGTAGGTTTTTCCTTAGTGTTTAGTTTTTTCCCGTAAGATTCTTTCCAAATTTTTTCCTCGTTACAGTTTTTAAACTAAGTTTTATTCCAATATGCATACGCCTGTTTCAGCAACTGTGATGATTAATCAAAAAATAAATGTCCGTTATTATGCATCGTTGAATTAGATTTATTTCATGAGCACAAACACATTTTTATCGATCTAGATTTTCAAATCGAGGGGTATATGAATGGTGGTTTTTTTTTCAAATGCAATCGCACTTGTATAAAATATTGCCTGTACAAAAAAAAAGTCGATTAAAATTTTATATAGGGTATGTGCCCCTTAACTCAGTCTAACATGCAACGATCGATTACATTTTTTATCATAACTCATAATTTTTTTCAGCTGTTCGCGATATTTAGCTTGTTTTACATTTGCTTGGATTAACGTAGAGATAAAAGAGAAAGCGTTAAAAGTACCGTCAGTGTACGGTAGGTTGGTAATAGAACAGAAGTATTGAATATTGAGCGAAAGGGCCTGGGTAAAGTAGTACTCGAACCAAGGACATTACTTTTTGCCTAACAACCCACTGTGGGGTAGGTCAAGGCACGGACGAATCCGCCGCCTCAACATGCTCTCATTGTTAGATTCGCCCTATTGAAAAAAATCAAAGAGTAGCGCGCATGGCATTGTATACAGGGAGGGGGTACGTCACTAGGCCCCCATGTGTGAAAATCCACCAAAATCACACTCCAATACACTTCAACCATCTTCGCACCACATGGAAGATGAATTTATTTCTGACAACACTTACACACATCATAACATCATTGCCAGCTGGTTGGTAGAATAGACTTTTTTGACGTTTACTCATCAATCTTTATCCATAACACAGGGGGGAATCGATTGTTTGTCATCCCACTGCAGAGTGACTAACTCCTTAGTTTAATACGAAGGTAGCTTCATACACGCAACAAAATACATTGTAAACCTTATAATATTTTACCTATAATCAAAAAGAATTTCATTTTGTTTTGGAAGCAAAATAAATCATGTTTGCTTCAACAACCCACATTTTTTTTTTAAAATGCATGGATTGTAAAATTAACAAAGATCTTTTTATATATACAAGTGTTTTTATCGTTCCAAAGTTAGCTGTTAAATTGAAAGCTGGGCCAACAACAATATTTTTATTTTTATTTTGAAAGACATTTCTTGACATTTCAATTATAATTATTGTACAATGAATATCAACAAACATAGTAGGAATAAAAATATTATGATTGAATTATCAAGAGCCTTGATGGACTGTAATGTAAATTTTAAAACATCAATTTATCATTTACAAATAAGGATTTTAACCAGTAAATTAGTATAACTGCGTCGCTGTTTTATTTTCACATCAATTTCATTTGCCAAAAGTACAACAGTGTCTTCTTATGTAGGGAAGCGGAACCTATTCTCACCATAGTACATATATCCATCACATTCTGCAGCCATCCAACTTCAAACGTAAAAAGATGTTTAATTTCTCCAATAAATGGACGCAGTAAACAAGAATATATAATCCTGACAAATAAAATTAGGTCTTGAATATAATTAAAAGCTACAAAAACGTTTCGGAGACTAACATATTGTAAAAATAATGAGCAGTGTCAGATTTTCAACACAATTTCTTACGTGTGCACTACAAATTCGTCGTATTGATTTAACCGCACTAGGGAATATACTCGAGCCAGACTCCAAGTTTTCTCTTTAATTGCACTCTATCCTCGCACATTTTCGGTGCGTAATTGCACAAACCATAAGAATCACACTTTACTTATTACACTTGCCACACGAGAATCCACGAATACGTGATAAAATACTAGAAAACTATGAGATTAATTTTCACAATAATTTAAATACGCTTGCACCTATTCTGAACCGTGTTTACAATCGACGTTATCGCTTGATGTTGCCAAATTATTTTATTCCGACTCTTATTCGAATGAAATGGGTTTGGCAGTACTTCAATATCACCTTTTTTTGTGGGAGTGCTGCAAATCGCCCAAAGTTGAATTATTTTATTTTTCCATAAAATAAATAAATAATAACATACTTCTAATTGTAGATGTTTTCAATATTTACCGAGAAATAAAATTCCACATTTAATAATATTTTTCCATTTCCGTTGAATTTGGCAGCACTGCTCACATACTGTATAGCATACACATCAACGCTAGTGTGCGTGTTCAATCATTCATAGAGCATTCTATGCCCAAGGTTATGGTGAGTCTTGTTGTCAATATTCTCATGGAAGAATAACAAACAAACCCGTTCATTTTGTCTTGGTTATATGCATGCTGAAGAGCGTTAACTTGTTTGTATTTTTTTCTTGATTGAAATCAGTACGATTAACATATGTACACAGATGGGATTAATGTTTTTCGTGATATTATTATTATAGGTACATAGCAGTGGCAACTTTTCCGTATTAAATTGGAAGAAAATTATCAGAATCGAATGTTTTGTGTGTTGCTAAACGATTAACGGTAAGTGAACGGTAAGTATACCGTTTTCAGAGTTTTCTTTTGACAGCTTTGTCATGTCAGATCAGTCAGTCGTGTCAGATATTCAATAGTACCTTGAAACGGTTTAAGGAAACTGGAAATGTTCATATTCCTGACAAAGGAGGTGCCAAACGAACTGCCAGAACTAAGAAAACCTTCAAATGTGAGGGAACGAAGATGACATAATCCGGCTGTATCTGACCGTAAATTGAGCAAACAATTTCAAATGTCCCCTGCTTCAATGAACAGGCTCCTCGGACATGATCTGGAATGCAAGCCGTACAGGAAATTACGGGATTACGGGATGACGGAGTGTAAAAGCAAGCCAGGGTCCAAAGAAGCAGAAATCTTTTGGTTCGGCACGGTGACTGTGAGATTTTATTTTTGGATGAAAAGCTCTTCCCCCTTCAGGATTCAGGAAATGATCGTGTGTATGGCAGAAGTCTTGCCAATATTCCGAGAGATGAACTAGCTGTACACCCAAAATAAAAAGGAAAATTGTAATGCAATTTCGCATGATTTTGTTTCATTTCTCGTAATGGGTCGTAACTTGGAGAAAAAAATGCAACATTGGCCGTGAGCAAAAAAACAACACATCAATTCGCTTCTAAAAATTCAATGTGTGCGTGAGGTTGTGCAGCGTATTAGTAGTTGTGTGTGAGATGGAAGCCTTAAAATTGAATGGCTCACAAAAACTTCGAAACCGAGAATCGAACCGCGGCTGCCAGCGTGACGGCTCCAGATAGTAGCCATTCTGTCACTTTAACTAGAAGAGGTGATTGGAATAAAAGCCCTATAGTGCCTTCGATTGTCGCTCATTGAAGCGTTACAGCAATGAAGCAAATGTCGCTCGCACACATCCACATGGCCTTGGTTTCATAAAACACACGGTGAACCTGATGAGAGGGAGATGGGAGTGTGATGACGAGTGAAATTAAAAATAGAACACTTAACAGTGGAGTAGCTACAGTGGCCAATAGCGTTGTGGCATCCTGTGGTATTGTCTCACCCATATTGAAAAGTTGTTGACGGTTGAACAAATACTCAACTAAAAATGAGAAGAAAAATTAGTATTTTCCATTTAATTCCAACTACCTTTGCTTATATTGACAGATACGCGTATTTCGTCTACAATGTGCAGACTTATTCAGTGTCTCGTACGAGTAACTCGACTTACAAGTACGAGACACTGAAGAAATCTTCACATTGTAGACGAAATACGCATATCTGTCAAGATAAGCAAAAGTAGTGGAAATGAAATGGAAAATACAAATTTTTCTTCTCATTTCTAGTTACAGGTGTTCCACTAAACAGCTCAAACCCTCTAGGATTCAAATACTCATCGGTTGCTTCGACTGTCGAGGCACTAAGCACATAGCGATAAATTTGTTTCGAGGAATCTGTGTGCTGCCATTCGCTTGCATACACTTGCGTTGCTTTGTTTAAAACCGTAAAACGTTTTGTGGATCATGATGGGCAAAATTTCCTTTTCTGAGTCATGCAGATTTCTCAAGATATGATTGCAAAAACTGCAATTGCATTTTTTGCCACAATTTCAACTTTTGTGTGTAGAAAAAGAAGTTTGCTTCAACGACAGTCCCGAGTTTGAAGCAATAAAATATCAACTTTAACTCAAGCAGATCCTGAGTTTGATTTCAACCAATGTTTTGGATGTTTTAAACAAGACTCATTTCTCTCCGTAACGGAGTAGGGAGTACACGGTAAAAATCCCCTACTTGACGTAAAAAAAAAATATCAAAATTTTGTTAAGGTATGTTCATTTTACGAATACATAAAATGAACATACCTTAACAAAATTTTGATATTTTTTTCGGAAACATACCATCAATTGACTTTAAATGATTATTATGTCCGTGAAACAGTAAAAAGCAATATAAAATGAAAAGATTTGTTTTGCTTAAATTCAACAGATATAATTTTTGGTTCAATACAACAAAACTTCTGCCCGTGTGCATGGTACAAATCAGTATCGTTGCAGAAAAAAAAAACGAATATACTCATGAATCCTGTCTTCGCTTTCATAGTATAAGCACAGAGAATAGACATCCAAGCTGGAGTGCCCTCCGTGTGTAAATATCTGTAACTGCCATTTTAAAATTACAGCTCGCTTCCGTTAGTTTTGGTGAATCGTATGTTGATGGCGCCACTTTCCCACCTTGAGATTTGATAGCCTGTCAATTTTAGTTTGGTGAAACCTAGACTAAAGGGTGAACACGAAATTATTGCGACACATTCAACAGGGCATAACTTTTTTACCATTGGGTAAAAATCAACCAAATTTTGCACACTTTCTCATTGATGTGTATTGTTTACATGCTGTCAAACTCGAAGTCGTATTTTTCGATTCAACGAAAATGCAGGTGAACCAACGCGAGTCGAGAGAACAAATTCTTTCCAAACACCTGGAATTTCCTGACCTGTCGCACCGGCAGTTGGGAAAATGTTGAACATTCACCATTCAACCGTCTCCAGAGTGTTGGCAAAGGAGCTGGAAGAAAACAGGGACCGGAGAACAAAAAGACGGAGGGAAAGGTGAAGCGGATGATTAAAGCAAATCCCAACGTCTCAAGCCGTGATTTGGCTAAAATGATCGGCATGTCCCAGAGCTACGTCCAGAATGCAAAGAAGAGAGCTGGACTACATACATACAAGGTACAGAACTTCCCAAACCGCGATGAGCGGCAACAATCGACGGCTAAAACTCGGGCACGGAAGCTCTACGAGAAGATGCTGACAAAATATGGCTGCTGTGTGATGGACGACGAAACGTATATAAAAGCCGATTTTAAGCAAATTCCGGGGTTGGAGTTTTTCACCGGCAAGAGCAAGTTCTATGTGGACGACAAATTTAAGAAGAAGAAAATGTCGAAGTTCGCCTCTAAATATCTCATTTGGCAGGCCATCTGCTCTTGCGGACTGAGGAGTGAGCCTTTCGTGACAAAGGGCACAGTAAATGGCGAGATCTACAAATCTGAGTGCCTCGAGAAGCGCCTTTTGCCGTTCTTGCAGCAGCACGACGAAGCTCCGCTATTTTGGCCAGATTTGGCATCATGCCACTATTCTAAAAGTGTCCTGGAGTGGTATGAGGCCAATTCTGTCCATTTTGTTCCAAAGGACATGAATCCGCCAAACTGTCCGGAGCTGCGCCCGGTGGAGCAGTACTGGGCAATGATGAAGCGGGAACTTCGGAAGAGCAAGAAGACAGTCAAAGACGAGAAGGACATGTTAAGAAAATGGAAAAAAAACTGAGAAACTGGTACCGGATGACACTGTAAAGACTTTGATGGAGGGCATCAAGCGAAAATGCGTTCAATTTTACACTCAAGGCTCCATCGATTAACTTTTCTTTTGATTTTTGAAGTAAATATATGTACAAAACTACCCTAAAACTTTGGTTTGATTCGAAACATTATGAGAAAATTGGCATGACATTTTCGGTATCGCAATAATTTCGTGTTCGCCCTTTAGGTGCTGTTGTTTTTCCAACGGTTTGCTATTAAAAGTTTACACAGTAAATTGTGGAAAAATTTTTCGAGCCTGGATGTCTGTTCTCTGTGGTATAAGCTCAATTTAATTACAGGAAACTGCAGTGAAGAAAAGTTCAGCTCACACCCGCTTACGAACAAAAACGGCAACAGGCTCATTGATTTCACCGCCTCCTCGAATATGGCCATACGTAGTATCTATTTTAAACACAGACTTCCATTAAGGTCTACCTGGAGATCACCAAAACAGACCGAATCACAATTCGACAATTCGATTGAAGGTACTTCTATACACTGAAGTTACTATTTCTGTCGAATCTACTTCGAATGTACTTATTAAAACTCCTCTCCACGAACAAATTTCATCACCTCCGGCGCCGCTGCATCAAACCTCCTAAAATCAAATAGCCTAATTCACACTCTGCAGTCCATTTCCGTAGCACCCCTTCCCGCGCAACAAGTGAATGCCCTCTTACCATCCATTTTATCTCATAGGAATGTTCCTTTCTCTATAAAAAGAAACCTCCCTTCTCCGAATGGCGTCGTGACGGCGGAAATGAGTTCATTTAAATGAGCACCAAACGAACACTTCCCACCCGGGGAAGTTCCTCCTACATATCTCTCTTATCGGGGCATGACATTTGCTCCCGGTTCCTCACAAACGGGACATCATGTCGGAGCCGAAAGGTTAGTCTAGCAAGTAGAGAAAAATGTCGAATGAATGTGACTTCCACACCGCACCGGGTGGGTTTCAGTTGAGTGAAAATGCGGTGCTAACTAACTGCGAGGAGGCCTCCTTCCTTCGTTCATGACAGCCTTTGTTAACGTCACTTCCTTTCCAACAGAATGATGCTGCACAAATTTGAATGGAACAATGCCAAACTCGCCCATCTCGCCTGGCCTGGCCCACTTTTTGATAACGATCCGGCAAATGGCTACTTCGATGGGCTTCGCACTCAAAAGCGACCTTAAGGAAAATCAATTTTCCAAAATTACTCGAGCAAGTCATTTATTTTGGAGCAATTTGCACCGAAGTTTAAATAAATAATAAACTGCTGAAAATGTACGACCGGAAGCAAAATTCATTAAATATGCAAAGAACCAATCAATTCGATACGGTGCACTGTAACATTATAGTACCTACATCTACATGCATGTGGAGCATTTCCATTCCCGCAATTTGGCGACTCCAACTCGAAGCTCCGAGCAGCGGTACAAAGCTTCGAATTGCTCGTTAACTTTACGGCCGGATGTGCATCAGTAAATACTTTTATGTGAAATCTGATTTTCCCCAAGCGCCGCTACCGACACCGCCCCTTCCCTTCGTTTCGTCATCATCGTTTGCCGCCTCACTTCATCGAGGCGAGAAGGACGAAAATTGAATAAAAATTTATCACATCGCTGTGTACCAAAGTGCGCTTCTCTACTCTCGACTTCTGCAGAAATTGAAGTTGAAGCGAACAGACCTTTGAGAGCCATCTTCTTTCTCCGACTCTATATCAGCCGTATCTCGCTCGACTCCTCTATTTGTGCGGGCGGACGAGCTGGGTTTACCTCAATCAGTGAGGTAAAAGGCGGAAAAACGACTGTCAATACGAGAAACGGAGGCACAACTACAGAGCGACAGTCGGAATGCATGCATGCACTGGAAGATATGATAACATTTTTTTTTCGGGAAAACAGCAACGCTGGAAATAGTTTCACCGGCGACATTTGGCCGTAACCTTCGGGATGGAGGAGATCTTCTGCTCTTTTGGATGTTTTCGATTATGTAGGTGAAAGTGGAGCGGAAGTATTGAATTCAAAATGTGGATGGTTAAAATTCGCCAGAAACCGTCCAGGGCATTTAAAAGATGTCCAGTCATTGTCAAGCAAATCAATAAAATTGGCTGTCAATAAACTTATAAGGTGATTCGATAAAAGTATTTGGGCACAATTCCGCAGATTTTAGGGGAATTGTGAATCTCACCAAACTTGCTGAACATGCCAAAATTTCCCATAGGCAGAACATCTACAAAGGTTCCTATCAACTTGAGGATTGTATCAACTCCTCCTAAGCTCTACCAATGGTTGAGATATTAGCATTAACTATAGCCCTAGCGCTATATGATTAATGATAATAGCAGAGCTTGCAAAATTTTCTTTAATGGATATTTCTTTGGCTCATGAAGTACCAGCCGGTCGAGGAGATCGCAGCAAGCGCTGCCCGCGGACGGTTGAGTTTTCAAGAGCTGTCAAGTTTTTGTTTTCGTTGCACAGTAATTGGAATAGGGTAGGGGACGGCTTAGCCAGGGGTGACTGTTGTATCAGTTGTAATCAGTTGTATCTGTTAATCAGTTGTATCAGGAAATAAGTCTAAAACTCCTACATTTTCCAAATAACTTCACTTTTAATTATACGAACTTACACCCCGTTTGCACTACAACCTATATTACTTGATATAAAGTATCTTGATACCAAATGCCATGCACATTATTTCCAGTGAAAACTAGATGTATAGATGCTGATATCAAGATAGTCTATATCATGTGATATAAGTTGTAGTGTGAACGGGGTATTAAGCTTTTTGCATCGGGCTAATGATTCGATGTATTAATCATGATTGATTACCAATTTATGACTGTCATTTTGAAGATTTAAAATACATCATTTATAAAACCATCAGTCTCATACCTGCTGAAGAAGTACGCTCAAATTGTACTTTTGTGTGTTTTGCATTTGATCGCGTGTACCGGAGGGAATGTCTTGATCAGTTCCTTTTCACACGCAGGCTTGTTGCCAGAATGTGATGTTAAACATTGATTTGAATTTATTTTATATTCAGATGATCAGAAATCCATATTTATTTCATGTTTCTTCCAGACATTTGAGGTTGATCTATGCATATCATTATATTTTCCGTCATCTGGCACTATCTTATGCAATTAAAAAAAATGTTTTGGAGCTGTCCAATAGTACTTGAGCCGCAGCTATGGCATCACTGTTGCTTTTGAGAGAGTTCATGTTTCCTCTCTTCTTTGTTAACCATGGCTGTTGCGCACCGGTATTGTAACGCGATGCCTTCTGTCTCTTACATTTGTTTGTTTTTAAACGAAGCATCTCGTTTGTCGTCACCGTTGCTTTGTCTAACATTTCCGTGAGAGTAAATGAAATAAGAAATATACATCTAAAGATAAATGACAAACTAAAAGTTAGGTCGCGTACGTCTCTCCTCTGGTGAAACTCTCTTGTATCCTCAGTATTCAACATGCTTTTAGTAGTGCAAACACTTTTTTGCTCTTAAGTGGTAGTATTGGTGCATCGTGAAGAAAACGGTCGTGGTAGCCAGTCATTGTAATTTTTCGTTATGGATTATAGTACATCCATATAATTATTCCCCACAATTTTCAAATTTTTAATAAAGCATGTAACCTCAAAATAAGAATCCTTTTTAAAGGTCGGGGGAGTCAGGGGGGGAAATAGTATGCTAAATATTAAGCCATGTATCTAGTTGAACACAAATAACTATTGGTGAATTTTAAACGCTAATGTTCAGTTCTTATTTGTATTAAAAACCAACGGATGAGTCGTTGGTTAGATGGATAATACATAAAATGTATTTAAAATGTTTTTAACTGCACATCTGCGATGATAAATAGGATTTTTGCAGTTTGAAAACTGATTCGAGGGACCTCACTGAGAGTCATACTGAACTCTGACAACCAATGACAACATCATCAACAACAACAACAACAACAACAACAACAACAACACTGCCACATGTTTGCTATTTTTTTTTCACAGGAATCAACATGAAAGTTGTTTACTTACAATAATGATCCCTTATTTAAAAGTACTTTGAAGTTAAATGGGGACTTACCACAAAAACAAAGAGATATTATTTTATTTTGCGACAATTATAAGGGTGAATAGATTTGCTTTGCTTTACTTATATTTCAATGTGAAGCATTGTGAAGCTTATATATGTATTCACTCTATATTGTAACTGAAACATGATGAATGCCACCTTTTTACAGTACGAATGTTCAATTTTCTATTTTTGTCTTTAAGTCTTAGATTCCTTAAACTTAGAAAAAACGCACAAAAATCGTTCAAAATTTATAGTAAATACCTACAAAAGTTTAACTGGGAAACTGGGTAGACTTGATCCCTGTGGAGACTTGTTTCCCCCGCGTTTTGTTAAATTTAGAACAGATAATTTGTAGGCGATTTCTCATAACGATTCGCCTTTGTACAAGTTATTGTTATGGGGGCATTTGCTACAGATTATGAAGCGAGAACAAAATATAATAACAATATAGTATGTTTATATTGAGCACCTTGGACTTTTTTCATTTTTTTTAAATCCCTCTTAACTATTTGTTCATTTGATCGAAAGCTGTGAATACTTAGAGTCAATTGAAACTATTTTATTGATCCGGTGGTTGTGAAATTTTCGATTCATTTAATACCAGATTAAGAGCTTAGTCTGGGGACACTTGATTCCTTGATTAAATTGAAAATTAAATGTGGGAAAATAGAATTCTAGAAGCACATTTCTTATCAGAGAAAAATATTAAATATTTCACTACAAAACGGTGGATCAAGGCGGCCTTGTTTTTAATTTCAAATACCGGAAAGTTTAAGAATAAAATCACGCCTAGGAATGCAAGTCATATTAATAGTCATAAAGTTCAATATCGTTCACAACTAATGCATATTTTTAAAGAATCATTTTCAAAAATGCATTTTTGAGCATTTTTGCATTACTAATGAGTCTTTTGTGTATGAACAAACTAAATAAGAAACTATGAACCGGAGCAAAACCCCATCAAGTTTCGTTTTTTTCCGCGGAAGTGAATGCTGAGCTGAATGATCTTTTAATTTCCAAGAAAAATCGCCATCGCTCCTACCATCAAGGGATTCCATACAGTTTGTCCTTATAACCTGTTAGTGAACAAATTTGCGATCAAAGCAATCGACATGTTTTGGTTGATTGTTTTCGAGAGCGGATGGGTAAACGCAGGTGCGGATTGAGGAAATTTACGTTTTGCAGCAAATCTTAAACTGGTCTATTTCATTTTACCTTCGCTTCATGCACGGAATCGCACTCATACAATATTGATAGTTCATGTACAGATTGCGAAGCTGGAGAAAACATTTTCATGATCGGAAAGCAGTCCGGCATGCTTTTAATAAGTCCCAGCAATTGGGAACTTTATTCCATGGCTATGAAATTATTTGAGTCCAATGCTCGTTTCTAAAGGAATGTTCCGATAGATCAGAAGTAAGCAGAGGGATTAAATTCTTAGCATTCGCAGTTCTAATGATAGATTATATACACTGATAGGCAAAATAAAGTGCCCACCTCATCGTTTTTTCAACTTTCTCATTTACTTGGTTCAAATTAAAGGAAACACACTGTATTTTTTTCTTATCTTATTTTTTATATTCTTTTTAAGTTTCACTTATGGAATACTGAAAAAGGAGTTTTACTTAAAGTAAAAAAATCAATTTTGTGTTGAAAAAACAGTGACAAAATAAGGTGCCCACTTCAAAAATCGATATGTTTTCGATAAGTTTCCATTGGAAGACCCTCGATTGTTTATGTTTTGACATTTTGACATGTTTTGAAGCAAACGGCTCAACCTGGTGCATTTGTATACGTGATCGCATTTGATTCAATTGAAAAAATGGAGAACGCAGTGCTTTCGAAAGCAATTCCTTTGTGTATCCGAAAATTGGTCGTTCGTGATGTGCAAAACGGTGAATCGCACCGGGCTGTCACTAAGAAGTACAGTATCAGTAAGGCAGCGGTTGGCAAAATTCTTCTGAAGCTTAAGCATCATCAAATCTCTCGTGCGGAATAAACTACTTGAAACACGTCCCGTACCCTATTTCAAATTAAATTTCTTTTCAAAATTTGAAATGACCGAATTAGAGCAATTTTTTCTATGTTTCCTATAAAATTCAGTTATTTTACTATAACTTTTTTATTTGAAATTTTTCAGAAAAGTTGTGTTCCCATTGATTCTAGAACAATAAAAGATACCACTTTTGATGTACTGAAATCGTCGCTATCGTATGTCACACAAAAGTTATTATGGTGTTTGTAAAAAGTAAGACTTTTTCTAATGTTGATCTCCTGGCTGGGCAGAGAGAAAAATATTTTTTAGCTGCATTTGGACGGTTTTATATTATTGCACATTATATTTGAAAACTGAGATAGTTTTTTTTAATTCAGTAAAACACATATGAAAAGGGCGTAATTTTATAAGAAAATCGTAAATAACTCGCTAACGGTAAGAGATACCGGCAAGATTTATAGGTTAAAAGTTACATCTTTTAAGGTTCTAAAAACTGAATGAAGACAATTTTGTTGATAAGTTTAAAAAAAAAAAATAATTAAAGCATAAAACTTGTTTTTTTTTTAATGTAAAAGGAGATGTTTGCTCATCACCATGAGGCACCAAGAGTGAACATTGATGTTTTTGCTAGAATGAAAGATATGAAGAGAAAGTGAGGGTTATTCCGAGAGTCGAAGTGACGTTTGTCACTTGATGAAGTGACAAATGTCACTTGCGGTGACGTGACTCTTCTGGGTAAATCAAATGGAGAGTCACGTCACCGCAGGTGAGGTTTCTCACTTCACCAAGTGACAAATGTCACTTCGACTCTCGGAATAACCATCAGTGTTGAAAGTTCCGTCAGGGTACGGCAGGTTAGAAATAGAACAGATGTTTTTTTGAAAATTGAGCGAAAGGACATGTGTACAGTGGTACTACAACAGGCAAAAGAAGACGTTTGGAAGGCGCTCATGTACCACTGATGGCTTTGTGATAGTTATTCTAGCGATATATTGTGTGCACTCTGTTTTGGGAGAGTAACTCTCTCCTTTTTTGGGTTTGTTTTGATTCGCAACGTCTGAGATCACTCAAGTTTTTCTCGTCGTCTCTAACGTAGAGACCTCGGAGAGAAACACCGTGAAGCGACGCGGTACTGATCCCCACCAGTATGATTAATGGTTACCATGGTTTTTTTTTGTAGAGACACCCTAAGTTATTCAGGGAAAAATTGTTCTAAACTGGTTTATTCAAAAGTTACAAAAATGTTTTGTTGACAATGTAGCTTGAAATTGGCTAGGCAACAATATTACCAAAGAATGTATACTTTTATTTTAGCATTGAATCAAAAAGTTTTATTTATCAACAAACATAAGAACCAACAAACAATACTTGATGTGCACACGTGCATTTTTTTTATAGAAATCTGTAAAGTTTTACCAATCTCTAAACAGCTGAATTGTTGAACTGTGTAAAATTTCACCGAAATCCGTTAAATAGAATCACCGAACGTTCAGTTGTTAAGAATTCAGTAGAAGTTTTCAGATTTCTGTAAAAAATTTAAGTGTGTACTCAATTAGACGCTTCGCAGTATGATCAATTAGATCCTGAAGCACAACATTTGCCTGAGACGATTTTATGAGAATACCTGTTGTAATTATAGGATTTATTATGGTGTCAAACATTGCCAAAGCTTTTTTGCTTCTGCTATAGTATTGTACGACGGGTATAGATTAATACTGTACTTTGGAAGTATTTTGTACGTTCATATATTGTTTCTTGCTGAAATAATTTCGGTATTTGAAGCCAATTGCTTTTTCGGGAGACATTAATACAGCGGTATCACAACTGGTTTCAGATGTAGATGAGTCTGCAAGATCTGATTCTGGATCTTTCGAAACAATTTCAAATACTTTTCCGGAATTACGACGATCTTCTACCCTTACACTCGACGCTGCTGCAATTCCCAATTCTTCGGTGGTAAATATTGATTTTATTTCCCACCGGTGGTTCAGCTGAGTTCTTCTGCAGCTTTTGGGGAATTGTTTAATCTTCCTTTTCCGTGTAGTTTTTGGAGAATTCACTGCAAAATTCACATTTCCGCGCAGCCAATTAACGCTTTGATTTGCCGCAGCTACCGATTAAATTCATCTTGTGATTTCATCTATTATTTCTAACTGTGTAGCTGTGTTGCTTTCCAAACACTAACAACGAAACAGCACTTCTAACTGAAACCCGATAAGCTACTATGATCATGCAGCAAAACAAAAAATAGAATAGTGAAATTACTCATAAATAATATTGGAAGTAGAGACCTTCACCAGGACAGTCTTCCTTAGAAAACTTAGGGTGTCCCTACAAAAAAAGCAAATTTTTTGCTTTAATTTTTTTTCAAATTTGCCAACAAAGTTGTCTCGAGATGTTTTTAGAACGTCAAAAGATGTAACTTTCGATATATAAGTCTTGCCAATTGCTTTTAATATATGCGAGTTATGGACGATTTTCTTTATAAAATAACGCCCTTTTCAAATGTGTTTTACTCAATTGAAAAAATAATCTCCAGTTTTCAACTATAATATCCCCAGTAGCACACTTGTTGCCATTCGATTGAGATAACATAAATATGACTTGCTAAGTCATAATCAAGTCACTACAACTAATAAAGGTCGTAGAGTGCTACTTGGGATGCAATCATATAAAACCAAATATAATAGAGTAAGATTTTAGATTTCTCTAAAAACATGGATCACCCTAGTTTTTATTTATACCAAAAGAACGGCTTCATTATTAGAAACAATTTTGTAGAAGACAATTTTGCTTCAATGCTTCAAAATTATGCTGAAAACGTATCTCTTTTAGAACTCTGTTTTTCTTTCTAAAGTACTTCTAAATGCCTCATTTTAGTGCATTTGCTCTAGGGATTTAAAAATTTACACTTGAGTTTAGTGGTTTTAAAATTAGTTCTTGATACCTAGAAGTATAGAAACAAACTACACAAAATTTGGGGTACATACTAGAAAGTTCATAAGCAGACTGCCCAGAGTTATAGGAAGATACTTAATCGAAAAGAAAACTTCTTCGAAGGTCTGACAAAAACTCCTCAGAAGTATAAGGAGCACTTCTTAATAGTTCAAGAAGGCATATTCCAAAAAATCAGGACCAAACATCTCCGAAGCTCAAGTTCATACTTACATACATACTTACAGGAGAGAACTTCCCTTGAAAATTAGGAGAGGACTTCTCAGAGCTTCACGAAGGAAGAAGTTTAGGGAACATGACTTTTTAGAACTTTGAAACTTTCCGAGACGAGGCGATAGGCTTGGCCATATTGAATGGATGATAATAGGCCCGAAAGTTTACGAGAATCCACGAATGCCTCGGATCACTGGCCAGCAGTCAAGGGCAGTGACCCAATGATCCATTGGGCGTTAAAACATTCGATCACTTATCGGAAAACCATCAAGCTACACAGAAAGAAATTGAGAAGTCAATGTTCACAAATAATAAAATAAAGTGGAAAAAGGCACGTGAGCGACGGAAAAAGCGGACAATGCGGATAGGAGCAGCCCATCCGGTGAAATCGACGGTTTCGATTATGCCCAACTTTGGCAACCGTATGAGGTCAACCGTCGGCATCGACCAACGGAATGGTGTTTACTTCGTTGAAAGCATCTGCATGGTGCTCTCGGAATTCACGGATCTGCTGGTCAGATAATTTTTTATAGATATTTGGGATTTTTTTTCAGAGAATTTCAGGGAAGTTCTTCCAAGTAGTTTCTTCAGAGTTCCGCAGAGGAACTTCATAGAAGTTCTTCAGAGGAACTTCAGGCAAGTTCTATACATAAATTCAGCAAAGTTCTGTATAGAAGTTCAGAGAAGTTCTTCAGAAGAAATTGAGGGAACTTCTTCACAGTATTTCAGGGTAGTTCTTTACAGAAGTTCTGGGAAATTCTCCTGAAAACTTCGGAGATGTTCTTCACAGAACTTCGAGGAAGTTCTTCAGTAAACTTCGGGGAGAGAAGTTTGGGAAATTTCTTCAGAGAATTTCAGAAAGATAATTTCAGGGAAGTTCTTCCGAGGAGTTTCTTCAGAGTTCTTCAGAGGAACTACAGGGAAGTTCTTCAGAGGAACTTCAGGCAAATTCTTCACAGAAATTCAGGAAAGTTCTTTATAGAAGTTCAAGGAAGTTAATCAGAGAAGTTCAAGGAAGCTCTTCTGAGATGGTTATGGAAGTTCTTCAGATAAGTTCAGGGAAATCGATTAAATTAATTGCTTTGAGGTTTCAAATTATTCGTTTGTACCAGTTTTTAGCACAGCAAAAATTAAATTAAATTGAAATGACAGTTTATTTAAAGTTCGTATTTTGTTTAGAAAATAAGTGGCTGCCGATGTCACGTGATTTTGAAGAAAAATGGCACCTTTCCAATTTTGTAGGAGCGTTAGACGGAATGTTTGTTAGTATAAAAAAATTATTAGTATCAGTGATTATTTAAATTATAAAAGGCAGTAGAGCATCATTCTAATGGCTATAATGCATGCCGAATACAAATGTACGTATGCCAAAGGGAACGATCGTTGAGGGTGGGATATTTGCCAATTGCTGTTAGGGAATCTGATGCATCTTTTCTTTGGCTCCTGAGATCCCTGTTTCGGCTCCAATGATGGACAATCAGCTGCTCTTGAGACAATCTGAAAATTATTTTCTCTTCATAGGCCTGCTCAAATTTGTAATTCAAGTTCCTTAGAACCTTCGAATATTTGTTACACAAGGCAGTCTTTAGCTCATAATGTCTCCAGCAACGAGTTGGTCGATTCGACGCAGTTTGAGAGAAGCGCCACCTCATCATGTAATGACAGTTTACGCTTCAAATTGCGCACTGCTGACTTTGGGTTCGATCCACTCGGTTTTTCAAGTTTCAAAACGGATCAAAGGTTGAACACCGGAACTTGTAGAATCGTAATCTGTCTCTGAACGTTATATTCTTGAAAATATTTAGTACTTAGCTAAGCATCAAAATCCCCTGGTCTAGTCTTTCTCTGGATGAAAAATTGCAAAGCAAAATAATATACTCACTTTGAAGTATACACTCCCACAGGTGATCGGGATTAGTTGGTTCCAAGGGTAAGTCGCTAAGAACAGTGTGCCTGCCACGATGTCTCATACACTAGACGAATATGTTTCCTAACAACGGCACTTTGATTTTCCATCCATTCCACATGTGTGGCACACTGAGGCACACTTTTGACAGATGAGCAGGTGAGAAATATGAAACCAGCAACCTTGCCAATATGCATTGCCTGGTTGCCAGGCTCAGTAAAAGATGACAATTTGAGCTGTCAACACATCGGCACCTTCGGCACATTACAGGAACTCACAGAACATTACAACGCTTGTAGACACACTCAAAAAAAAAAAAAAAAAAAAAATAGCGCAGGAGAAAATTGTGCTGATCCACCCCTTGGTTGGTTTCCACAACACCGGATGTTGGTTCAACAGCTCAACCAAATGGAATTTCTCTTTTTGGTCAATTTTTGTTTTAAATATACTGCGAAAACACAAAATAGCAAAAAATTCAAATGAACTGTCAAAAAACTTCGACTAACAAACTATGAACTATTTCGTCTGGATGGAATAGTTCATAGCCTACTATTATAACATAGAAACTATATCAAGAATGTACACACGACAACGGACACGGTTCTACACCATAGTGTAAAACTATTGCTTGCAAATCATAACTATGAGCTATCACTACATAGTTTTGGTGTTTCTATGAAGTATTACATAGTTTTCTAGCATATAGCTCACTATATACTAGAAATAGATGCGGTGTGGTGACAGCTTTATATACGTATAAACACCGTTATGCAACATGTGGATATTTAAGAAGTACATCCACTTTTTGCAACAAAGAAGTTGCCTTTCCACCTACAGTCCCAAATTCTCAAAGATATTGTACAATTATTACTTCTTGTATAAGCTGTCAATATTCAACAAAACCGAAAAACCCACCTCTCCCCTATCGACCGAGCGAATACATACAGTTATTTTGCAAATTCTTCTCTAATGTACTGAAGCGAAAGTTTGTTGTACCCAATATATACACAGCTATTCAGCGGCAGACACTGCAAACTGCACTCCATACTGTACTGCAGTTTTCCTCTTGACTTTACCTCACCGACAGATTCTGGCTGGCTGGCAGCAGAAAATTCTGTGATGGAGAAACACACTCGTAAACCGGGTTTTGCAGGTAACCTACAAACAGCAGACTTTTCCACCGCTCTGGCTGTGACTGGTTGCCTGCTTCTTCAATGTTTGCATATTTCTGAAGTGGTTTCATGTCGTTCTACGGCCAAATGCTGGGCTGGATTGCCCCCCCATATCCCCATTGGCACTTGAAAGATAGCGACACATAAAAAAAATCAAAACTAGAGAGAAATTGTGTATGTTATGTCAATGAACACATTGCACATTGCATTTGCTGTACGCTTCATTTGGCGCATGAATGCACAACACTCAAACATGGAAGTAGTGTCAAATTTGATGTTTATGGCTCACTTGTAATCGCCGTTGACCTCGTTTTCCCAACGAACAAGAATCCCCTTCTCTCAATGTAAGCTGACTTAATTATACACCAAGCTCTATCTCATCTAACATAACAATCCGAACCTTCGCAGTAACCAGCTGCACCGAAACCCCCCAATCAAATTGGATGGCCAAATAAAATTTAAACGATCCACACTTTCAGAGCAGGGCATTTCACCCCAAAAATCCCACGCCGAAACACAACAAATCCCTGCATTTCATCGCCTCTTTCGACACTTTTCGCCTCGCTCCGTCCTTCCGTTCCAGCTCTCTTTGTGGAATCGTTTTCACAGCTCATTTTCATTTTCATCAGAGCTTTTTCTTTACTACTCCCCCCAAAAGAACCCTTCAGTGAAGTCTGCCACCGCCAACAAATAGAGAGAGACGCACGAACGAGGATTAGGGCACTTTCATCTGATCATCTTAATGCCACGTCAGTTGGGTAGATGGGGCTGAGGGAGCTAACTGACAGTCAGCCAACAACCTCGGAATTTCAAATAGTTGATGCCTTTTTCCGAGCAGGTGGTGGGTTGGGTGGCGGTTCGGAAAGTTCATAAAAGTCGTGATGTAGCCGGCGCTATCCCGGTTTGACTGGCTGACCCCCCTGCTGTCAGTTTGCGATCCGAGCGAGGCGGATGACGACAAGGGTTCGGAACGTGCCAGCATTTTAATTACCTTGTAAAACTTGGATGAGAAGTGGCGAAGCGATGGCCATTGCTAAGGCAAACGGCGCCGTCCAATAAAAGTGCAATGAAAATCATCATGTCGTTCCACATTGATGATCGCCTTTGTTTGTATGTGCGAGCAGTTTTGTTCTGTACTTTACGAGGCTTGTTTATTGTGCGTTGAAATGGTTGACGTGCGAGTAGCAAGGTGGGGCCAAGGCACAAGTGTTGGCAACTTGCCGTTGAAAGACTCCATAGTGCTGTTGATTGGCCTCCAATCTACATCGTTGTAACTGTATCCGTTTACAGCCATCACTTGGAAGCATTTTTTACATTTGGTTCTTAGGTCCCTTCATTATCTTCGTCTAGATGTAAGGTAATATTAATCTAACCGCTGGGAATAATGATTTCTTCGTTTTTCAGCCACTTAAATTTGTTTTTGTTCCGCAAATATTACAAAAGTAGGGGACTTGAAAGTGATTTTTCTAGGGTACCAGCTCTAGGGTACTGCTGAATCGACAATTGTTCCATTTGAGCTGTGTGTGAAAAAAAGGTCTTTTGGGGGCAACAATATTGTATGAGTGCGATTCCGTGCATGTGTGCGAAGGTTAAATGAAGTTGGTCAGTTTACGATTTGCGGCAAACGTCAATTTCCTCAACCCGCTCCTTCGTTTTACCCCGCTCTCAAAAACAATCAACCAAAGCATGTCGATTGCTATGATCATAAACTCGTCTACTAGCAGGTTATGAGACAGACGTACAAAACCAAACGACCAAACTTTTAGTTTGTCATTGACCTGCCTTGTTCAGACTACACGGGTTAAAATCCACACATATTTAATGGCAAAAGTCCATGTGAAATTCCACATAATATTCATTTGATTCACACATAAACAGAACCCTTGAGAAACACATATGAAATTTATGCATGGCAAATGAATAGTATGTGTGGCCACACATAGTCGTTATGTGTACACATAGAAAAGTATGTGTGGGTGCACATAGATATCCTTTGATGATCTAATTGCAAAAATGTATAGATATTATCATTACTTTTTATCAGTGTACGGAGTTGTCACATAATACTAAGGTTGTTATAAAGAAATTATCATGTATGATGTAGTGATATTTTACTACCACCCTATGTAGCACGGAAACTAAGTCCGACAGCAGTGAGCTCTCCTCGCTGTTAGACTTGATCAAGCTTTAATAACCACTGATTATCCTAATCATGCCATTGTATGAAGGGCCAAAAAGGGGTTGGCTGGATCGATAGGCAACATCACTTATACGTATCCACAGGGATATAAAGAATCTTCTTCCAACAACTAGATTGAACAATTGGTCAAAAGAGCAAGCTATCATACATGAGGATGCCCCAATGGGCGGGGAGAAGAGCCCGCCCTCTATTCACAAACTGTTAGCAATGGGGAGTTGGCATTCCCACTCTCCCCATCCATAATGCTTCAATCGGGTGCCCTGATTGTCCCTCCCATTCCCATGAATTATTTATATAATAGTGTATATATTTATGTGGATGAAAAATACTGCAATCACTCGGTATTATTTATGATCTCCCTTCGGTGGATCCTGAAATGCAAGAAATGTTGTAGAGTGTTAAAGTCTAGAGTTCTGTGGTTTCGCGCTTAAGCACGTTTTCGTTCGTTTTCAGCGATAGCAGCAATTTCCCAAAATCTTGATATGAGGTATCCTGAAAAAGTTTGTTAAATTTCACAAAAATAATATTTATACATTTTAATTTACTGTTGCCATGGTAACTATTAGCTGCTTGATGTTGATTTTCCAAGTATGAATTCATGAAATATGGATAAACATAATCAGCAGAATTTGAGAGCATTCGATAATTTTATTTACATCCAATGATCTAATTTAATACAAAAACACCTCAAGATACCATGCAATAAAACATCTGTACTATCTGGAATCAACTTCCTGTAACCTTGAAGTAGATGAAATTTAATTATTATTATTTATTTTTTAAATAAATAATTTTATTATGATTATAATAAAATACAGTGACGATATGATGAAAATAATACGATGTTGTAATGAGATGCTAAATAATATACATATTAAAATAAAATGCAGCTATTTGCCTCTTCTGCTGCGAAGTTAGATGATATAAACTCTGAAATGTCGAAAACTTCTAAAGTGATGTAATGAAGGAAAGTTTATCACCGGGCAGCCTAGCAGAATGGCAAATGAAATTTAAGCAAACAGTAAGCCGAAATAAATTTCATATGATTATGATTACTGCCCAGTCTCCCTTAACAAGTCAACAAAAAATAGGAAGGAAATTTGAATTCTACGATAACTCTTGATTCCTCTAGGCCCATGGATAATTCTTCATATCTGAGCAATAGAAAATGAAGGATCATAAACAGTTTTAGTTTTTAAATCATTAAATTTGTTTGGATAAAGAAGGAAAAAAAAAATTATAGTCGAATCCGTCGTATGAATTCGTCGTATGAATATTCTAAAAAACAAGGTTAAAAATCAGCAAATCTCAACATAACATGGGTTGGGTGGGCTAAAACTACATAAATGTGAAGCTGATACAGCATAACAAATATTGCGAAGGGGTGTTAGAATACAAAATGATAACAAAAATTATATATGAACTGTCTGCATGTCTGCAGATTGTGGTCCTACTGCATTTGTTGTCAAACCTGCATTATCATTGCCACGAAGGAAAAAAATAATTTAAAATTACTATACAATACTTGGGAACTCCATGGATGATCCGAAATTATATACCGAATAAAGGATACTTCCATTTTTCGTAGTTGGGTAAGATTTCAGCATGCACCTTCCTTACCCGGGTCGCGCTGCCTACATCGCCTTGGTGCGACTGCCACCAATGTAAAGTTGACGCGATACAGCGTTCTTCTTACTCAGCCGCTGTTTGAGCCGCACCTCTCGGTGGACAGACGCTCGTACACGCACCTCCTCAATCTAGCTGAAGTCAGAAGGACAACAGTGCCCAGGCTGCACTTCCAGCTAAGTACGCAACCCTTAGCTCGCGGTATTTGTCATCTATAGACCCGTGGAAGCATGAGGTAGGAACTTGTGAGACCAGAGCTATGTTGCGGGGACGCACGCTCCTATTCGACTCACCATTTTGCAGCCCAGTTGTTATAAAAATTATCATCACGAAAAACGTCATCAAGATAGTCTTGTATCCAGAGGACTGAAGCAGGCGTTAGTTCTTGAAGCCTGCTGCTTTTGGTGTGGCGCTAGTGACAATTTGAACATTTTAAGCTCGGTTCACAGTGGATTATAATTTCTTATAATATTTCTACTATGAACCTACTAGTATCAGTAATGTAGATAAAACATTATTATACCTGGCTGATAAACAATGAAAAAATACTATCGTTGTGATAATCACTGCACTAAGTACAACACGGAAGACTTTACTCTCGAATCAAATAAATGAAAATTATGCCAACTTCCACCGCGTATATTGTGTTTGCTGCCTACAGCCTTCAAGAAAACCGAGTTGTCAAATTAGCACCACACGCAGCACCAAAATTTCGGCTTCACGATTGTTGTTCGTGGATGACAGCCGCTTCAGTCCTGTGCTTGTATCATGTTACAACTTTGTAGACTGAAAAAGGCATTAGATTGGCAATGTGTAGTT
Organism: Aedes japonicus; assembly: GCA_034211315.2. Classification (NCBI taxonomy): domain Eukaryota; kingdom Metazoa; phylum Arthropoda; class Insecta; order Diptera; family Culicidae; genus Aedes; species Aedes japonicus. The sequence continues at coordinate 23,088 of JASCZW010001842.1, read as the reverse complement.
CTTATTTACAATACCGATGCGCTATAGCCAATTTAAAGAAGAGAGAAAACATGGGCTCTCTCAAAAGCAACAGTGATGCCATAGTTGCCGTTCAACAGCGAAGCATTATTCATCGTTGAGTACTGTAGCTCGATTCAAAGTAAATCTGGACACACGGTTTAATACACCACCACGTCCCTGGTGGTTGGAACAAAAAACGTTTGACAGGCATTTGTTGATATTTTATTGACAAAGAAATTGGTGAAAAGTTTTTCTCGTTTGATTACGGATCATGAAACTTGAGAAAAGAACACAAATATCTAGAGAATCCTTCGTGGTCTGCCTCAAAAATAGCAAAAGTGTTAAAATTCCCAAAGTCAACGGTGTGTTTTTCAATCAAACGTTCCAAGGATACTCTGAGTGAGGACAGAGTGCAGCGCATCTATCATAAAAGTGGCACTAGGGACAAAGAGCTGAGAAGAAAGGTGTCTCCATACGTGATTTGGCAAAAAATACGATTCCAACGTTTCCACCGTGCGTAACATCCTTTCAAAAGAAGGATATGAGTCTGTTTGCGCCAGTAAACATCCGAATCGCTCCCTGAAACAAAATTTAGCGACCAAAAATCGAGCACGGTTACTATACGAACGAGTTTTGACGAAATTTGATGGCTGTATTTTAATGGATGACGAAAACTGGATTATAAACAAATCCCCGGACGAAAGTTCTACCTGGTAACTGTTCGTGAGGTATAAATTTGTTTTTGCTGATAAGTTTGCTCGGAAACTAATGATTTGGCAAGGAATCTGCAGTTGTGGCCTTAAAACCAAGGTTTTCATTACATCTCACCACAATGACGTCGAATGTTTACATTCAGAGAGTGTCTGAAAAAGCGGTTTTTACTCCTTCATTCTGGCAACACAAGACCAACGTTATGTTTTGGCTGGATCTAGCCAGCTGCCACTACTCTAAGGAGTTACTAGAATGGTATGCTGTAAACAATGTTAATTTCGTCGCCAAAAAGAGTAACACCCTGTTCGCACTACAACTTATATTACGTGATATAGAGTATCTTGATATCAAATGCCATGCACGTTATTTCCAGTGAAAATTAGACGCGTACATGCCGATATCAAGATACTTTATATCACGTAATATAGGTTGTAGTGCGAACGGGGTGTAATCCTCGGAATTGCCCTGAGTTCAGACCGATAGAAAATATTGGGCAATTGTCATGTGAAAACCTCGAGGATGCGGTAAAGAAGTGAAAAATGCACAACAAATGCGTTTAAAGTGGAATAAGTTCGCCGGCACTGTGTCACCAGCGTCTGTGCAGATCATGAATAACTTTTTTGTTTGACACTTTTGTTTGACGTTTTGTTTATGTATGTTGTTTACTTCTTGAGTTATGATCACTTGAATGCGTCCAAATTTACTTTGAATCGGGTTTTATTGGACAGTTCCGAAATATATTTTTTTATTGCATATAGTAGTGCCAGATGATGGACCCCATAATTATAAGCATAGATCCAGCTCTCTAATGTTTGTAAGAAACATGAGATAAATAGTGGCTTTCCCATCATTCAAAAAATGAAATAAATTCAATGTTCAACCCATTGGCCGCCTACTATGAGTAGTTAATAAACAACGTTACGGCACCTGAGTATATATTCTATCATTAACTGTTGGTGGAAGAGAATACCACAAATTTGTATGTTTGCAAATCCAGCCCAAACGGGTCGACACGTGATATCCGTTCCAGTGACCAGAAGCTGTTCCAGGACTACTTTTCTTGCGACACGAAACTTTTCTTCCGCTTCAATATTGCCCAAAATCTCTCGATGAGCTGGAACTGGACAGTTGCGGATTTATGTTTCTATCGCCAAAACCTCACGGGACGTTTATGGGCTTTAATTAAAGGTAGTACGCGGTTTTTGAGGCATTCTTCCTTGTACAGCTTCGAGTCCATCGTCTTATTTGTCACGAAAACTTTGGTCTTTGCTTTGCAGCTGAATACCCCTTGCCAAATCATCAGTTTTTTTTGGCAAATTTGTCCATAAAAGCAAACTTAAACGTCGCAGGAACGCTAGGAAGCTGTCCGAAATCCATTTTGTCGTAGGTTTCATCGTCGATGAGCAGGCATCCTTGGTACTTCGTCAAAACCTGCTGGTACAATTTCCGAGCTCGAGTTTTGGTGACGAAACTTTGTTTCAACGTTCTGTTTGGTTGCTTGCTGGCTCGATAAGAACGATATCCTGCTCGCAAAAGAGCAGCAGTGTATTTTTGTGCAATTTCATTATCTGATAGTCCAGAGCTTGCGCTGACGGTTATCAACATCTTCTGGTTCAGCTTGTGGTCATATTTCCAACTACGACGCTTACCTTGAGCCACTCGATCTACGCTCTTTCGCTCCCTGAAACGTTTGAACACATCAGGCACGGTTGAGATGGCGATTTTTATTGCGGACCATGATGGATTATCAAGCACGAAACACCGTTATACCACAAAAAGTGGGTGCCTAGGTAAACAAACCGCTTTGAAAGAATTCTTGCAGCGGTCACTTCCCGTACCGCTGTAACACAATAAGTGATTCCGGATTCTAACTGGACAGAATGTTATATGAACAAAAGTAAAATAATGAGTGTTGAAAGTTTTCACAAAAAAAACCATTGGAAGTTTTCAACTTTTTCGAAGCATCACCAAATTAAAAAAAAAAAGTAATGAACCAAGCACATAAAGAGTAAAGTTTCTTATTGAACATTTACTAGAAATTTCCAAGTAATCTCGTGAAAAGATTTTTTGGAAAAAGCTTCCCACAAAATTTTATATGTTGGGGAGAACTCGCAATGAAAAAATCATTTTCTGAATAACCAATTTTCTTAATTTTTGTTCGGTTTGAAGATGTATATGGATTCCTTGGTCAAAATTTCTAAAAATCTAAATAGTAGTCCAGATTTTATTCAACGTTGCCAGTACGAGCTTGAAAAAATCCTAACACATAAACCAATTACTTAAAAATAAGGTTTTCTTTATCAAACTTTATTGAAATTTTTCGAGTAATTTAGAAAAAAATATCCGAAAAAAGTTTTCAACAAAAAAATTACGGTGAAGAAAATCTGAAGAATCTCTTCTACAAAAAACAAATGTTTCTTAAAAAACATTCATTTGGAAAATTTGATGATTTCTTCAGTTAAAATTTCAAGTTCTCTATTTGGTCCGTTTGAGAGTTAAGTACACTCTAGTAGCAATAGTCCAGACTTAACAGGTTATTACACACTAGGCTGATGCAGAACCCGAAATATTTGCTCCCCTAAGTCTTCAATCGACGCACCAATTTGGGTCCTGATAGTTCCCAAAAATTTTAACGACATTTGGCTTGATTTGGCTTTCGCACGCTATTCAAAAAGTTTGCATGTGGAATTAGTATGAAGAATCTCAAACCTACATTTCCAGATCTCCTAACATCTTGATATTATGTTCTTAAAACCAAATCTTTTAAATATTCATATAGTGCAAGTTGCCAACTATTAAAATGCCGAAGATACCTGACATGTAAATTTTATACAAAAATAGTTATTCAACAAATATAATAATAAGAACTAAAAATATGTAATGTATATAAAATATATAAATATAAAATATATAAAATATTTTTAATAATATAAATAAAATAAAATACATAAAATATATGAATATAAAATATAAAAAACATAAAAATAATAAGAAAACAAAAACAAGAATAAAACATCATACCTAAAGTGTGTATTTTATGTTTATTTGAATAACTATTTTTGTATAAAATTTACATGTCAGGTATTTTCAGCATTTTGATAGTTGACAACTTACACAATATGATTGTATATAAGATTTGGCTTAAGGACATAATATCAAGATGTTAGGGATCTGGAAATGTAAGTTTGAGATTCTTCATACTAATTCCCATACAAACTTTGAATAGCGTGTGCAAAGCCAAATCAAAACCAAATGTGTTAAAATTTTTGGGGACTATCAGGACCCAAAATGGCGTCGATTAAGCTTAGGGGAGCAAATTATTTTAAATGTTGCATTAGTCATTACACACTACTGTGTTGTAAGTCGGACAAGTCAGTCGAATATATTGTACGTTACCCTAAAGTTTTGACGTACACATGCCTAAACTCATTCTTCGCACATTGCTCAGAAGTTTCCTAGTAATAAATATAAAGATATTACTAAGTAGACATCACTCACTTAAATTCTCGGGATTTCTTCACATTTATTCTCAGCATAAGTATAACAAAAATATAGTAAAAAACGTAAAATTTGCATTGTATTTATATGTCTTGGTTTGTATACAACCTACTAAATTGTTATCAGTGATTTTGTTTATCTCCAACAAATCAAATTATTTCTTTTGCGTTTCAATCGATCTTTAAGCTGGTTATCAGTGCTCATCACCTGCAGCTATGCTTTGACCAACAAATTAATATTCTTATCAGCTAAGGTGTGACCCAGTTAGAATTGAAACATAGGCTATTGCGCATATTTCGGATATGCATTAACAAAATAGTATTCTGTTTTAATTAAAACGTTCGACTTTAAGTGAACATTATTTCCCTCTAAATACGACACAAAAATTAAATAATCTTCTCGATTTCGATGAAATTTGCGGCGCACATTATTCTCATCCATCGTTTTGGCAATCTTATTCCACTTGGTTCCCAATTCATTGATGCTTCTGACGACACTGCCATTCACCTTCACCTTCCTCTTCATAATAGCCCAAAATCTCTCTATCGGTCTGAGCTGGGGACAGTTTGGTGGGTTGAGTTCTTTCGGTATAAACTGAATCTCGTTGGTTTCATACCACTGTAGCACTGTTTTACTGTAATGACAGCTTGCAAGATCTGGCCAAAACATGACAGATTCATTGTGGGATCTGAGGAATGGCAATATGCGCTTTTGGAGAGATTTCGTTCTGTACAGCTCTGAATTAAACATCTTATCAGTGATGAAAATCTTGGTCTTCATACCGCAGCTTCAGATGCCTTGCTAAATCATGCATTTACGTGAAAATTTATCTGCAGACAAACTTGAACTTGGCAGGATCTCCCGCCGTAGCCAGTAAAATGTTTGTCCCGGTAGCTGTTCGAAATCGGCATTTACCTAGGTTTCATCATTCACGAGGAGACATCCATTAATTTTTGTCAACACCTGATCATACAGTTATCTGGCTCGGATTCTGGTCACATTGTTCTGCTTTTGATCCCTATTTGGTTGTCTACAGACACTGTTTGACTTGAAATCTTCCCGGAGACGAATCCGTTGCACTGTACTGCGTGCGGCGCGAAACTTATTGGTCAAGTCGCGGTTTGAGATGTTGAGGTTTTCCTTAATGTGCTTGATGACTTTGTTCCGCAGTTGACGGTTGACAGTACCCGCCCGACGCTTGCTTTGAGACTTGCGATCCGTCGACAAAGTTTCGCTGTATTTTTTCAAAACACGCCACACGGTATTTCGGGGAAAACCCAACACTTTAGCAGGTTTTGGTCCAGCCAAGGAAGGGTTTTCCAAATGATTGCCCACAATTATTTTTTCTTCTTTTTTCTTCCCTTTTATATTTCTCTGAAACACGATCGAACTGCACCGCGAAAAAAATAGGGTTATAGGGAACACAGAGGATGTCAAAGTTTACATATCCGACCACTAGGGTCACTGTAAGAATCAAAAATGTTTGTTCCAATTATAAATAGGCCACATCTTATAGAAAAAGGTAGCATAATTTTTAACCAAACTTTTGAGGCCTGATTTGTATAAATATTGTGATGAAATCAATTTGAATTCGAACGATAAAATTTCACTTCTTTTAAAAAATTGTTTGTTTACCTTCTGTTCACGTACAGGCTAAACTATCGTAGATGGCTCCACCGTATGACCATAGACTAACTCTAAGACCAGTAGGTCCCATACAAAAACGATTTTTTTCTTGGCTCAGTCAGTACTAGAACATCGTCCTGAGCCGGTCCCAAGCTCAATAATGCACCCTTATAATGAACTCAAGAACACTCTCAAATACTCTGTCAAAATAACAAGTAAATCAAAACAAAGGCGCAAATATGTATAACAAGGTGCTGGCTTCAAGGTGTTATTCTCCAATGTTCTACAACAGTCAACCAATTTCAAATCGCTAGTTACATATTGATTGTTGGTATGACTGTCAATGCGGATAGGTTATTTTCACTGTTATGAAAAAATTGCCCACCAAAATATTCTCTTCCGTCTTTCCGTCGGAAAGGCTATTATTTACATCAATTATTCATTTCTGCTCTTATTCTTTATTATTTGTCTCCTCAGCCTACTGTACTGCGCTTTTCCGGCATGGAGCTTATGGCCGAATCCAGGTTGAAAAATGAAGAAGACACCGAGTGGTGATAAATCTGACAGCTCGCATGTTAAAGTATAGGACTCAAATGAAATTCTAATTAAAAACGGTTTGTTGTATGATGTAAAAACAATCAAAACTACTCAATACAGACATTTTCAGAAAAATAAAAATAAAATAAAAATTTTGCCCCTATTTTGCAGTTTTGGATTTTTCTTCCATCATCCAACAAACCGGTCTTAATTAAAATTTTATTTGAATTTTTAGAAGCATTTTGAAATTTTCGCCCTGTACTTTGACATGGGAGCTGTCAGATTTATGACCACGCGTTGTCTGTTTTTTTTTAACCTAGATTCATCTATGAAAGAATCCAGGTAGTGCAAAAGTGAGGTTAAACGACGGAGATGGCGCTCTTTCAAAATGGTTTTTCGAGCTGTCTAAGCAAAGCAATTGGTGATAAAAAGATAAGAAAATCGACAAAAATGACGATACTGATCAATTTCATACAGTTTGAAAAATAGCTAGAAAGTTATTATCAATTTCAGTTTTAGATACTACGATGTTTAACCTCACTTGAGCTTTACTTGGATTTCTCAATTGAAAAGATATCCTTTTCCATAAGAGAGGTTATTTTTAGTTCTGCACATTCAGCCAACTTCACTGCCCTTATTCCTCCCCTTTCGTATGCGGTTTATATTCACAATTTACCATTTTTTGAAAAAAAATAAGGTCTCACTCTGAAATCATCTTTACTAAAGTTTTAATTTTCACATTTCACTAAAAACTGAGCTATTGTAGTGTCACTCACAACTGTGCTCTACCAAATTCGTCAACCAACTGGATCGGTAATGCACATGCACCTACTGCGATTTATTTTGTACACGCTTGTATTTGAAAATCCTTCTTTTGAGTTATTATCACGTTCGTGAAAAATCACGTAACATAGAATATTAAAATTCTAAATTATTTTTGTACATTCGAACACTATTATTGTTTCTATTGTTAACAATATAATCATTGTACTACTCAAAACCAGATTAAAAATTTCAGTTTTATGAGGACCTAAGTCGCCTGAACGGTGTGTGACGTCGTTTACCGCTTGACCACGAAGTTCTCATTTGTTCATCAAATTAGATTAGAAATTACTGTTGGGAGCTCGAAAAAAAATCCGAACAGGAAAGTCGAAACTGAGTATGTACCGCCAGGTAGACCAGAGGCTTTGTTGTTCATTTTCATTCAGCTAGCTATGCATGGCACTAGATTTTTTTAGTTACAAAATATTTTAGCTTTTTAGATTTCAGGCTAGGGAAATAGGTTCCACCTAGCTACGCCACTAACTAAAAACATTGAGTTGGATCCTTATAATCTTTCTAAAAACTCCATTAGTTCTCCCTTAGCTGGGTCGCCAAATACGCAGTTAAAAAACAACATCATGCTGGAGGAGATGGGGTTCGATTACCGGTCTGGTATAGGATTTCGTAAAAGAAATTTTCTCGATTCTTTGGCCTTGCCATACAATCGCACTGACGCAAATATGGAACTGGCATCGAAAGCTCGTAATTAGTACCTGTTGAAGTGCATTAGAACACTATGTCTAGAGTAGGAAATATGCTGATTGTGATAAGCAATAACCATGAGATGCTAGGAAAATACAACAATCTATTAGAGATACAGTGAATCAATTTTCGAAATTTCTTCCGACAGAGTAGTAGGTAAAATTGTGCTGCTAGCTATCATACGTAACACTGAACTGAGAGCCCACAAAACACCCATGAAATGAACGCAAAACTCCTAGAAAGACAAAAAATGGATCGATCTACACAACAATAGCAAATTACAACTTGGCTCAAATTTGCCGCTCTCGTCATGTATCCACATCGTACGTTCCCACGAGGATTATTCAGAAGATTGCTCGTAATAAATGCTCATAAGCTGTGAAAGGAAAGCATATTTACACTAAGCTGAACTGCAAACATAACCTCCTGTAGTTCAGGAAATCAGAAAACAATACCGAACCGGAATTACATTGAATGGAATTTAATATTTTTCCCCATCAACAGGCAGATGTCGATGTCGATTGAAAGGCGCAACCGCCTGTCTCGGCGAACATCTTTCCATTCCTTGGTTTTCAGACTGTCCAGACATCCGGGAAACCCTTAGCCTGATTTGCTCTTTGAATAATTAAATCCTCATCTCGAGTCTCCGGACCGACTGTTGCCGTCTGCTTTCCTTTGTCGAAAGATGAAGCAGGAAAAGGATTCATTTTCCATCGGAGCCTAGGACTTGCAGTGCGGGCCGGAGATTTCCCCATCCTACCCGGAGAAATTTAACCCAAACGCAAGAAAACGACAACGTACCGAGCTGTATCTGTTTAGTCAACACAAACAGAGCAAATCTGCCATTGTCTTATCTTGAGACGAGCAGAGTGTGCTCAGCCCCCTGCCATTCACCCGTCGCACGGTGATCGGAAATGCGTTTTTTCCCTGGAGAACTCTTTTTGTTCTTCCAACTCTTTTTTTTCCAATGTTACAAGAAAATAACATGATACGTAATTTGCTGAAAAATGCACTCTAACATAGAACGTGTTGGATTATACACGCCACGAGTACCCGCACTATTTCAAGCAGTAATATTTTCCATATTACTCATTTAAATAAGAAGTTTCTGATTTTTGGGTGCAATTCCTACCTAATTGAAGGGACCACCAGGGCGCCCGATTGAATGAGACTGGATGGTGAGAGTGGGTTGTCAACTGCTTATTATTAACAGTTTGTGAATAGACGGAGGGCTCTTCCCTCCATCCGTTGTGGCATCCTCATGTTCGTAGCTCGATTTTTTTTGCCCCATTGTTCAATCTTGTTATTGGAAGGAGATTTTCTATTTTACCGTGGATAAGAATAGGTGATATTGCCTAGGGATCCACCCAACCCAAGTTTTGCTCTTCATACAATGATAGGATTATGAGAATCAGTGGTTATTATAGCTTGATCAAACCAGAGGAGAGCCTGTTGCTGCCGGACTTAGTTTCCGTGCTACAAAAAGTGTTATAATACGTTCACACTACGCTCTATACTACGTGATATAGAGTATATTGATATCTGCATCTACATATAGTTTTCACTGAAAATTCTGTGCATGGCATTTGATATCAAGATACTCTATATCACGTAATATAGGTTGTAGTGTCGGCAGCATATTAGTCTATAACATCATATTGTCAAAATACTGGCCATCTCTCACCTAAACAATCACAAAATCGAAAAACAAAACCTTAGAAAAAACTCCCTAACTTTTGCATAATGAATCATATCAAAATAATTTTTTGAGCAAAAATTCGAACCAAAACTTTACAAATACTTTACTGAAGACGACTTTTTGGAAACATGAAACTAAAAAAATAGGTTAAGAGACTGGCTTCTACAGTGACACCATAATCTATGGTAGAAAATTAGCTCTAAAAATTTAAAAAGATACCTGTATAAATAGTGGCTTGAGCAAAGTTGCTGTCAAGGACTAATCAAGTTTTTTCTTGATTAGTGTTTGACAGCATCCGTCTATTTCGCTTCTTTTTTTTTAAGTTATTAACAGCGCTTCCCTAGTGGTGAAGTTATAAACTACGAAACTGTCACCACAAGATGATCAACAGTCATGGAAAAAAAACTTTGTTTACTTACTTTACCTTGTGAAGACACCTTATTACTTAAATTCAATATCTAGGAGTTAATTTCGCCACGAACAAGCGCTGTTCCACCCACTGTGCGTCGAAGTTCGGTACACTTTTCTGGAGTACAGAGGGATCTCAATTTATACGACACTGGGGTTAATCCTTGAGAGAACCAGGGGGACATAAATTTTAAATAAGAATCATACCAACTTTGGGATCCATCTGTAATGAAATCCTTCGGTCGCTTCTTTTGTCTCGTTTGAAAACCATTAAATACTTCATCAAGGAGTGCCATGGTTTGTGAGGAGCTGATCATAGTTGAATCTATTTTGATCTTTAAAAAAAAGCATGATTTTGGATAGATGCACCCTGAAATGAATCTGTTAATTGTACATTTCAAACTCTATTATCATTTCGATCCGTGATTTGATCGCAATATACGGCTTCCTGAATCATTGACTCAATCATTATTCATAATTCAGAATTCGATTAAATTAGTTTGGTCTTTTTGAATTTCAAAAACTGCTATTCTGTCGAAGTCTGGGAAATAGAAAATGGGTGCCATCATGTCCGATTTTCTTCACCCTTTCGAATTTTTCAACCCGCAAAACCTTAGAAGCCTCGAAGATTTCACATAAAGGAATAAACAAATCAATCAAGCCAAGGACGGGTCCTCTGCTGTATACAAAAGTTGTCTCTAATCCATTCTCCATTCCATGACTGCGATTCGCCAGCCTTGCAGTCTGCGAAGCGTTCGCCAGACGCCTTCTACTTGATCGATCCACCTTGCTCGTTGCACGCCTCTTCTTCTTGTGCCCGTTGGATCGTCATCGAGGGTAGGGTAGGACCCCTAGTTCTGAAGTACACCTTGTAATCTGCACCTTGCAATACATTCTTGCGCTTTTCGGTACCTTTCGGTACTAGTATCTTTGTTCACTTGTTTTGATTCGCTATGTTATTTTGAATGAATATTTGAGGGTGTGTTGGTGCGCGTTACGTTATTAGGGGCAAATCATTAACCTTGGGACACGTGTGCTAGTACTTCCCGATCCAAATAATATATTCATTTTCTCCATGACTATCCAGCCGCTGCTAACATTGTCTTTCTCTTTTCTTCAAGTATTTGGCCTTTAACGCATCAATGACAAGCCCAATTTTACTTACTTCAGCCTTAAGTCCGATGTACGTTTCCACGGTATATCCGTACATCCGTAAAAACGACATTCCATCACCTTGCGCTAACTCTCTCTGAGATTTGAAGGGACTCGAGAGGGCCCTTGAGACTCGGACGACAAACATTAATCGATCCATCGTTGCTTTGACAAACCGCGTCGGTGTTTCTGGAAATCCATATTCATGCATGATCTTCCAAAGCTTGTCTCGATAGATTGTGTCGTAAGCTGATTTCAAATCGATTAAGAGATGATCTGTGTGCAAGTTATATTCGCTACATTTCTGCAAAACCTGCCGAATCACGATAATCTGGTCCGTAGTAGCGCGCCTATGAATCTAGCTTAAAACTACCTCACGAACTTCTTTGCAATTGGTGACAGACAGTTGCATGGAATTTGGTATAGCAACTTCTGATTGCAGTACCATTGAAGGCATCTAAACTTTAAGACCTCTGAACTCGAAGAGGTCTCTAAACTGAACGGTCTCTGAACTTAAAAGCCTTAAGCCTCGACATTTGAAGGCCTCTGAACATGAAGACCTTCGGACTTGAAAGGTTCTCTACATGGAGGCCACTGCACTCGATGGCCTCTGCACTCGAATACCTCTGCGTTTGAAGGCCTTTGAACATGGAAATCATTGAGCTAGAAGACATCTGTATTTGGATGCCTTTGAATTCGAAGGCTTCTGAAATCAAAGGTATCTTAATTTTAAGGCGTCTTAACGAAGAAGCCACAGGATTTCTGGACATAACGGTCTCTGGACTTGAAGGCAGCTGGATTCAAATGCCTCTGGATTGAAGGCTTCTGATTTTGAAGATTTCTGGACTTGAAGGTCTCAGAATATTAAGGACCTTATACTTGAAAGCCTCTGAACTCGAATTTGAAGCTCTCTGAACTTGAAATTATAGGTGTCTTAATTTAAAGAGCTCTCAACTTAAAGATCTCTGAACTTAGAAGCCTCTGAATCACTGCACATGAAGGACGCTGCACTTGAAGGCTTTTTAACTTTAAGGGCTTTGAACTTTAAGGTTTCTCAATTTGCACAGCTCTGAATTTGCAGGATCTTGGACCTTTGGATTTGATAGCCTCTGCACTAGAAGTACTCTGTAGACGAAGACCTCTGAACTTGAAGAACTCTCAATTAGATGGCTAAAGGGTTTTTGGAATTCAAGACTTCTGAACTTGGAGATCTCTGTGGAAAATATGAACTTCAAGGCCTCTGCACTTGAAGGCTGGATTTTATGGTCTCTGGGCTTGAAAGCCTCTAGACTTGAAGGACTCTAGGCTTCAAGGCCTCAGATCTTGAAGACCTCTGGACTTGAAGGCCTCTGCATTTGAAGGCCTTCGAACACAGTAGTCTCTCAGCTAGAAGGCGTCTGAACTTGAAGCTTTGTGAGTTCAATTCATAGGCCTCTAGACTTTAAGGCTTTTGAACTTGAAGGCCTCTGAACATAAAGTTTTCTAAGCCTGAAGGTCTTTGATCTTGAAGGTCTTCGATCTTGAATGCCTTCCTCTAGAACTCTGCATTTGAAGGCCGTTGGACTTCAAAGCTTCTGTGCTTAAAGGTCTCTTTACTTGAAGGCATCTGTACTTAAAAATCTCTGCACTTGAATTAGAAGGCCTCGAAAATTTAAAGTATCTTAATTTGAAAAACCACCCAACTTGAAGGTCTCTGAATTTAGAAGCCTCGGGACCTATGCTTTTGAAAGGCTCTGAAGCATTAAATTCTGAATTTGAAAGACTTTGGACCTCTAGATTCTGAACTTGAAGGTCTCTGTACACGAAGACCCCTGAACATGAAGGACTTTCAATCTGAAGTTATGGCATGGAAAGTCTCTGAATTTGGAGGTCTCTGTGCTAAAAAACCTTTGAACATGAAGGCCCCTGAATTCGAAGGCATTGCAATTAAAAGCCTGTGTACTTGAATTTAGAGTGCAGTGAAATTCAAGGTTTCTCAATATGAATGCCTCTGAATTCTGAGGTTTCTCAATATGAATGCCTCTGGTCTCTGAACATAAAAGCCTATGGACTTATGGAATTGAATGCCTCTGGATTTGAACGCTTCTGGAATTGAACGCCTCTGCACCTGCACTTGAATCGAACACTTCTGTACTTGAAGGCTTCTGAATTCAAAGGTTTCTCAATTTGAAGGCCTCTCTTTATTTTAAAACCTCTTTGAGAAATATGTAGATGTACACCTCTGAATTTGGAGGATTCCTGCACTTAATTGAGTTCTGCACTTAAAACCCTTAGTATTTAGACTTGAAGACCTCTGAACTTGAAGGCCTCTGAACTTGAAAGTCTCTGAACACTTAAAAGCCTATGAACCTCTGGACTTGAATGCCATTTGATTAACAGCCTCTGGATTTGATAGCCTTTGGTCTTGAAGACCTCTGGGCTTGAATGCCTTTGCATTTGAAGCCCTGTGAATATGAAGGCCTCTGAATATGAAGGCCTCTAAATTTGAAGGCATCTGAACTTAAAGTCCTCTTCAATTTAACTGGAAAACCTCCGGAAATCAAAGCTTTCTAAATTTAAAGGCCTCTGAACTTAAAGACCTTTTAACTTGACCCAAGCAACTCACATCCGCATAAAAAGGTTGAAGCAATTTCGACTCGAATCAGTTGCATATCAGTTACTTTTACTGATTTGCAACAAGTGTGCTACTGGGGGAAGGTCTCTGAACTTTAAAGCCTATTGACTTCTGAATAAGAATGTCTCTGAATTTTCTTGCTCTGGAAGGAGTAGAAATTTGAAACTTCTGAACTTAAAGGACTCTTAATTTAATGGTTTCTCGGCTCTGAGCTTTAAAGCCTCGGGCTCTAAAGGTATCTGTACACGAGAACATCTGAGTTTGCATGACTCTCATTTTGAAGCCCTCTGAACTTGAAGGCTTTTGAAAATGAGGGCCTTTGAATTTGAACTTCTGCACTTAAAGGCCTCTGTACGTGGTCTCTGAAATAAAAGGTTTCTAATTTTGAAGACATCTGAACTTGAAGACCTCTGCACTTGAAGGCCTCCGAACTTGAAGGTCTCTGGACCTCTCGACTTGAACGTTTTTCGATTTGCAGGCTCTGGGCTTGAAGGCCTTTGCACTTTTAGGCTTGTGGACTCTGAACTTGAAGGCTTCAGAACTCCTGAAGTTAAAGGGCGGCAAACTGAAAAGTTTCTCAATTTGAAGACCTCTGCACTTTAAGGCCTATGAATTTTAAAGCCTCTGGACCTCTGCATTCAAAGGCTCCTGCACCTATGAACTTAAAGGGCTTTTAATTGGAAGTCCTCTGGTGTCCGAATTTGAAGGTCTCTGAGCTGGAAGGCATGTAAGCCTCTGAATTTGAAGGCATCTGACAAAATGAATTATGACGTTCTTCCGGATCATATTTTGCTCTTCCGCTGCTTTTTTCAGTTTGCTTAAACCCCTGGCTAATAGTTTAATATTTCAGGCAAACGCTATTGTTGGATTTTTCGTTTCGCGAAAACGACGCAGCAAAAATAAAACACGTCAGTTGCAAAGCACGACTTGCTGTGATCTCCAAATGATTGAAAATCGAACGTAATTCGAAAATTCAAAATCCGTCAAACAATTGAATGGGCATCCACATGCACCTACTTCGATTTATTTGGTACACGCTTGTATATCAGTATCCTTCTAGTGAGTTAATGGTACGTTAAAATAATTTACGGTAAATAAAATAAACATCATAATTTTAATTCATATTTTCATACATACAAACACTATTATCCTAATTGTTATTCACAAAATTGCCATTGAACTACTATATCTACCACATGATACAAGTAATCGGACCACTGGTGTTGGCGAATGTCGTTGTTTAACAAATTCAAATCGACTGCAAATTGCTAACG
The DNA here is from genome assembly GCA_034211315.2 of Aedes japonicus. Lineage (NCBI taxonomy): Eukaryota > Metazoa > Arthropoda > Insecta > Diptera > Culicidae > Aedes > Aedes japonicus. The sequence goes on along the minus strand of JASCZW010001842.1, from coordinate 8,045 downwards.
AAATCATACCAACATAATTTCTTGAAATTTCGTGATTGGGTAACCTTAGAAAACTATTTCCACGCTTTCTCTTATCTTGAACTAATCAGTCATAAAAATTTCACCAAACCCTTCGTGGTCAGGCTTCTGTGAGCAAAATCCGGAATGGCTTACTCAGGCTTTTCTGCAACCTTATGAATAAACCCCGTTACACAGCCGAGAATGGCTGAGCGAAACTTCCATACCATATTTACGCTTTCAACGAAGAAGCATAAATAAGACACGCGTCTCGAGCCTTCCCTCCGGACGGCCCCTCTCCTCACTCACCGCAAGATAATAGTACGAGATTAACAACAACTGATATGATAAACTTTTCCTTTTCCACTGCTGCTGGAGCCAACTTTGCCGAGCTGAGTGAAGAAAGCTTATGCTATGCACATTCACAGTCGCACACACGCGATTCGCCCTGAAGAAGCGTCTCGGGTTTCCTTTCCTCCAATACAGCAGCAACGGCAGCAAAGAGCAAGTCTTGAGCCCGACTATCTTTCGACTTGAAAATCTCTGGC
>JASCZW010001842.1:0-2500 GCA_034211315.2 Aedes japonicus | reverse complement strand
TAATTTGTAGAGCTTATAAGAAAATCTTCTAAAACAACGCAAAGTTTAAAGTTCATTAAAACACAGCAAACTTCAGAAATAGTTTGCTAATTTTTTTTTAAAGCCTATCATTTTTTCTGAGTTTTGACTAATTTCTCTGGATTTCACGTAACTTATTTAAAGGTCGTAAGCGGTCGTGACATGGGGAACATGGACAACCCTGGAGTAATGCCGCACTCCCAGACGTTCCAACCCTGGTCCTGGCTCCGACTTTCTCGATCGGAGGAGGGACCATACGACGCCAGTTTGGGCAGGTGCCGTAAATGGTCGGGTAAAGAGATCGCGGACGATCTGGATGGACCACCAGACGTTTCGAACCCTGCTTGGATCCACGAGAATCTCGATCCAATCAGCGTCAGGTCAGCGAAGCTATCTACTAAAGATCTATGTAGTTGGGCATAGTTGGCGCGTAAAGCACACTGGCCCCCTGCCTGAAGTAATACCGGAAGGTGGTTCCGTGGAGGGCAGGGCCCGAGGCATGATCGAGGATTTGGCGCCCTCATCCCCAAACCCTGAGTTCTTCAGGAGTCTGTTTACAGATTTCCATCCCGGCTAACACACACACACACGCGCACTCACACACACACACACACACACACACACACACACACACACACACACACACACACACACACACACACACACACACACACACACACACACACACACACACACACACACACACACACACACACACACACACACACACACACACACACACACACACATTCCTTAACTCGTTATGTTTCTTCTTTATTCAGATACATTTTCTTCTTATCCTGGTCTATGTTTTGGAGGAAGGCACCATTAGCATCTGAAACCAATGGCTTCACTTTTCTGACTCAGGAAGCAAAACTTCTCTGGAATTCATTGAACTTCTTTTTTGATCAATTTACTAATCCCAAATTGACATTAAAAAAAATCCATCCATCATTCGGTAAACGTTTCTTAAGCTTGCTAATTTCTTCTACAATTTGCTAAATGTCTCTGAACTCCACTGAATTCTCTCAGTTATTTGTAGAACGTATTATAAAATCGTTTCATTTCTCTCTCTCTCTCTCTCTCTCTCTAAAGCTCTAAGAACCTTCTCTGAACATAACAATTGACTTCTCTTAAAAAGATGAGTATTTCTGAAGCTGTCGTACATTATCTGAAGCCTGCTGAATTTTTCTCTTTTTTTGTCTCTCTATTACTCTCTTTGATGCTCTGATTCTCTGATGTCGATTTTCTCTTGCGTATTTTTTTTTCTATTTTCTAATTGCACAGTATTTCCAAACTTTGCTGATTTTTTTGTGATTTCTGCACCACTTTTAAGAAATTAACCTTATTTCTTGAAATTCAATAAACAGATATTCATTAAATTCCCCTGAAAAAATTCACATAAAATTTCAAAAATTCACTCTGAAGATCCCTGAACTTCCATGAAGTTCTTTCTGGAGTTAACTGGATGGTTTGTTAAGCTTTTCGGACTTTCTTCTGACGTGTGCTATGCTTCCTTGAAGCCCATAAAATGTTCAGTTTAGTTTAGTTCCTTTATTATCGAGATTTTCAGCCCTGGGCTGGCTCATCTCCCGTCATAAATATTCACTCAAATATCTTTTTGGATATTTGCGTAACTCGTGACTTTAGCCAGAGAGGTATGGATAATAACCACTATGCCTGGGTCGCTCCCTGCCCATAGAAAGTTTTCGTGAGTTCACTGAATTTATTTTAAACCATTTAATTTAAATCAATGTAGCTAAAGTTTGCTAAATATTATTGAAGGTCACTGAAACTAAAACTTGCTGAATGTATGTATCTAGTGTTTTCTTAAGTCATCTAAAGTTTGTTTGACTTTTCTTATATACATTGAACTTCATTCAAATATGCTTGCTTTTCTAGAAATGTCACTGGATTTGCTGAGCCATTCTGAAGATTGTTGAACTTCTGGAATATTCGATGAGATTCTAAGAAATTCTCTAATATTTTTTATGTCAGTAAACTTCACGGAAACTCAATTAATTTCTACGGATCTTGGTCATGTTTGATAGAGTCAAGCTTAACTTTTCTGAAATGAAACTCCTCTACCGATTCGTTTTGCAATGGCGCGATTACTTAGGCCAACATCCTTAAACTCAGAGATTATTTTCCGCTCCATATTTTGCACGAAAAAAAATCCGTGCCCAGAACCGTGAACTGCTGTCATGAATTAGAGAACACGCAAAAATACACCTTCAAAAGAATCACGTAATCATGAACTAAATAGCATTTAAAGGGAAAAATCCTGAAATCCTTATGGTTTTGTTTGCGTTCCACACCCTCACACATAGAGCTGCAGTTCAGAAGATTTACAGTTTACTACTGTTTGTGTGGCATTGTCACACTGCGCTTATAGGAATTTCCTGTTATAATTATTATAATCTATCATACAAAAATGTGACTCAACCTATGGTAATTTAATTTCTTAATTTTGTGTGGTCAT
>JASCZW010001841.1:0-59918 GCA_034211315.2 Aedes japonicus | reverse complement strand
ACATTATGTCGAAAAGGGAAAAAAGACATTGCAAAGAGATGCAAATCAAATTTGATCATACTAATCGAAGGTGTAGCAACTGCCATTCCACTCTCTGCGAAATAAACTTTTGATATTCATAAGATTTCATTATGATTATTTGCAACAAGAAATCTGTATGAATTTCATTAATTTGCCTTAGTGTTGGGGTGTAGAACCACTGCGTCCACTGAGTTGAACTTTTGTGGTATACTATTCTAAGGGTCTGTGTCAATTGGGGGATTACTATTCTAAGGGTCTGTGTCAATTGGGGGATTAAAATTAATTTTAACTTGAACTTGACAGCTCTATAATTATTTACCCTCCAATTTCAAACTGTCAGAAATAAGTCTGCTCTGGAGTAGACTTATTTTTGACAGATCGATGATTTTCCTGTGGTTTTGATGTTTCCCTCCCAACTTTTTCTTTCGTCGTCTGTTCAACGAACGCATTTGCTAGTGTTTCTTTACTGCTCCGGGTTTTGATCGTGTTTCGTCCTTCTGTTCTCCGTATTCGATCAGTGTCCAGCTTCTTCCCATGCCCCGGCCGTATGCACATTTTCCATGTGGATTAACCGTACGAATGGACCATCAGCAACATAAATCCAGAGCCAAGAAAAATGAGTACACGGTTGTTTGCAAAAACCCATTAATGGGTAAAAAAACACCCATTTTCAAATAGCTCTCCAATCTGTCATAAAATGGGGGAATTTCTCAATCACACAATGGGTAAAAAAATACCCATTAAAGAAAACCTCATAAAACAAAAAAATGGGTGAAAAAAAGTTCAAAGTTGGTGGAACACGGAAGCATGAACATGGAGGAACTTAGAAAGAAGTTGATCACAGATTCATACGGAAAGACTGAAGGGTAAGGATTATTATTCTTATTTATTTTAAACGCTCATTTACTTTAAATATTATTAAAGGTTATCCCTACCCAATTGATGGCTGTGTATATATCAAAGAAAATACGTTGGGTGATTTGGATCAGCACATGATGATGATGATGGTGATGATGGTCCCGCCACTTACCCCTACAAAGGTTTGAGCTAGACGATTTATCTATTGGATAATTTATTTAAAAACATTTCAACCAGTTATGCAAAACAAATTTATTGATCGATTTTCTGTTTCCATAAGTATATCAGAAAAGGCATGAATAAACACAAGTACAAGTATTTTCTTTATTATTTATTGCATTTAATGATTAAATTCCATGAAACCCATGAATTTATAATCTACCGAACTGCTACATAATCTATATGCAAAAATGGGTAATTTTTTGCCCATTATGAGAGATCCTGGCTTCTTTGCAATGGGTGAATAAATACCCATTTTGTGACATACACTGCTTTTACCCATTAATGGGTAAATCGGGTTTACCCATTAAATGGGGAGAGGCACTTTTAGCGAAAATGGGTGTTTTTTACCCATTAATGGGTTTTTGAAAACGACCGTGTAGTAAATGAAGCATTTTCGTTGCGAGATTAATCAAAACATCATATTTCGGTAGTGACCGCACAGCAAGTGCGCCAGCTGATTGCCATTCGAGTGGCCTGCAATCACCTTTTCACGGCAAAATATTACGACAAAAAGCGGCATGGAGGTAAGTTGCTGGTTTTATTTGGCGTGCAGTTTCAGTTGCGGCTGCCGGAAGAGCATCTATATGGTGCGTGTCGAGCCAGCTCACTGCTAGGCATTAATATTTTATCGTATTAACATGCGTACTTTTTTCTTTCAAATAGGACGATTCAAGAACAAGCGGGACTGCATGATTTCATTGATGACCAAGTGAAAATCAAGTGGAATAACTTAACAAGGAAGTATAAAGTAGCTATATATTTGTGTTGTGTAATATGATGCCCATAATTTGAGACAAATTTTCAGGTTTTATAAAATGTTTGTTGTTGACTTTTCTTTCCCAGTTACTCATCACTCCCCCGACTGGAGGAGCAACGGAAAATGAAGAGGAATTGGCGGACGACTGGGAGCATTTGGCCAAATGCACGAATTCATATCCACACAACACACGATAAACCCTCCCCTGGTGGTGAACAGTTGTGGTGTTGTTGTAGGAAACACTAAAAATATTCCACACGAGCCATGCAGTCAGGACATGGAAGCTGAACCATCAGGGACATATCTGCGGAACATTTCACGAGAAGAGGTTGATGCTGGACCTTCAGAAGGGCCTTATATTTCAAGTCCCGATCAAATTCCATCTGCCTCCAGTCCACAGAACTCGGAAGGACATGCTGACCCAGGAAGACGAAAGCGGAATCGTTATTCTCAACAAGATATGTTCGAGTTCTTTGTGGAAGAATCGAAACGGAAGAAGAAAGAAGGAAGAAAGTTCTTCGGGTTGCTAAAGAAAATTGCTGAATCTCAAAATGAGGATGTGAAATATTTCGATTCAAGCTCTACCGATTCGGATTTTGATGCCTGATGTTCATAATGTGATGCACAGTCAATGTATATGTGGTTTGAACTAATTGACGTACTGTTGGCTTTTAAGATTCTATCACATAACTAACACTACTAATACTATGATATACTGGAATACTAATACTAACTAATACGTTTTATAATTTAACATATATATCGTAGGTAACGTAGGTATCGAACAAATGAACGACCAAACAAACGATATATTTTAATTAGATATGCATTCAAATATGTATCATATTTGGGGTTTTATATATAAACTGTTATAAGTGTTACTCACGCTTCTCTAAAAAAAACATTAATGCAATATAAACATGTCATTTTTGCTATTTGCCTCACTGATTATTTCAAGAATCTTTAAGAGCTATAAATGCTTCAAAGGATTTTTTGGAGAATATAATATATCCATCAAGGATGTTTGGAAAATTCGTTCTTGAAAAAACTGTCTAGGGATTTTTCAGTTCACTTTAGTAAAATCCCAGGAATTTTGGTCAATCCTCCAACTTCTACTCAAAAATACTCAAATTGAACCTTAGCCAGATTTGTGCAAATATTTCAAAAAATTTCCAACCGATGTAATAGTAGTTATAGGATTTATTTATAATATATTGGTTTCCTCTTGTTGGTTCCAATTTGGCAGAAAGTATTTTAAAATCAAGATATATTCTCATCCATACACGGGCGCACTATTTGTTGTTGCAGCTGTTGACGGAAAGCGATTCCTTCTCCGGTGTCTCTAACAGGCTCTCACCCTCTTGCCATACCACTGCGATTTCTTCAAACTCCTCCTGATCATTAAAAATGCTTTCAGCCTCCATAATATCGTTTTCGTCAATGCATATGTTGTGCAGCACACAGCATGCTACGATGACCCTAATGCAGTCGTCGATACACAACTCCAGCGTCTTGTAAAAAATGTTCCTCCAGCGATTTTTCATCTGCCCAAACACACATTCCACAATATTGCGGGTTTTGCTGTGCAGATTGTTGAATTTCCTTTGCATCGGAGTTAATCGTTGACGGCCGGTTTCTTTGAAAGGCGTGATTATAGCAATCGGATGTATACTGCCCGGATATCCGCTATCACCGAGCATATCCAGGTGGAGGGTACAATCACCGATAATACAACGGGCTATTGTACATAACCCTTGTATCGTGTACCGATCCTGGGTATCCCACACATATGTCCACAAACTTGTGGTTGCTATCACATACCGCCTAGCATTGGATAGAATAGTCTAGTTTTCGGTTGATGTATTGGTCGTGTAGTGCAGGTGGGCATTTTATTTTGACGTATGATCCGTCGACTGCTCCAATAGCTCGTTTGAATATTTCAGAATTAGCTCGATTGCAAAATACTCTACCGATCTCTTCCAACTCATCCGCATTAGGATATTTTATTACCTGCATTATCGATACATCCAAAACGAAAGCCAACATCTTATGGCAAATTCGCTTAACTGTGGCCCGTGGTATATCAAAGCTAACTCCAGTTACGCGGTAACTAGTGCCAGATGTGATGCAGTACAGGAATACGGAGAGTTCTATTTCACGGCCCCAGCCGGAACGCTTGTGAGGCATCAAACTTACGATCTTGCGAAACACCTGCACGGAAACTCGAAGATTCTCTTTGATACTTGTGGGATCATGATTCAAAATTCTCCTCATCAAGGCAGACGGTGCACTGAAAACAAAGAATTGATAGAAAATCAGCTTTCAGAACAGAGCCACCAAACGATATTATGTGTAGGTAATATATCATATAAATTACCTGATTTGACGAAAACAAACACACTTTCAATAACTTGGAGTTATCATAGCGAAATTTGTAGATGAAAAAATAAATAGTCAATAGCACAATAATCAAAAATTCAGCTTGAGAAAACATATTTTCATATTCGTACTAGATTCGAACCTAGATCACTCTCGAAAGAAGTCAAATGAAAACAAAAACAAATTAGATTAGGTGGTTAATGCACAAATCACGCTAAATCTGAATTGGGACAGGAAAAATATAATTTTTATTTGCAAACCGATGGAAAAACAACACCGCCTAGTCTAGGTTTCACCAAACTAAAATTGACAGACTATCAAATCTTAAGGCGGGCAGTGGCGCCATCAACATACGATTCACCAAAACTAACGAAAACGAGCTGTATTTTTAAAGAAGCCGTTACAGAAATTTACACACGAAGGGGACTCCTGCTTGGATGTCTGTTCTCTGTGTCAACACTTTGTCCGCGTTAGTCAGTTCTTGTCTTCTGCGTTATTCAATTAAATTGTATAGTATACGATCTATAGTTAAAGTTTACGTTTACTTGTCTGTTCATTGCCTTCTTTTTATTTGTCGAATACTTATCTCTTAGTTCGATATTAGATTCTCTTGCGGTGGGAAAGTAAGGCTTCATCGCGCATATTCCCTATCTATTATTACAAAATTATCGAGAATGAAGCCGTTATAAGATTGTTTGTATACCATTCTTATAATGTTTTTTTTTTAACTATTATTAGGGCTCTTTGAAGTGAAACTTAACAATATAAGACTGGCGCTTCGTTCCTAGTTTAGAAGAAACTCCGACTCATTGATTACAAATGTCGATAATCTTTAATACATTGTCTATATATATACCTGACTAGCTGGCTATAATTTTAAGGATGGTTATGGCTCATCATGTCAGGGAACGTATAAGAAAGGTGTTGCAGTCATGAGGAAATCCCACATCATTATTTCTGAGGTAAGAGCCCCACTAGACTGCAATAGCATTCAAGGCTCCAAGATTAGCCGTTCGTTGGTTTATGTCTGTAAAATCAGTGCATAAATGCCAAGTTATGTTGTCAACATGTGATACCATCATGTCAGGATATGTCTTTCGTTCCCATCTCAGTGTTGATGGCGTAAGCCCACCCAGGTGCTTTTATTCTTCATTTCTTGAAGTGTAATTTTCTAGTAAATTTATATAAGACGTTAAAATTCCGACAATCCGACTCGCGCTTGTAAGGCTGTGTTCCAATTCGGAAATTAATTTTAATTTTCACTTAAACTTGAAGGATGGAAAACTATCGATTAAGCCTGCTACTCAAGCTGACTTATTTCTGACAGACGGCAACTCAATTTTGACAAACACCTTATCGAAAGTTTGTTGATCAATAGCAAAGGGATTTTAATTGAATAATCGATTATTTTGCATCCGTGAAGTTTAAGTGAAAATTAAAATTAATTCGGGAATGGGTACACAAGTCATTCATGAAATATGAGTAGATGGTTTCTCGATGTGATATGTACAATTCCTATAATCAGTTTCCAGTAGTGATCCTCATAGTAAGAGATATGCGGAAGCAGCCATTTTTGAGCCAATCGTGCAGCGAGAGCCGTCAAATCTGAGCCAATCGTGCAAATTTGGCACTGCGGCCAGTGTTATCAGCCTCTGTGAATAAAATAAACACCGTTGCCAAATCGTCTAATCGAATTTCCGCATATCTCTTGCTATGAGGATCACTAGTTTCCAGTAAGAGGCAATTAAAGAGTATAATTTTCGCTTTTGCTGTAGTAGAAATGTGCGAGTTGAAAAATATTGGGCGGTTTACCTTCGGCTTTTGAATGTGGATAAACCAGGGGGTGAGTAACTCTGCCACGTGGTGTTTGTGTTGATCGTGTGCAAATGTGTTTCTGGGGTGGCAGAAGGTGTTTTTGTGATTCACAAACTACAATCGAAAATTTATGCTTATTGGCAACCATGGACGGTTTAGACGTTTAATACACGCTCACTTATGCATCATCTGAATTACATTAGTGTAAGCGAGAGGGAAACAAAAACAAACAATCGATTCATGTAAGTGGTGCCAAATATGAAAATAAATTTAACGTGGTTGCGAGTGTGTTTGAAGTGTGGCAAATTGTGTTTTTGAGAGTGTTAACACAAGGTGGCAGAGTGACTTTCCCCCTGGGATAAACCAACCTTAGGTAAAGTGGGGCAAATATCGTCAAAGGCTTGGATGCGGAGTTTGATGAAATTGAAGCTGCAAATTGGCTAACAGATGTTAAGTCCCTTCTCGTCAAGTTCAAGTCTAAGCGATCGATGTTGCACGCGTTGACCGCCAACTCGGACGAACTTATATTCCATTTTGCGGATGGAAAAAAGTTTACAGTACACAAGTCTCATGCCCAGGATCATATCTGTTATGTGCGAATATACGATCTCTCACCGGAGGTTCCCGAACAGGAGATCGTGACGGTGTTGTCCAAATATGGACGCACCACATCGTGCGGAAGAAGTTCTCAGTGTAGCTGGGAATAGAGACTGAAGACTGAAGGAAACTCAAGGATGTGCAGTAACCGGATACATAGCCACCGTAGGATCAGAAGCTGAAGGTGAGGTGTGATAGGAAACGCTAGAGTTGCTGGTTCGCTGCTTTCATGCCAACGATTTTTCTCTGTGTAATCCACAAACATTGCCTGGTTTCATAAAGCTAAAGCGATTGAGCCTTACAAATAAATAAATTGTTTAAAAATCTCTGGTTTCACATTGAGAATCTGATTTATTTTCCTCTTTTTTACTGGAGAATTAAGTAATTCGCAATGATGCCGTTAGTCGGTGATCGTGAATCCTAGAGAGTTTGAGCTGTTTAGTGGAATACCTGTAACTAGAAATTAGAAGAAAAATTAGCGTTTTCCATTTAATTCCAACTACCTGTTCTTATCTTGACAGATACGCGTATTTCGTCTACAATGTGCAGACTTCTTCAGTGTCTCGTACTAAACGGAAGTCGAGTTATTAGTACAAGACACTGAAGAAGTCTGCACATTGTAGACGAAATACGCGTATCTGTCAAGATAAGCAAAGGTAGATGGAATTAAATGGAAAACACTAAATTTTCTTCTAATTTCTGGTGATTACGTGTTATTCGCGATTTTAAATTTCCTACCTTCTTTCTTCGAGATCCTTTAAACTCCTATTTCAGATAATGTACTAGTCACAGTATGCTGCTTATTCCGATGAAGCAAACTTCCGGTGAACATGCGCGAAAATTCTACAAATCTCTCCCAACACAACACTACCCGTGCAGTTTAAAAATGAAATATGTTTATCTAATTTTGATCTTGATAACTGAAGTTGGTATTGATGAGCGCAGCATAAGATGTAAAATTCCGAAGAACTGCTAGCACAATATCTCTCGAATAACAAAACTTGTTATTTGGGATACCTGGGAATACCTCAGAGGTACTATTTTGGCATTGTCTTACCTTAATTTAGTATTCACATAACATTGTGGTAACATTTGTATGGTATTATCCTCAGGTATTTTACCTCTTATGCAGCGTTCTTAAAAACCAAGGCCAGTTATCAAGTTATTCGTTCCTGTTCGGGTAGGAAGCTACGAGAAATATTTGAGCGGCGAAAAGGAGGCTTGATTCGGTACGTTGGTATCCTGTCTTGATTCTTCGATGATTATACTGTACTAATTGGGGTCATGTGGCCAGCTTCGGTAAGCATCGGGAGGCTATCGCTGCTTGCAATGGAGCTGTACAAGATTTACATGGTGTATTCCACATAAAAGTACAAATCAAATATAATGAACTAGTTTATAGCAGATGCCAGAAACGTCTTTCATAAATTCATTCAGGTCTTTGGGCCACCATGGTTGTTCGGATGAATGACAGTTCCATTTCTTCTGAATCGTAACGAGTTTATTTAAACGCTAAAATAGAGTAACAACGAGGGGACACCACAGGATCAAACAATTTTGCTAAGTAGCTGTTCTCGTAGCCACATTCCTTCAAAAAGAGAAGACGATCTAGCAAAATTACACCCTCCAAAATAGGGGCATACGTCATTCGATAGAGATAAAATACTTTTAGCTGTTCCAGTTCAACTTGAAACTTACGCTCTAAATCCCGTAAAAGCTCTTCGGAAATAGTTGACCCATCCAGGCTCAGTTTCTTCAGTGATTTCCGCGTATAATCTATGAAATCGGTACATTTAAGTTTTCCTACTTGCTTGTTGACATCAGCACCCAGCTGTAGGAGTACAATTTCCAACAACGCTCGATAGCCCAGCTTGTCGCTTGGGTCCTCTCTATTGAATGACGAACGTTCGATCGATTCTGCAGCTAAGTTCCGAGCATTCCTTCCGATATAGAACTTTTTTCTTCTTAGGAATTCACTCATGGGAAATCCCATCCCAGGGTTGTCTTTTACCTTGTCTTGATTGTAGAACTTGTCAACGACAAATTCCTCTACCAGCAGATGATAACAACAACCAACGTTACAGAGGGCCTTGATGTGCGGATTCTGATGGAACAGTCTCAAACAGTTCGGCGCCAAATTGCCACAAGTATGAAGTCCGGCCAGACAAAACTGGGTTGCATTGGAGTCTGGGAATTGCTCTCTCATCAACTCAATCAAATCTGTTTTAAAGTCGATCAGTTTTGTGGTGGTTTTATAATTCGACACCGTACTCGCACCGTTTTCCACCAAATCTTTGAAATATTTATCATCTACTAGATCCGACTTCTTCACAGCTCCGCGAACTTTTTTCTGAAACGACCAACATTATTTTTAAAAAACGTTCTGAGCGAGCTCTACATTTATGAAATTACCTTCAATTTATCTCTTCGCTTTTCTGCACTGGCCGTATGTCCTTCATTAGAATCGATCCCAAGAACGTTGATGCCATGCTCCAACGCCACCCTGGAGGAAAGATATCCCTTTCCGTCACCTGCGTCGATAACGGCAACTCGATTCAATTCGTCGTCGGAGTTCTTACCAGCAACAACCGTACACAGCGAAGCGACGATTGCCGAAGCTATCTCCACTTCGTGACGCTTTTTAACGCTCATTAGTTCTGGCATTTCCAGGCGAGTTTCCTTCAGACATTGATCGAAAGCCGCTCTAAGCTGATCAACCGTTATCGCTGCTTCAGGAAACGCATCTAATCTGTACATTTTCGTCTCTGCAATGTGTCTAGTCAATGCAGGAAACTTCTCCGCTCCGGCACACTTCAAATCGAACTGGTTCCAAAATAATTCCTTAGCCTCCAAAATATCCGATCTATTCTTCATTTCATTTCTCACATCCTCCGGTATGTACGTTTTCCAGTGATTCTTTACCAAATAATCTACCATGTGACAATTTAAAAACTCCATCTGCGGTTTCAAAAAGTCCACAAGTCTCTCCAAACGATTACTAATCACATCCATCCTGATCACTTTAAAACGATAACTCATTCGGTTTCGGATACTTGGCCGAAATCTTCAATAGGGTGCAAAGCTTCTTATACTTGTTTCTCAGCTTCACCAACCTTTCCAGCAGATCCACTTCCAAATCGTTGAATCTCGGAAATTCCTCAATTTCCTTCTTCAGCTCCGTCAGTAGAATTTCACCCTTGGTCAGTGTTGTATCTTCGGTCTCTGTCTGCGAACTATTTTGCTGTGCACACAGCACCCCGTAGTAAAATCCCAATTCCGCTCCTATTTCAGCACCCCGATGGTACCCAAAATGATAAGCATCGACGTTACCTTGCTCGGCACCTTCCTGCAACCCACGTTGGTAGCTCTCCTCCGAAAGACGTTCCTCCACTAGCAGCAAATCGTCAAACACGTCGTTGATGTCGACCTCGACGGTGCTTTGAGCGACAGGGCCAGCAGAGCATTCTAGGGATTGCAAGTCATTAGACAGTTATTTATCGAAAATGTATAGAATTACCATTAGTCATAATCAATGCGGGTTGTACATTCACGCACGTGCGGCTGATCTTCTCAGTCGAAAGCAGATTATTCTCCGTGAACCATAGGAACTGATTTGAAAGAGTGATGGTAAGTGAAGCAAGGGAATTTCTAGCAGAAGTTCGCAATAATAAGATTTAAATAAATTAGCTATCACAAACAAAAATACGCGACAGAAATTGCAGTACGAAACGCTTAACACTGGTCCACTTTTTCGTTATGAATTCAGACGAAAATCAAAACACAATCATGCCACTATAACTGTTATACGGAGTAAATTGTTTATGCGGGATTCATCTACAGTCGCGACCTTTCGAAAGGGGTAGACATACACTGAAAGAAGGATCATAGTCGAAAATACTATATTGTACACGCAAAAAAAAAAGCGCAGTAGAAACTACCATTTCGAGAGTTATACTCGGAGTTATATCAACCGCAAACACCAACTAAGGTTGCGGCTTATCATTTTTGACTTATCCATATTCATTTGCCGATAGCTCTTCTCAGAAGCTCAATTTCAAAATATAATGTATGGGTGAACTTATGGTGCTTGAGTAGACCTACAACTTGGTCTAACAATACATAGCTCTATCTCTTATATCTGAGGAATAAGAGCGTATATTCGCAGTAATCTTCGCGATGAAATTCGCGGAGAAGATCACGCGATTATCATCGTGAAGATCACTGTGAATATACGCTCTCATGTCGCAGATATAGGAGTTAGAGCAATGTACTGTTAAACAAAGTTGTAGGTCAACTTATGCACTACAAGTTCATCATACATCGTATTATCAAATCGACCCTCTGAAAGGAGATATTGGCAAATGAATACGCCTGAGTCAAAAATGATAAGCCGCAACCCTGACACCAACCATTTTCACCTGACTATAAATGCGTTTGATTTTAACCAAGCCTACGAATAGATCAACCATGATGAGGTTGATACAGGGGGTGAGTAACTCTGCCACGTGGTGTTTGTGTTGATCGTGTGCAAATGTGTTTCTGGGGTGGCAGAAGGTGTTTTTGTGATTCACAAACTACAATCGAAAATTTATGCTTATTGGCAACCATGGACGGTTTAGACGTTTAATACACGCTCACTTATGCATCATCTGAATTACATTAGTGTAAGCGAGAAGGAAACAAAAACAAACAATCGATTCATGTAAGTGGTGCCAGATATGAAAATAAATTTAACGTGGTTGCGAGTGTGTTTGAAGTGTGGCAAATTGTGTTTTTGAGAGTGTTAACACAAGGTGGCAGCAGGGTTGCAATTTCTCTGGGGAGTATCACCCGGGTGCACTTTTTTAGCTCTCTTTGGTGAACCTCACTCAGTCTCTACGGAGATTTTTTCCTGACACCACAGTAGAGATTGTTCGACACAGCACGGGAGAGCGAGAGAATTGGCAGTTCGCTGCCTGAGCGTTCATACACTCACTGCAGTGTGAACGACGAAGAGTGAAAGAGCGAAAAAGGACTACACCGCACTAACGTGAGTGAAACCTTGATTCAAAAATCAAGAAAAAATCGCTGGAAAACGGGAACAAGAAAGTACAGTCTGAAGTTTTTTTCGTGTCTCCCGGTTCCTTTTTTGTACTTTCAGAATATCATAGATGAACATTACGAATTATTGGCCGCAGATAGTCTAGTCGGTAAAAGCACGGAACTACCAATCCAGAAGAGGCGGGTTCGATTCACAGTCCAGTCGACTTAAATAAATATCGACTTCCCTGGGCATAAAAGTATCATTGTGCTTGCCACAAAATATACAAATTCATGCATAAATGATTGGCTTCGAAAGCTTAATAACTGTGCAAGTGCATCTAGAACATTAGGTTGTGAGAGCCTGGAAATCAGCTAATTGCGATAAGCAATATTCTTGGATACGCCGAAAAGAAGACGAAGAACATTAAGAAATCAATAAAATTGTAAAAATGGTCAAATTCAACTGTTGCGGTATAAAACTAGCAATGAATATTTTCACCAGGGTGACCCTCCCCGGTGAAATAATTCTGCTCTCTTCGGTGCTCCTCAGAGATCGCTCACACGCTCCAGCCTGTTTGTGAGGTGAGGGTGCAAGCGACAGACACTTTGGTGTCACTTAACTTGTGGTGTCTAGCAGAGAGTGGAAACAAAACAAAAATCTCTCGGGTGAGTTTGCGTTTGCCAATCTCCGGAGTACCTTTTCACTAAGCACCCTGCTAGCACCGAGGAGAATTGCAACTCTGGGTGGCAGAGTGACTTTCCCCCTGGGTTGATATCAATACGAGGTCTGTCAATTAAACCAGAAATGTTGAAGGTTTTACCAAAAATATAGTTAATTTGACTGAAATGTCATAGTAGTTTTGAAGATAGGCATAAGGTCGGTATCGTGTTCGAAGGATTTTTTTTTATCCCAAACCCATGTTAAATTCTGTTTACTGAAACGGAAAAGCAAAGAATCGAAAAAAAGTTTCTACAGCAGTATCCACCTAAAAAAAACAAAAAATAAAATTGTAATTTGTAAGGTTTACACGCAAAGTAATGGAAGCTGTCACTTTTACTTTCGGAAAAAATATTCTGTAAGTGAAGGTATGGCATTTCATGCCATACAGATCAATTGTCAAAATTCTGCTTGGTAATATTGAACAAAATTTCGTAACCTCTCTACTTTTTAGGTCGATACTGGCCTATAGTCGGGTAAAATGGTAGTTTTCACTACAAGATTTTTTTCTGTGTAGGTTTATATTAAATATCCAATCCGACGTTTTTCAACCGAAATTTGCTTCATTTCATTTTAATATTTACCTGTCAAAATTACCATGCCGTTTGTGCCGTTTTATTGGCTACACATGTTGGTGTTATGTCTACACATAGGCACATACTGATTATCATTTGTTGATTATATTGCATAAAATCATAGATGGGACACGTTAATATTATCTTTGCTTTTTAATCAGTGTAGATTTGTCAGCATTATGGTAAATGTCATGATGTTTTTTTTTGAAATTGGACATATCAGCGCCAACATTAGATTAGGGCGAATCTGCTTTTGAAAACAATGGCTTTCGTAGTCATTTTCTCTTTAACAAAAAATCACATATACAAATTAAGCACTCTTTAAGAAAGAAGAGCTTTTATTTCCATCCGCTGACATATTTCATTTTGAGGAATTGTATTAAACTTCCGATAAAATAGCAGTTGAAGTGTTTGTTTACAAAAGCATATTCACCATAATCAAACGTTGGCGCTGATATATTCCCAACATCATGCACTGGTAAAAATCCACACATATTTATTGGCAGAAATCCATGTAAAATTCCACATAATATTCATTTGTTCACACATAAACAGAACCCTCTCAGATACACACATGAAGTTTATGTGGCAAATGAAAAGTATGCGTGGTCACACATAGTGGTTATTTGTACGCATAGGAAGTATGTGTGTTTACAAATAGAACTCATTTGTTGACTTAATCCCAAAAAAAAAAGAATCTGTGGGACACATGGACAAAATCTTTGCTTTTTTATCAGTGTGGGATCCCAGTAGTGAGCAATTTTTGCAATCCCAAAGATATGAGGAGAAAGTATCGACAGGTCTCTTCACATTTTTGGTTCTAGCAGAAATTGCTGTTCACTACTGGGATCCTGGGAGTTACGGAAAAGTATCCAAACCACCGACAAACCGACATAAAACTCAATCTTCACTATTGATCAAGAATCCCTAACGACCGATTCAAATGTGCAGCGATCCCATCTGTCAAACCCTATAGAATATTTTTTTCTGAATCAAATAAATGTGTCCAGAATTTCTCAGACATGAACCTTCTTATCAAGTTCCCAAGCGTGTTCGTATCTTCAATAAACGATCTCAGCGAACACGAAGACAGATGTCAGTAATGTGATTTGAACAGAAATATTAAGACATTTTATATTGACATTCATGTCGGTTTGTCGGTGTCCAAACTATGCACTGCACGAAATATTTAGCGAAACAGCGAGAATAAATTTGAGTCTTAAAAATTTGCCAGACTTAAGTTTATAGTACACTGTTTGTCCAATAGCCAAATATTTGGCACAGGCAGCTAGACAGCTGACAGATATCATAGATGTTTGTCAGATGCCTATCTGCCTATGACAAATATTTGGCTATTGGATGAACAGTGTACTACAAGCTTTACTAGTTATCACATGTTCTAAGCCTATCTTGATTGGGTTCCTCTTGTTGATAATTATTATAACAGGTTATAACTCAGCAGTCTGAACAAGGCATTATTGTGTTACCTTTTTATGAACGAGCGGTGCGAAAGTGAGTGGCTAAATATTACCTTATCCTACCCTATGCTCTCAATCAGATTAACCGTGACTTCAATTCAGTTGATTAAATACTGCTGACAAATCTACTATGCTTAAACGGCATGGTAATTTAGACAGAAATCAAATTTCAGCTGAAAAATGACGGTATGGATTTTTAATTTCAACCTATAGTATTTCGACTATGATTCTTCTTTCAGTGTATAGATCCGTGCACGATGGCGTCATTAATGCAGTTTTCACTCCCGTTTCATTTTGCTTAATTTTTGAGTACAATTGTATACTATCTCTTTTTCTCTCACGGAAATGTTACTCAATTCTCGTGAAAAGTGGATCTACTCAAAAATTCAGTTGATCCACTTTTAAACGAAAATTGAGTAACGTTTCTGTGTGAAAAAAAGAGACAGTATAAAATTGTAATCAAAAATTTAGCAAAATAAAACGGGAGTGTTCACACTGATTTAAATTGTGTGCACTAACCTGCCGTTATTAGCATAACTGTCCCATGTACATAGGAAAACCCAAAGAACATGGGACAAATATGCGTAGAACGGCAGTAAACTTATTACGGTAAAAGTAAAATTACAGAAAAACAGACGCCAGCAATTACTTTCAAATAATTTTCTGAATCGAATCGTACAGAATTCGTAAAATGATGAATTACAAGGCGTCACGGGATTTGCGCACCTGTGTTTGAACTCGAACAGGGAGAAAATGTTAAAATGTCAGAAATAGAGCCGAGATTTTTTTTTCCAATTTTGATATGCTCGAAGACTTTGATAAGTTTGCAAGTCACGGTAAAATTGATGAACAGCTAAAGGCCAGTATCGACCTAACAAGTAAAGAGGTTACGAAATTTTGTTCAATATTACCAAGCCGAATTTTGACAATTGGTTTGCATAGAAACCCTACAAATTCAAATTCTATTTTCGTTCTTTTCAGGTGGATACTGCTGCAGAAATTTATCTTCGATTTTTTATTTTCCCGTTTCAGTCAACGGAATTTAACATGGATTTGGGATAGAAAAATAAATTTCTTTCGAACACGATACCGACATTAACCCAGGATGAAATATTACACAAAGAAAATATAGAGTCCGTCAAAAAAAAAAAAGAAAAAATAAACGCCGAGCAAAAACGACAAAACGGAACAAGGAGATTAACCAGGGGGTGAGTAACTCTGCCACGTGGTGTTTGTGTTGATCGTGTGCAAATGTGTTTCTGGGGTGGCAGAAGGTGTTTTTGTGATTCACAAACTACAATCGAAAATTTATGCTTATTGGCAACCATGGACGGTTTAGACGTTTAATACACGCTCACTTATGCATCATCTGCACGCTAAGATCAGATTACCGAAAATACGGTTTCAATTTTACCGAAAATTAGGTTTTGGTAGCAAAACCTAAAGTATCGGTATAATTTACCAAAACAAAACGTTTGATTTTACTTAGTTCTTCAGTAAAGTGGATTTACAGATTTTATCGTTATATTTTACCTAAATTTGGTTAAAAATGCTCTCATTGAGTTGCTAGCATTTTCGGTAAAAATTACCGTACAAAAATAAGTAAATATTAATGTTTTTCCCGGTTTTCCAGCAATACCGAAATTTCGGTAATCCATGTTTACCGATAATTTCAGTATGTGCACTTTTGTACGATTTTCGGTATTTTATGCCGAATTTTTGGTTTTCTTGTCTTAGCGTGTGAATTACATTAGTGTAAGCGAGAGGAAACAAAAACAAACAATCGATTCATGTAAGTGGTGCCAGATATGAAAATAAATTTAACGTGGTTGCGAGTGTGTTTGAAGTGTGGCAAATTGTGTTTTTGAGAGTGTTAACACAAGGTGGCAGAGTGACTTTCCCCCTGAGATTAACATAAAAGTTGCTCTTTACCAAGAAATTTTAAAACATCCCTGCTTGTTATTTGGTACAACAAAACAGGTAAAGATGCTATTTGCTAACAAACCAGTTGTACTATTTTATCGTCCTTGAATAAATCCATCAGTGTCGAGGAGTTTCGGAAGTACTGGGATGTTTTGAGGGAATCGACTAGGTAAAACCATACATCGTTAAAAATTAACTTAAATAAGAAAATTCGTAAATTTCTAGCATTTATTTTGATAAAGCAAAACTCCAAAAGATTTGTGAGATATCCGGGGCGGTCTTCAAATCTGTCCATTTTTCAATGCTTACTATGCACGCAAAAACTTACACAAATGTAAACAATACGCAAAATCTGAGACGAAAACTTTGCTTGTCACTTAGTGTGGAGAAATGTGGAGAAACGTCATCTGGAAAATTTCCCGAGCCATATCCCGAGCGAAATCCCGTTTCCAAATCCCGTGATGCTTTTCCCGAACTGTAAACCAGCCTTTATATCGAAACTTGCACGTCGAGGTTATGACCACTAGTCTTTATCAACACTTGTAAACAAGAAAGGCACAAACAACGTCGTAAAAAACAATCTCTATTCATAAGTCACGCTTATGAAATGTAAGAGCATCGTTTATAGGTTGTACCACAGACTAACTCTAAGACCAGTAGGTCCCGAACAAATACGATTTTTTTTTGGCTCAGTCAGTACTAGCACATCGGTCCCAAGCTCGGTCCCAAGCTTAATTATACGCCCCTAATAATGAACTCACACGAACACTCTCTCAAATATTCTGTCAAAATAACACAGAAAATCAAAGCATAGGCGCAAATATGTATAGCAAGGTGCTGGCATCATGGTGTACTTCGGACCAAGGGGTTCTACAACAGTGATTCAATTTCAAATCGCTAGTTGCATATTGATTGTGTGTTGTACCTTATGCAATTATTCAGATTATTTACCTGTAAATGGAATTTTTTTTCTTGAAATAGATTTTCACCCTAACAATTTTTTTAATGAAAATTGGATAAAACCTACTGCAACACTATAATTGAATTTATTGTGGATTGCATAGATTCTTTTGTTTTAGCGATCCTTATTTACGTGACTTTCATTCTGAGGGTGGTTCGTAACGCTAGTGATCCTCAGAGTACAGAAATATGCGGAAGCGGCCATGTTGAGCCAATCGAGCAGCGAGAACTGTCAAAATCTGAGCCAAACGAGCATGTTTACTGTTTGCTGAAATGTTTAGATTGCTAAGTATTGAAATGGAGTTAAAAGAAATGTTTTATATTTATTCGGCTTCAAAAATCAAAAATGAATCATTCGTTTTCTGCTGAACTTGTGGTGTAATAATAACATAATATTTTATTATTATCTGTGTTCGATAATGTTGCTTGTGTTGCTGAAATGAAAATTTGTCGAAATTTGTACAGAAGGCCATTTTTTCAATTCATTTCACTGGTGCCGTGTTGTCAGTATTTTGAAGAGAATTCTGCTCCAGTTTCTAATTCTGTCTGTTTATTTGGATCGCAGATTCCCTCATAGCCGTTCAATAATGAAATCGCCAAGTCTGAAGTCAATATTAGGAATCACCTTCATACTCATTCAAGTCTGCAATAGTAATCATCAGAGTTTTCGAAAAGTTACTAGTCGTCCATACGACAGTTTCCGGCCAAGCCGCTTCCAGTCTTGAATCGATTTTGTGTCATATACGGTGATACGTTCGTGTACACCAACAATATTCAAGACGTAGCTTATGTTGACGCAATTCGATGATTTAACACCCCTGCGGTTTGTGCAAAACTTTGCAATACACTTCATATTTTTTTAGATATATAATAATCAAATTACTTGTACGTTATAAATGTTTACAAAAAACGCTAACAACGACGAAGTCATGCACAAGGCTGTAACATTTTACTCTGCGGAAGTGTTAGCAGCTTTTGTAAACAAAACGAACACCGTTGCCAAACCGTCGGATTGAATTTCCGCATATCTCTGTACTCTGAGGATCACTACGTAACGCCAAGGAGATGACCTTGACTCTACATATCGAACCCATCAACACATGGTCTGGGACCATAAGCTTCACTTCCCTTCCGAAGAATGACCAGATCAGAGATTTTTCGTCTTGGAATACCCGATTGAAAATTGGTTTAAAATTGGTTCACTCAAGGGTTCACTGCTTCAGAACCCCATGGGTCCCAAGAACACCTTGCAAAACATTCTTACGCTTTTCGGTAATAGAATGTATGTTTTTGTTTTGATTCGCTGTGTTCTTTTGACAGAATATTTTAGGGGTGTCAGCTGAACCAGCCGAGGCTGAAAAGCTCAATAATAAAGATATCTAATCTAATCTAATCTAATTTTAGGGGTTATTCGTTGTGAGTTATGTTTTCAGGGGTTAATCATTAATCTTGAGACCGAGCTTTGAATCGATGTGCTGGTGTTTCTGGAGCCAAAAACTTTATCCATTTTCTTCTTGACTATCCAGCTCCTGATTCAAGCATAAATCGACAAAGATTTTTCATTGGGGCCTAACTGACAAACGTAAGCAATGGCTTTTTCCGCGAATTTCTCGTCAATGGAAAACTCGCCCAATCAATCCACCACGGTCATTTCGAAGAGGAAGAGTTCACCTATCCGATAGAATTGAAGGCTTACGTGGATAGCCTTTGTGCCACGAGAAATTTACGGAAGAAGCCATTGTTTACGTTTGTCAGTTAGGCCCTAAAGAAAAATCTGTGTCGAAATAACTCTATCTTGATGACGTTTTTGCTGTTGATAGTTTTATAACACCTTTGTATAACGTTTCAACTTCGTTGCCAAAAGATGTATTGTGAGGGTTAAGGCCGAGCTACAATGGGGAGCGCTGCAGCGCAGTGCGGCAGTTTTTGACAGTTAATCCATATATTTTATGTCAAAAACTGCCGCACCGCGCCGCTGGGCTCCCCATTGTAGCTCGGCCTTTATTCGGAGAGTCGAAGGGACGTTTGTCACTTGGTGAAGTGAGAAAAGTCACCTGCAGTTCACGTCACTGCAGGTGAATTTTCTCACCTCACCGAGTAACACATGTAACTGTGACTCTTGGATTAACCCTCAGTTTATGGCAAAGCAAAACGTTCTCAAAATGTTACCAAATCTACACACTTAGAAAATTTTACAGTATTCGGTAATTTTTTACCGAACTTTCAACAGCTGAACGGTTTAGTAATCCGATTTAACGGATTTCGGTAAAATTTGACAAGTTCCGGTAATTTTTTTACAGGAATACTGTAAAATTCAACCGAAATCCGGTAAATCGGATTACCGAACGTTCAGCTGTTGAAAGTTCGGTAAAAAACTACCGAATACTGCAAAATTTTCTAAGTGTGTAAGGGCAGCTCTAGCTTCACCAGAACCATTTCCCATCAACTGTGAATTACTATTTAACTATTGCAGTGATTCTCGTGTTTTAAATTGAATGACGAGAAGAAAATTTCGAGATTTTTTAATGATTCTTGGGGCGATTTTCTATTTTCCTTCGTTTCAGCACAATATTTGATATCATAGATATTTAAGATCAAAAGTTTCGTAATAAATAACAATATGCTGTAAAAGCTTTGCATGAGTTTGTTTTTTGAGTTTTTAAGTTGAACATTTCAACCATAAATCGATGTTATCAACCTCGAACCGAACTCCTCACAGCTCATCCAATTCCAAATCCGCATACAACCCCTCGTTGGAGTGCAGCGTGAATGCGTTCTTCCGGTACGTCAGCGTCTCGGGAGTGGACGGGGAGCGGACGATCTTGTACTTGGACAGCAGCCTCACGAGGGCAACCTTGATCTGCAACATGCCGAAATGCGATCCCAAACAAGTCCGAGGTCCAACTCCGAACGGCATGTAGCTGCAAGGGACGATTTGGTCCAAATTTTCCTTTGAAAAGCGTTCCGGATTGAAGCGCAGGGGATCCGGGAAGTACTGATTGAAGAATAAAGAAGGTAAAGGTATTGCATGGGAAGTTGTATGATGATCAAACCTTAGGATCCCTATGAATGGCATAGATGGGCACCAGGATCGGCATTTTGTTTGGTACCACAAAGTTGTGGAATGGTTCCAGTCTATACCCGGTGGCCCCATCCGGTAGAGAGCACTGTCGTTCGATGAAGGGAAGGACAGGGTAGAGGCGAGCGGCTTCCGAAATAACCATCCCCAGGTAGGGCATTTCGTTGATCAAACATTCGTAGGATAGATCTTGGCCGTGCTTGAGAATACTGGAGCGAATCTCCTCTCGGAGGCGGTGTTGAATTTCTGGCTGTGAAGATTTGAATGAATAAATAGGATGATTCAAGCTTAGGATATCGAACTTACATTTTTAGTCAGCTCGTACAGTGTGAATGATAATACTGAGGAAGTCGTTTCAAAACTGGCCATGTAGAAGGTGGCTGCCTGCGCCACAAGTATATCGTCCTTTAGAGCTGTAATCGATGAGTAAGTTAGATTCGAATCACGGTTTAGTATGGAATGTCATTTTACAACTCCTAAATTTTCTTGAACATTTTATTAATCCATCTCCCGAAACATCTTTTTTTAGAATGCGTTGTTTTTCTGTAATTACCAGGACAGAAGCCTTTATTCCACCTTATTCCACTATGTTTGTTCCTTGTATCATGCAATGTATAACACATAATTCATAAGATAGAATGTTATACATGCAGTGTTAATGAATAATCGTTTTATAATCATCCCACTTTAAAATCTTTCACTAATTTTGGTCTCAAATGCATTGCTGTAAGAACTGCCTATATATAACAATTTATTCACTTCATTCAAGCCCAAACTAAAATTTTATACAGAAAAATCTGTAATTTAATTTTTTTTTAAGATTTTGAATGAATTTTAGCATACAAAAAAAATGTTACACTACTAATCAGAGACCGAAATTTTCGCCTACTTGAGAAGTGAAACATCCTTTTTCACCCACTTGGAGAAACAGATGAGAATGTGAGAAGCGAAAGACTATCAAGCGCTCACAGCTGTTTTCGCGAGAAAAGCAACGGCGATTTATAATTTTCGGAGAGCCTGATGAATCGTATCTTTTTCAGTGAATCCTAGATGCCGATAATTATTTTTCACTTACTTCTTGACACCTGAAAAATGCACCAGTCTTCATGCTTGATTTATTCTTATATTTTAATTCGATAATGATGGTCCATGGCGGTACCAGTGTGGACCAGCTTGGCCTTATTTTCGGTTTTTGCTCATCGTATACGATCTAGGTAGCATGTTTCCACTGATAAAAGTTACATGTAAAAATATTTTCGTTGAATTTTGGAGAGAGATATTTTCGTATATGCAAAAGAGAGAAGATTATGAATTATTGGCAAAAAAGGGAGATAAAAATGTGAACGGTTCGCTACTCATCGACAACCTGCTTGAGAGAGAGCATGGTTTTCACCCAACTGAGTGAGAATTTCGATCTCTTCTACTAATTCCTATGAAATAAGTGTAAATCAACAGATGACGGTGCGTTTATGACATAGAAGGCACTCATTTTCAAATAATCGCTGTTTCTTTTGGGTATCTAGATTACCCCGAACTACCTTTTTTCACAACGCAAGACGCGGAATGACGCGGCTCATTTGATGAATTGATTTAGTAAAAAACTGAACAGAACAGAACAACAGAAGCGAATTCTTGACGCTGGACGGCAACGACTGGCAGGAGACCACAAAGAATGTTAGCGTAGACGATAAATATATAACCCACGTGTTTCCGTAGAAGGTCCTTTTGTGGCTGACAATCAGCGAGAAGGGAATGGACGAGGAGGACTGGAGAACGAAAAGAGGACTAGAGGAGATGAACCGGCTGAAGATAATTGTTGTACCGAAGATCCTCGCCAGCCCTCCCAACGTCCCCCAGCTACGACCGATAGAAAACTTTCTTCATCTGATTCTCTGCAAAGGTGTGGTATTGAGCAAAATTGTTCAGAAGATCAGGAACATTCAAAAGATGGACTGTTTCGTTCGTAATTCCACTGCTATGTGTCGCTAGTGAGCATGCCAAATTAAGTATTTTCAACAAATTCTATCTCGTGATTCTGATAAGACGGAAAGTTCTTCGGCATAGTTTTTCAGAAGATCAAGGGCATTCGAAAGATGAAAGGTTTTATTTTGAATTCCACCGCTACGTGGCGCTAGTGAGCATGCATAATTCAGCATTTTCAACTTGTTCTACCTCGTGATTCTGATAAGATAGAAAATTATCTTTTTCGGCAAAGTTGTTCAGACGGTGGTAGGTTGGTTTGGATTTCCAGTGTTACGTGACGCTTGCGAGCATTTCAAATGAAGCATTCTCAACAAGTTCTTTCTCGTGATTCTGATAAGATGACAAGTTCAAGTCTTCGGCAAAGTTGTTCAGAAGGTCAAGGGCATTCGAAAAACGGACCGTTTTGTTCGGAATTTCACCGGTACGTGGCATTAGTGTGCATACAAAATTCAGCATTCTAAACTTTTCCGGCAAAGTTGTTCAGACGGTTAAGGGCATCAAAAGTCAAGGGCATCCGGAAGGTGGACAGTTTGGTTTGGAATTCAATATTTTCCAAATAATTACGGATGATGATGTTCATGGCCTTTATATTTACTTCCGGTTATGATATCTTCATCCGGGGTTAGTTAAACGGGCAAGCAACAAACAGAGAAGAAAACAATATCCTAATGGTTGTAGACATAAAGACTTTTGAAAGAACAAATCTAGGGTTTTTTTTTCATTAGGGCGAATCTGCAGTTGAGAGACTCTCTTTGGTTACTTTCTCTTTCATTCATATTCCATTCAGCTTTACTGAATTTTCAACAGTTGCTACTGTTTGGTAATCCGATTTACACGATTTCGATAAATTTTACCGAAATCCGTAGAATCGGATTACCGAACGTTCAACTGATGAAATTCGTAAACTTACAGAATTCTGTAAAATAATCTGAGTGTATGCTAGCCAGCACTGTTGTGTTTCTATCTGTACTAAATAATCCCTCAAAAGTTTTATAATGCTGCTGTAATAAATGAAAGAGAGTGAGAGAGTAGAGTCGCTCATTGTTAGATTCGCTCTAATGAAAAAAATCCTAGAAATGTTTGTATCCATGCTCTGTGTAATGTACACGGCCAGCCGTTTCAACTCAGTTTTGATGTTTGACTCATCTCGTCATTAAGTAGAGTCACTCAAAGTTTTAGTAAATGTTACTGGCATTGACAAGTCGACAAATCAAAAACATCCATCTGATTTGAGTCGATGTCTTTGATTTGTCGACTTGCCAATCCAGTGACATTTAATCAAATTCTAGCATAATGACGAAAGTAGTCAATGACTCAAAATTGAGTTGTAACGGCTGCCTGTACTCTTGTTTCGGTGTTGCACGCTATAGCTGCCTCTCTGTCTTCCTCTTTTTTTTCTCTACAACTTATTCTTCTTCTTCATTCTACTACCTCACTTGTTTTACTCGTTCTCCAAACCAAATGAGAATTCACTCTACTCTCACTAACTCTCTTCTTTCTCTTCCACTGTTTTTTCTCTCTCCCATTCTCTCCCGCTCTTTTTCCCTCTTTCACCCATTCCTCAGCATTAAGGTAAATTGGTAGTGAGTATTTAATTGACCGCCGCAATCTCTGAGTGCCTCTTCCACTCTGAATATGCAATGAGTCAAGCCTCCAAATAGGGAATAAATTCAATATGAAGTGAATTTTATTATCTTAAAAAATCTCTAAAAAAATAATTTACTGAACTTCACTTCATACCAAGGCAGAATCACTTGGACATGAAATGAATAAGATCTTTATAACTAGAACAAGAACTGAATCAGCCATGACATGGATATTAAGTGAATCAGGCCGGACTTACTTAAAAAAATGAAGTAAGCCAGCCTTGAATTTTAAGTGATTGAAGTGATGAAGTTGATTAGACATGGATTAATTGACTATGACTTTAAATGTGATGAATTATTCCTG
Source organism: Aedes japonicus (assembly GCA_034211315.2). Taxonomy (NCBI): domain Eukaryota; kingdom Metazoa; phylum Arthropoda; class Insecta; order Diptera; family Culicidae; genus Aedes; species Aedes japonicus. The sequence goes on along the minus strand of JASCZW010001841.1, from coordinate 35,581 downwards.
AATCACTTAAATTTCAGGTGTGTCCGTCCTGAATCACTTGAGTCTGAATAAAATCAGGCCTGAATAACTTGAATATGAAGTGAGCCAGGTTTGAAATACGTGAATATGTAGTGAATTAGACCTTAATCATTTGAATATGAAGTAAAGTAGTCTTGAATCATTAGAATATAAAGTGGATCCGACATTAGTAACTTGAATTTGAGGTGAATTCTTCCGGAAACACTAAAATATGAAGTGAATCAGATCTGAACCACTTGAATACGAAATAAATTGGACGACACTCACAGAGGAATCAGCGGACATAACTGAATGCCTAGAGATGGAGTTTCTGGTGGAGGTCTTGCTAATGAGCGTCTACAATCTTCCGGAAAATGGATGTTCGTCTTTTTGGGCAGGGAAGTTGGTTGATTACTACGACTTACTACGGTCTAGTAACAAGTGTACTGTGTCTTTTGAATCGATGCTCCGTACCTATTCGTTGTCGTCCGTTGGTAGAGAAGCAACACTTTTGCACAGTGGAGGGTGCTCGCAACTTGAACTTTTCTTAAGTAACTAAGTAATCTATGGATTTCTTCAACGCACACGTTAGAAGAGTTCACGATGAGCGTCAGTGCTTGCTAGAACGTGACTTGGCGTACAAGGATTGGTTGCAAGCTCCAACACATTCGCAGGTTGACAGCCGGGAACGGTACAAGGTGCTGAGGAATCGCGCTAACTCTAAAATTACCCAAGCCAAGCAGCAGCACCTAAATTGTTTTTTGGACAGCAGGACTCCGTCTAAAACCATATGCCAGCGAGTAAAGAGTCTTGGAGTCGGCAAGGATAAATAGTCGCTGCACAGAAACAAAAGCGTTCACGAAAATGAAAACGGACCGTGAACTAGTTCACGTTTTCAGGATTTTTACCTAAAAACGTGATTTAGTTCATGATTACGTGATTCAGTTCACGGTGTATTTTTGCTTGTTCTCGAATTCATGACTGCAGTTCACGGATCCGGGCACGGATTTTTTTCCGTGTGGCTTGTGAGTTCGATCCAGACGAGGTGAGTCGCACATTCTCAGCTAACTTCACAATCAGTACCCGTCGAGGTTCAACGCATTTGAGATCATCACCAGTATCGCTGCACAGCTTCGTCAATGCTATCTGGGACATCAAATCATATGTTGCTGGGATGGACGGTTTGTCAATTAACTTCATTAAGATCATCCTAGTTGTGAAACACATTACACATTTATTGAATATTATTGAAAGTTCCAGCTTTCCTGACCCCTGCGATAGTTTTACCAGAAAAGCGAAGCGAAGAAAAAAGCGCATTTGAACGGCATCAACAATCTGCTACCCATCAGCATACTCTGTGCGTTGTCGAGGGCTCTTGAGAAACTTATTAAACAGCAAATGTCCTCATACATTGTAGGTAATGGCTTGTTGACTGTCAGGCTGGTTTCTGCTGGGGACAAAGCATGAAGACCGCAGTTCTTCGAGTGTACGACGATTTAGGAGCCATCGTTGATAAAGTAGACCTGGTATACTGCTACTATTAGGCTTTTCGATGGCTTTTGATACCATCCCACATAGCAGAATTTTGAACAAGCTGAATACACCATTTAGCATCTCTTCTCCTTCCGTAAACTTGATAGAATCTTACCTGCGTGGAAGCAGGCAGCTCGTAGTCTGTGGTGAACGCTGCTCAAGCAGTGCAGAGGTACCATCCGACGTTCCTGAAGGCTCGGCCCCCTACTCTTTTGCTGCCATATAAATAACCTACCGACGGTGCTCGAGTGCTGATCCATTCCGATTTACGCTGAGGACATGCAACTCTAACTGTAACTTTAAGATCTTCAACGAGTTGCAGATTGGTCGTGACGGAATGAACTTCACGTTAATCCAGCTAAGAGTAAAGCGATGTTCATCACAAGTCGACGACACATAGGTGGAGATTTTGTTCTACCCACACCTGGAATTGTACGGACGGTCAAAGTATCGAACGGTCAGAAAGTGCCAGCAATCTAGGATTCATTCTAAGTGATCTGCAGTGGGTTGGCCTAGTAGCTCAACAGTGTGGAAAGATTTGTGCTAGTCTTCGCTCGCTGAATTGTTGCACCTATACAGCGCCGACTGACACAAAACTTAAATTGTTCAAATCGTTATTCTTGCCGCATTTCTTATTCGGTGATGTTCTCCATATCCGTCCTAGTGCAAGCTCCTTCGATCGGCTACGTGTGGCAATAAACTGCTATGTCAGGTTTGTCTACGGATTGAGCCGTTCTGATCACGCGAGTCACCTGCAACAGAACCACATTAGATGTCCCCTGCAAAACTTCTACACACATCGATCTTGGGTTTTTCTTGAAAAACCTGTTGGCAACGCAGCCTCCAGGGATACTTCATCGCAGACTTATTCAAACTAGTGGACGCCGCTTGCTGAACCTATTGATACCAGGCCCGTTAAGGTGGCGGATCCGTTCCTGCCTTGACCTACACTGCATGGGGATGTGTGGCAAAGTGTGTGTGTTTGATTCGAAATACTGCCTAACAAAAGCCCTACGCTCTATTTCAAACTAATCCTATTCAATTTCACAGTCTTCCGTAAGCCAAAAGCTATCGGACCTATCGCTTCTTTCTCTTCACATCTTTGGTTCTAGCAGAAATTACTGTCCACTTCTAGGATCCCATGATGTTGAGAAGATATTTCCAATTTCAAAATATTATAATATAATTTTAGCGAACTGTACGCAATAAATAAAAACATAATTGGTACCCCAAAAACACGATTAGTTACGCCAGTTCGTGGTTTGTTCGTAAACTTGAACTCATTACCCCCCGAAGTGAAGCGTTCTTCTTCAGAAGTAATGTTCAAAAGTGGCTGCATCTATTTTTGGAACCGAATAAATTGAATAATTTTATACGTTTGAGATTGTTAGGTTAGTATATTTTTTTAAGTTACAATAAGTATCTGTTATAAATCGGAGGTACAAATAAATCTATCAACACCTATCAAAATGAATTTCTGTCTGTCTAATATGTATAGAAATCATGCCTTCAAAAACCCCCATATGCCAAATGTGGTTTCAGTTGCTTGATAAGTTCTCGAGTTATGCAAAAAAATGCGTTTCATTTGTATTATGTTTTGTATTTGTTTCATTAGGCGGAGGGGTCTCCAACCACAATATAAACATCTCTTGCGTTCAAAAACCAACACATGCCAAATTTGGTTCCATTAATTTGATAAATTCTCGAGATATTCAGAAATTTGTGTTTCATTTGTATGTGAGCCCCTCTTTCAGAAAGGGGAGGTTTCTCGAGTCACCTTAGAAACATTTCTTACCTTCAAACACCACCACCTGCTTCCATTTACTTGATTAGTTCTTGAGTTATGCAGAAATGTGTGTAACATTTGTATGTAAGCTCCCCCTCCCTTCCAGATGGCGGAGGGGTCTTAAACCATCATAGAAACATTCCTTTCTTCCAAAAATCTCGACATGACAAATTTGAATCCATATGCTTCATTAATTCTCGACTTATGCAGAGATTTGTGTTTCATTTGTATGGCAGCCCCTCTTTTAGAAGGCGGAGGGGTCTCAATCCACCACAGAAACATTTAAAAAATCTCGACTTAAGTTTAGTTCCATTCAATTGATTAGTTTTCGAGTTATGCAGAAACTTCCGTTTCATTTGTACGAGAGCCTTCCCTTTCAGAGAGGGGGAGGGGTCTCAAACTACCATAAAAACAATTTTGCCTTCAAAAACCTCTACTTGCCAAATTTGAATCCATTTGCTGATTAGTTCTCGAGTTATGCAGAGATATAAGTTCCATTTGTATGAAAGCCCCCCTTCCCCTTATAGAGAGGGGAGGGCTCTCGAACCACCATAAAAACATTTCTTGCTTCCAGAAAATTCCACATGCAAAATTTGGTTCCATATGCTTGATTAGTTCTTGAGTTATGCAGAATCTCCTGTTTCAGTTGTGTGAGAGCCTCCCCTTCCATAGAAACATTCTTTGCTTCCAAAAACTTTCACATGCTAAACTTCGTTTCCTTTACTTGATTAGTTTTCGAGTTATGCAGAAATATGTGTTTCATTTGTATGCGAGCCCCCCCCCCTTTAGAGAAGGGATGGGTCTCTTACCATCTTAGGCCCGGCGCCCACTGATGTGGCGGAGATGTGACATCGACTAGCATGCCAAAATATCTTGTCGACGTTCGCCTCACGCCACAAGACTTTGACTTGCTATTTTGACATGTTATGTGATGCCACGCTTCCGCCACATCAGTGATTAAGAACCTTCCTCGAATCCAAAAACTTTCCCATACAAAATTTCACGCCCATCGGTTCACTAGTTTTTGAGTCTATAAGGTCAGAACAGAAATTGATTTTGGTTAGACAGAAATTGATTTTTATATGTATAGATAGATAGATAGATAGATAGATTTACAAGTTTCATGAAATTTTATTACATTTCAACGGAAACGTCAATAAAAATAAGCAGACACAAAAGTAAACCGCAACATGGATTTGTTATTATTTTTCTGTTGTTCTGTTTGTTTTTCATGAGCATACTTGGAAGACCACGCTATTTTTTGTTTGTAAGCAAAGCAACGACCGTCACAATTGAATATGAAGCGTGACAATTATTTCTGGCCTAGAACAGGACCTGCCAGCTCAGAGAGAGATGACCTCTTATAAATTTATGATTGCTATGATACGGGGGTCGCTTCAATGTTGCCAGATATGTTTACACAGTAATCCCATTGAAAATAAAGTAATTAAAAAACTTTCTTTTGTCGTTCGGGAAATGAAGCTGCATCAAACTAAACATTAATTGATAAGGTTTCATTGAATTTCATTGATGCTTACGCTGCAAATTCTGCTGTGGGGAGAAAGGCTCAGTATAAGAGCTATCACTTTTTTGAATATCAGTTTTGCTGGTTGATCAGCAATCTTGGTTTTGCTGTATGCATTGCTGAAATTGCAGCACAGAAAATCAGCAAAAGTTTGCTGTTTTCCAGCAATAAAAATTTGGTGTGAGTTGTCACAAACGAAAAAAGTGAAAAAGCAGTGACTACTAGCAGCACCGCCAAACCAACAACAAACTGCCTGCTTGTAACATAACTCGACGGAGGCGGTAGAGGCGGTTGTCAAAGCGACCAATAAAAACGGTCTTTTTGACAGGTAAATGACTTCACGCTCAAAACAGCCTCTCTTTCATTTGTATCGCCGTCTCTTTTTCTCACGGAAAAGTTACTCAATATTCGTTAAAAGTGGAACAACTCATAATTTGAGTTGTTCCACTTTTTACGAAAATTGAGTAACTTTTCCGTGAGAAAAAAGGGACGGTGATACAAATGAAAGAGAGGCTGTTTTGAGCGTGTTGTTTTTGCACTAACAGCTGGCAGGTCCTGTCCCAGTTTCTGGCTAGCGATTGTAATACCTGGTACAGACATACAACGTACAGCCATAGACTAACTCTAAGACCAGTAGGTCCCATACAAATACGATTTTTTTCTTGGCTCAGTCAGTACTAGCACATCGGTCCCAAGATCGTTCCCAAGCTCAATAATGCGCCACTAATAATGAACTTACACGAACACACTCTCAAATATTCTGTCAAAATAACACAGCCAATCAAAACAAAGGCCCAAATATGTATAAACAGGTGCTGACTTCAAGGTGTACTTCGAACCAAGGGGTTCTACAACATTGCACCAATTTCAAATCGCTAGTTGCATATTGATTGTTGGTACAGCGTTGTACTCCTTTAGTATAGTACGTGTTTTTCTGTACTGGATTAAAGTGTTTGACAGGACATACAACGCTGTACGTTGTATGTCTGTCCCAGGCATAAGTTGTAGTGTGAACGGGGTGTTACTCTCAGCGCACGTCGCTATGGCAACATCAAATCAATACTCACGAATTTTCTCCTCGATCCCAATCGTGGCATCGTTGTTCTTCAGCGCTATCATCGAATCTATGAAATCCCCCCGGCTGTCTCCGCTCGACTCCCTCCGGGAAATTTCCTGTAGAATAATCGTCTTCAGAAACCGTTCCGTATCGCGTGGAAACAGCTTAAACCCCAAATACGGCACCAGTTCCGGCATGAAGAAAAACGCCGCCATGTTGATCGCCCTTTTTGGCCCGTATTCGAAAATCTTCCTTCCATAGCACCGGAACTCGGAATCCTCATCACTCAAACAATTGGCCTGGATACCGAAGAACGTACTGGCTATCACGTCCGTAGTAAACCGGGCACACAGTTCCTTGAATTCGGTTTCACGTAGCTGAGAGGGTTTGAGTGGGAGACTATCCAGCTGCGTCATCATGTTTCTACCGATCTGAAGAAAATTTCAATGAGAAATTATGAGATTGCATTAAACAAGCAGAGTATAAGCATACAATTCTACCTTATCAATAAGGGGATACATGCGCTTGAGTTTAAACGATGTCACCTGCGGTGAGAGATAGCCGCGTAGCCCTTTCCACAAGGGTTCCTTAATCATCAACAGATTGTAGTACCCGAAACGGTCACCACTCGGATCGGTGCACATTTGTCGATTTATGAAGAATGACGAATCTCTGACGAACATCTGTTTGATCATATCTGGACTTCGTACTATCAAAGCTTTCCGAAAGAAAATATTTACACCGAAAAATTCTACGTCACGCGTGCGCGCGTGATTGTAAACGTGTGTCATATAATCGAACATGGAATGTATTTGCAATGCTACCGAACTGAAATTCCCAACGGTAGGAATTTCGAGAACGTATGGCACTCCATGCCAGTTCCAGAAGTTGTGCCTCTTCCAGCCAAGGTAGATGATCAAACTGATTACCGTCAGCCACGCCACGAGCACCATTATCACACCCGAATTGCTCGATTAATACTGCTTGATATAAACAAAAAGGCACGCTACCGTTGCTGCCATGCGACTCGTGCTCTCTGGGTAGACAATTTGTCGATTTTGATAATGGATTATCGTAATCTATAAAGCCCGCAAGATTGCTGTCAGTTACTTACTGTTTTCGATTCGATTTGAATCACACCAAACTGCGGTGGGTGAACTTTGGTATTGATTTATCGTTCGGTCGGGCTGGACTCACCTGATCAACGAGGGCGTGCATTCGTTTGATTTTGTTCAGGCTGAAGGACGGCGTCAGAAAGGTACGTAACTGCTTCCAGTGAGGATTCTTCACCATCAGCAGGTTGTAGTAGCCGATGGCATCGTGATAGCGATCGGTGCACATGTACCTGTGCGAATGGAGGAGGTTGACATTTCAAATATTTTAAAGCCTACTATGTATTCATGCCAACTTTTCACTTTTATATGGGAGGAAGAAAATCATTTCACGGAGAAAAGTGCATTGCCTGACTTATGAAGAGAAAAATAAAAGTTTCGAATAATAGGAAATCAAATAATAGACTAGCACAATAAAATACAGTAAAGTGAACAAGCAAACAACTTGGCATTCACGATCCTACCAGATGGTAAATCCACTCACCTGTTGCTGAAATACGATGCATCTTTGATAAGCACCTGTTTAATCAGCTCCGGATCGCGGAGCACAAGTGCCGATTGCATTAGGATGCTCACCCCAAACAATTTGCTTTCGCTGACTTTCGGATTCTGGTAAAGTGCATCCATCAGCTCGAACGTGCTCTTCCGGAACAGGAACGCATCGAGGAAGTTTCCCACAAAGGGCCTCCCCTCGATGTACGGTACGCTGAAAAACTGCCAGTATCGGGTTCCCGCCGTTGACACGAACCAGACAGCGAATCCAGCCAGACAGATCAGCACCAGCGTGAGGTAACCGGTGAGTACGTCAGAGTTTACGTAAATCGCTGCTGTCATTGTTTGTGCTGCTGCTGCTCAGATTTCCGACGACGAGCTTTCAGAGTCCTATGAAATCGAATATACAAGTGGAGCGCACCGCACAACACTGCACTGTAATCGAAGATTTTGATAGACACTTAGAATCAGCAACACTGCACGGTTGGTGAGTCGGATTTGAAATGGCTGAGACATAGTAAATCACATCGGTGCAAATGCTGCTGACTGGCAATTTCAAGAGACAATATAGCACTGATAACTTCTATGGATTCTCCATGTGGAGTTTTTTGTTGTTGTTTCATTCAACTGTCCCGGGGGCAATGAATTAATGCTAATCTAGTTAGTGGCTGGTAGAGAAGTGGTCGTGCTAAAGGTATTTATTGTTTTGCTTCCAGATTAGAAGGTAAATTTTTTAGGTCTTTCACGATTTAAGGAAAAGTAACACATTGAGTTACTTGAGATTGAAAAGTTTCCCAATTTGATTTTAAATCGCACCTGATGCAATCTAACGCAATAAATTCGTTCTCACTGTAGATATAAATATAAACAGCTGAACAATGCAATTATATTTGCTTCGAATTACAGCTGGTAAACCAACGAATGTTAAATATTATCATTGATTTGTAAACACCGGAATCATGTGTATTTGTTACTTATATGTTCAGCTTGGTAAAGCCAGATAATGAGCAATGGCGCCGAAGAGAGGTAAATATCTCAAATTAAGGAGAGTGAACCTGTTATCGTAATATTGGATAGACGTAAAGGTGCCAGTAATGGTACCACTTGATTAGCACGCCATTAACTGTAATTTTTTGTAACATAAGTTGCATATTTGTTCATCAAATCTTGTTGTTGATAGAGTATGTTTGTTTTGTTTTCTGAAACAAAGCAATTAATTGCAGGTTTTTATTGGCTAAGTCAGATAAATAGGACTCTGTTCGAAAATACAGACTTTGTTACATGGTATCATTTAGTTGACAAATCTCGTTGAACTTTTCTAAACGTTGTAAGTAACAATGAGAGACTCTCTCTTATCTTGTTCTCTTTCGATAATAACGAAGGCAATGAGAAGCTTTCCAGCGGATTCGTTTTACAGGTATCTACCAACCCTTATAAGACCTTGTCTTGAAAGCAGCTCTAACCCATTGTCCAATTTCAGCTTGAGTGATACCCTGATGCTCCTTCGCTTCCCAATTCATATTCAATGTTATATAGTAATACATAAAATATAGTGAATGTAGATTAGAACGAAAAATAATATAGTGAATAAACATAAGAATGATAATAGCAATTCCATTCGTGAACCTAGAAGTTTTGAACAATGTAGCTGCAAGGAAAAAAAATGATTCAACATTATTTTACGAAATATGGGATATCCGAAATTATATACCATAAATATAAAGAATATTAAAGGGTGAAACGGCCAAAAAAATTTCAAACATGATTTAGTGCACACTGATTAGTTTATTATAAAAATAAGGAGATTGTAGTGTGTTGTGCTCTAAGCGAGTCGTAAAGAGTTTTCTGCTGATATTTTTGAACCGTTTTATTTTTCAAAGTTTTTCTTGTTGCCTGTTTCTTATTCTATACTTGATCAACTGGAATTCAGCTAATTAGCTTTATATGTTTGATATCCAATTAGCTTTAAAATTTTATGGTTAATACACATCTCCCATATAGCATTAGGTAGAGATAACTGCTCTCTGATTGTTGTATCGTGCCAACCGCTGAATATGACATTCTATATGTTGTAATTCCTCAAAGAAATAACTGGTATCCGGTAGCAGCTCTGTCAGAGTGATTTGTTGCCCTTCTGGTACTCTCATTAAATCACAACGGCCAACCGTTCACCTTTACTCATTGTAAGTGGCCTCAACAGTAAAAGACCTTGATTAAATATTTGATTGTTATCCATCATCACAAGAATATACTGCCTGTAACGGAATATTCCTCCATTTTGAGCCACCAAACCGTAAAAATGATAATTGAGGCTGAAATAATGTTTTCTATTTCTAACTTTGCTATCTGTTGTGCAATTTAGTTTTGGTAATTTACTAGGAAAACGATAATTTCACTTTTTCCTCTAAATATTACAAGTAAACGCAGCAAATTCCTTCAAATTCCACTAGAAAAAAGCTTATCGTTTGACAGATAGGCATAAAGGGCGATACGGTCAAAATTTGGTCAATATCAACTTGACGTATTTCTTTCAATTTTGCACTTAAAAAACCTGAACACCCCTCATTTTGAAGGTGTGTGTGTGTAGAATGCTGCTCCTATTCTGATTTTGGAATTCGCTCTTCAGTTGTCAAAATGCCGTCCAAGCAAGAAGAGCAGCGTATCAAAATTTTGCTCGCGCATCGCGAAAATCCGAGCTACTCGCACGCAAAGTTGGCAAAATCGCTAAAAGTTGCCAAATCAACCGTTACAAATGTAATTAAAGTGTTTGGGGAACGTTTGTCGACAGCCAGGAAGTCTGGGTCGGGGGGAAATCGAAAACCGGAAGCCGCTGAGACAACAAAGAGAGTTGCCGGTAGTTTCAAGCGAAACCCCTAACCTAATCTCTCCGAGATGCCGCAAATAAGCTGGGTGTATCGTCTACAACCGTGCATCGAGCCAAAAACGAGCCGGACTATCGACTTACAAGAAGGTAGTGACTCCAAATCGCGATGATAAACAAAATACGACGGCCAAAGCGCGATCCCGGAGGCTGAACACGACGATGCTGACGAAGTTTGACTGCGTGGTAATGGACGACGAAACCAACGTCAAAGCCGTCTACAAGCAGCTTCCGGGACAGGAGTTTTATACGGCAAAAGGAAGGGGAAAGGTAGCAGATATTTTCAAGCACACGAAACTGTCAAAGTTCGCAAAGAAATATCTGGTTTGGCAAGCCATCTGTACCCGTGGCTTGAAAAGCAGCATTTTCATAGCTTCCGGGACTGTCAACCAAGAAATTTACGTGAAAGAGTGTTTGAATAAACGTCTGCTGCCTTTCCTGAAGAAACACGGTTGTTCCGTACTGTTTTGGCCGGATTTGGCATCTTGCCATTACGGTAAAAAGGCCATGGAGTGGTACGCCGCCAACAACGTGCAGGTGGTTCCCAGGGACAAGAACCCTCCCAACACGCCAGAGCTCCGCCCAATTGAGAAATACTGGGCTATTGTCAAGCGGAACCTAAAGAAGACAAAAAAAAACTGCTAAGGACGAGCAGCAGTTCAAGGCAAACTGGCTTTCTGCGGCGAAGAAGGTGGACAAGGTGGCTGTACAAAATCTGATGGCAGGGGTCAAGCGTAAGGCCCGGCAATTCGAATTTGGAAAAGCGGAAGCCTAACTGAATATTTTTCCTGAATTTTATACTAATTGAACTTGAAAAAGAAAATTAATTTGATTTTTTAAATAAACGATTTCACCGATTTACACGCGTTTTCCCTTGACCAAATTTTGACCGTATCACCCTTTATTTCGTATACTTACAGGCTCTTTCAGTGTCGAGTGCTATTCTACTTATTGAATTCTTTGCGACATACTTTTCTCATGCAAATTTATATGGTCTCGACAGACATCTTTTAGTTGCAAGTTGTAGAACGAAATCGCGTCGCGAAAATTCTCTCAGTTCATTGCGCAGTTATAATGCCCTAAAGAGCTCATTAAGATTTATTTCAGTAAAGTTTCCTAAGAAAAGGCATATCAATTATATATTTGGAGACAAGAAGCGATGCGTTATTTCAGTGCAATTCTGCATTTCACTTGATACTCCACTTGATTTTTTTCCATAGGTTTGTAAACTATGATGAAAATATGATCATTGCACATTATAACTTAGAAAGGTAAAACATCTTGTAGATCGTTTTGTGGCGTTAGTATGTTTGTAGCCCAAACTTAACTTTTTTGCTTCATAATCAGAAATTGTGGATTTATAAGATTATACTATAGTAAAGGACATAGTAAAAAACAAATCATTGTTCGCGATGAAAGTCATATGAAGATCACATCGGAGAAAGCGGTAAGTTTTCTTTCACCACCCGGTCTTATATTATTCGACATTCTTCTCGTTTTAGAGAGCGAGTAATGACGTTATAACCATAAGCCATATTGGGGTAGGACTATAGTTAATGTTTAAGTGTCAACCGCTTGAAGAAAAATGGAGCATCACTTAACCTTCTTAGACTAAATGCTCCCACCGACCGTTTTACATAAATATTTTTTTTGTACTGTACACCAAACAGGACATTTTAACTATTCTCTCCGAGTATTCATTTCCCTTTTCTTTGATATCTACTGAAGACTACATGGGTCTTCTTCGCTATCTCCAACGATCGCATTATTGCGGGAAGAAACGTATCAGTAACTGGTTCCGTTTCAAGGTGGTAATTGATGTATTCAACGAGCTAATGCTAATGCTAATGATTGGTATATTATATAAATGATCAAAGTTTATTTCTTTTTTGAGTTCATCGTCTACCAAACACAAGAAAACGATTTGATTAGGCTTCCAATTTTCCAAATGCGAATTGTCGGGCTTTACGTTTCACACCTTCCATCAAGTTTTGTACCGCTGTTATGTCCATCTTATTTGATGCTGAACGCAAACTTTCCTTGAACTGTTTTTTTTTATTTTTCTTGAGGGTTCTCTCTACGATTGCCCTATATTTTTCAATTGGGCGCAGTTTCGGCGAGTTTGGAGGGTTTTTACTTTGGATACAATTTGCACACTATTGGCGGTATAGCATTCCTGAGCCATTTTTCCGTAGTGTCAAGAAGCGAGGTCTGGCCAAAACAGTACGGGACAACAATGTTTCTTCAAGAAAGACAATAAGTTTAAATTTATTTATAGGATAAAGGATAATTGGTTGACTGTGCCAGTTGTCACGAAACTTTCGCTTTTGGGCGAAAAATGGGCCTGAAATGCCTCATAAGTAAGGTGAGATTTTTCTAAGGAATTCACCTATTTGCAAAAAAACACACCTTTAGTCGATTCTAAATAAAAATCTTGGATAACTTGAACTAACACTTCATTAGTACACTATTTAAAAAATAAATAAATAAAGAACTGACTTTTTCAAACTATTACTAGTAAACTCCTTTTAATTTTTCTAGGATTTTTTTTACAGATACGCATATTTCTCCTGCGACTTCAAGACTTCTTCAGTGTCAAGTCCTCAACTTTAAGAGAGCATCTCTTCAAATTTAGCTCTTTATGGAAATTGGGTGGCCCTAAAAAGAACCGCTGGTTCTGCTGTCTTGAAGCTAATTGAATGACGTTAGAGATATAGTTATCTAAATGAGTTAGAACAGATTCCGAAAACCAATGACGTTTGGTTTTTTTACATATATTTTACATTTTTATTGGTAAGCCAGAGCGGCCCGTCAGCTATAGTTAACTTCTAAATGTTATAGAATTTTTTATAAATTTGGTTATACCAATCGATTAAATTTTTCCTACTAGAGGAAGCATTTGATTTTGAATGAAAAAAATTTGACCTACCCAACTAAAGGGTGTATTCGATAAAAATGGCACGCACATATATACTCATCAAAATTAAATTGATTATCGGATTTTCTTGAAATTTTCAGGGAATGAAGAACTACTAATGAGTTTTGATTTACAACATTTGTTTTATTCAATTTCGTCTCCCATCCCAAATGCCCGCACCTTCCTTTTCACTCCACCCATCAAATTTTGTACAACCGATTTTCCCAGTGTTTTTGTTGTTTTTACCCAAATTTTCTTCAATTCTAGCTCTGTTTTTATAGTTTTGGGATGTTTACGAAGTTCCGTTTTCATAATTGCCCAGAATTTTTCAATTGGACGAAGTTCCGGTGAATTTGGTGGGTTCATATCCTTTGGCACAAAATTGACTCCGTTGGCTCGGTACCACTCCAATACGTTTCGAGCGTAGTGGCAGGATGCTAGATCAGGCCAAAACAGAGTTGATCCTTTGTGCTTCTTAATGAATGGCAAGAGACGCTTCTTAAGGCACTCTTCCGTGTAAATCGCACCGTTTATTGTTCCGGAAGTGACTTATTTCACCACATCCGCAAATCGCCTGCCAGATTAGAAACTTTTTTGCAAATTTCGATAGTTTCTTCTTTCGAACATCCTCCGGAACATCGAACTTCGACTTGGCAACGAAATATTCTTGCCCAGGAAGTTGACGGAAGTCGGCCTTGACGTATGTTTCGTCATCCATCACGATGCAACTGGATTTGGTGAGCAGCTTCGTGTAAAGTTTCCGGGCGCGGGTTTTCGCAGTGATGTTTTGTTTTTCATTCCGGTTTGGGGCTTTTTGCACTTTGTAAACATGTAACCCAGCACGCTTCATGGTTTTCTGCACAAAACCGACTGACACCTTAGACTTTTTAGCGACATCTCGAATTGACATGTTTGGACGGTTCTTGAATTGTTGTACGACTTTCCTGGCCATTTTACTGTCCATTGGACCACTTTTACGACCACTCCCTTCCTTGCTTTGGACACTCAGACGCTCCTTGAAGGTTCTTATTACACGAGACACAGTTGTATTTGCAATTCCAAGCCTTTTAGCAAGCCACCGGTGGGACGCCTCTGGATTTTGATTGTGAGTGCACACAATTTTCTCACGGACAATTTCTTGTTTCGACGACATGACTGGAACTACTGAATGTATAACTATGAAACTTGGCAGATGTAAATAATACACTATGGATAAGATCTACTCAATTTTTTTACTCATACGATTCAAAAGTTACAGAAGATTTTCTGTGTGCCATTTTTATCGAATACACCCTTTAATCCTGGAAAGTGTGAGCTGTTTAGTGGAATACCTCTAACTAGAAAATGAGAAGAAAGATAGTAATTTCCATTTAATTCCAACTACCTTAATTGCTTATCTTGACAGGTACGCGTATTTCGTCTACAATGTGCAGACTTTTTCAGTGTCGTGTACTAATACTTCTCATTTTGTACCTGAATAAAAAAGTATTATAGATTTACAATAAAATGTATTGTAACCATTCAATAGAATCAATAGTTTGTACAATTGATCGTGTTGTTCGCGACGATATGACAACATTAGGACCTACTATTTCTACAATAGATTCTATTGTAAATTGAGATATCAACAATAGAACAAGGGGGTTGTCATCTTAACAATAAATAATATAATTTTTTTCTGAACAAATTTGAGTTTTTAAATATTAGTTGTATTGTTTCACAATTGTTGAAAATTCTTGCATATGGGATGAGTAGATCTATTGTAATTACAATGTGAATTTTTGATTTGTCTGATACATGAACAGTAAAGTTCATGGTCGACAATAAATTTTATTATTATTGTATATTATTAAATTGTAATTGTATTGTTATTTTTATCCGGTTAGCTACCCAACTGTTTGTTTCACGGTTGATCTGGTGAGGAGATCTTGCGCAGAACCCTTTGAACCTAGCCAGCATTGACGTTCTCCGTTCTTCCAACGTCTGAAAACCAGCCAGGCGATGGATTTCGGAGTTGTTAGTCCTCAGGGGACTGTTCAGAATCATTCTCAGGAAGTTATTCTGAATGATCTATAGCCTAGCTTGAAGGGACTTGGCGCATGACTCCCAGACTGGCAAAGCGTATTCTATCACTGGAAGGATAATTAGCTTGTGGATAGCATGCTTATTTCTAAGGAAGATGAAGGACCTTTTGTTGATGAGAGGATATAGAAACCTCTTGAGGATGGAGCACTTTGTGGATATTTTGTCTACGTGGGATCTTAATAGCAATTTGCTATCAAGGGTGAGACCGAGATATACTACTTCAATCGTTCATTCAATAAGATTACTACGGAGGTGGATTTTCACATTACCATACGGAACAAGCCGAGATGGGTTTGAGAGTGGGAACAGAATGGTCTGTGTTTTTGTTGTATTGATACATATTTCCTGCTTTTGAAGTAGTCGGACAGAATATCCAGGCCTTCGTGTAGTTTACGTGTCAGAGCTCGAATCATTTGACCCTTGTAGATGATAGCAGTGGCATCTGCAAACATATTGAAAATTCCACCACCCGGTACGGGAGGAGCATCTGACGTGAAGATGTTTAATAAAATGGGACCTAGGAGGCTCCCCTGTGGGACTCCAGCGTCAATATTGAACGCATCGAAATGGGAACCACTCAGAAGGACCTGGAATTACCTATCCACTAAGTAGTTTTTGATGATTTTCAAGAGGAAGGATCAGGAAGTTGAGTCAATGCAGCTTATACACAAGACCATCATGCCAGATATTGTTGAACGTCTTCTCGACATCCACGGCAGATGTTTTTGAAACTGACTTGTTCCGCCTTAAGATGTTAGTGACCCTTGATAACTGGTGGACTGTGGAATAACATCGGCTAAATCAGAACTGCTCTGTGAGGAATATGTTATTCTGGTTTGAGAACTCCAGCAAGCAGCTGTGGATCAGCTTTTTGAACAGATTCGAGATAGAGGACACAAGGCTGATGGGGCGATAGCTTTTTGCACTGGGATTGGGAGATTTTGAGCTAATTTCCAACCAGATGGGAAGTAGCCAAGCTCCAAGCATTTTTTGAAGATCGCGACAGGGTGCAAAGAAAAGGCAACGGTTAAGTTATTCTACCTTAGGTTAAGTATTTCATCGATACCTGTGGCCTTAATGTTTTTAATTGAATTGATGGCTGCTATCACCTCATCGGCAGTGGTTTTTCAAATCAGGAATAACTATAGGAGATTTAGCGACTCTAGACATTGTTTTTTTAACGGCAAGCTCCTGCGGGCTCACCATGGCATGGACTAGGTTATGGGAATCACCAAAGTGCTGGCCAAGTACATTGGATTTTTCAACAGGTGTTAGTAATCCTGGAGAATGTGAGCTGTTTAGTGGAATACCTGTAACTAAAAAATGAGAAGAAAGATTAGAAATTTCCGAAGGTTTTCTATCAGTCGAGTATTAGTACACTACACTGAATAAGTCTGCACATTGTAGATGAAATACGCGTATCTGTCAAGATAAGCAATAGAAATAGTTGGAATTAAACGGAAATTACTAATCATTCTTCTCATTTTCTAGTTAGCTGTTAGTAGTAGCAATGAGTCCGTATTTTGATCTGGAGGTCTCGGCTTACTTTTAAAAATTTTACTCATCCTCCAGAATGGCTTTGCACAGTCTGGAAGTGAGCGATGATGGTTAGCAAACTCTCAATTTATTGGATCGATTTATGTTGGTCCTCAGGTGAGGGAAGCCTCATATTGACGTGGTATTGACGTCGAATGAAATTACTGAGTAGAATAAGATTTTTGGTAGATTTGTCTGTGTTCAAAGAGTTACTCACAAATTTGGAAGCTGGCTCGTGTTGAACCTGGCACGGAATATCGCCTTGTCGATTTGCTGCAGGCACTGGTTCCAGGTTATGAAATTGAGCCCCCAGTTCTATAACTATCTGGCGATGGGTTTCAACAAATGCCTCCGACTTGGCTACTTCCCCTCGTGTTGGAAGTCAGCCAAAGTCATCCCCATCCAGACACCTGGGAAAGTTCCTTCATGTTCCGAAAGCTATTGGTCCATCAGCCTTCTCTCAGAAGTCTCGAAACTACTGTTTGAGAAAGCGATCCACCGTCGGCTTCTCTCGGCTACCGATGAGCTAAGCATCTTGCTCGACGAGCAGTTCGGATTCCGACGTGGTCGCTCAACAGGGCACCAACTTAACCGAGTAACCAACATCCTCAGGCAAAACAAATCGGAGATGTTCGTCATGTTGGTCAGGAAGATATCGATGGTAGCATGAGCACCGGAACGGCTCAAAACTGGTGTTTTCTTACTTGGGGCAGTAGGCCACGATGATGGTGGTCCTCCTCCAGCCTTACAATCTGAAAGTCAGGGATATAGAGTTTCACCTCAGGCATGAGGCGCGCCTCGGTGATTGTGGCCGTGCCGATATACTTTTCAGTTAGGAAATCGATGAGTTTAAGGGTTTTGTTCTTGACAGAATAAGTGTTCCAATTGAGGATGGTCATGGTGTCTTCAGGGCCCATGGTGGTTCATGAAGTTGAGCAGCATCTTGGTGGAGGCTTCGATTTGTTGTTCCTCGGAACGGCAGCGACTTAGCCTTCTGTATATTGCTTGTATGAACTCCATCTCCTATTTTTCGGGGAGAAAAGGGAGTCATCATCAGACGGATGGGCTGAGGCAGAACTTGGGCTTGGAATTCCCCAGGTTGGAGGCGGCACTTCTTGTACTGACGGCGCTGTAGCAGCTGCTGCGAGAAGTTGTTGAACGGAAAATGCTGGATGGCGGATTTCCAGTTGATAGATCAACTGGAGAGGTGGCAGACTCGACACGCTGTACCGTCCACCTCCACCGTATTAGGAGGAGGTTGATGGCGGTTCCACCCATTCAGGTTTCGAATAGACACCTTCATCCAGATTTCAATAAACTCCACGCGTTTAGGGCAGGCACGTTTTTGGCTTTCTTGATTTGACTCACAGTTGGCACACTTGGGCTCGGCAGTCTCCGCCATTTGCTCGCATCTCGCTGTTTCATGCGCTCCTGCACACTTGCCACAGCGCGGTTTTTTGCGACAGTTCCTTGTCCCATGGCCACAGGGAAGGCAGCTCGCACATTGCGTGACGTCACACTTCTTGTCTTCGTCGACTTTCTCTTTCGTTGATAGCTTGTGTACACAGATAAAAAGAAACATTGAATTTTCTGCTTTGTCTAATGCACATAAAGAGAATGCTTGATTTGGCAGAAATTTATGGGATATTTCTTTTAAATTGAAGCCAAATAACTCCTAAATCTAGTCTGTTGTATGAAAGATTGCACACATTGTTGCATGGCGCATGAAAAATTGAAAACAATTTTATTGTTTAGGCCTGCTTTGGCTTGGAATTTAAAGTGTGAAAATTTTACGCGCTTGTTAAAATTAACTATTTTTTTCTGTGTATTAAACGATTTGCTATTGTTTTTGACGTATTGGATTCTTAATTACACTTTATATTACCGTACTGTGTGTTGAAAATTATTGAACATCTTTTTACATAACCACAGGAACAAAGCAAACAATGAAAAAGTCGACAAAGAGAGTCTCCCTACACAGAAAAAAATAATTAATTTTTACAAGCGCGTAAAATTTCGCCTCGCTTAATTTCAAACCAAAGAAGACGTAAACAATGTTTGCATACAACAATGTTTGCAATCTTTCATACAACAGGCTTGATTCAGGTGTTATCTGGCTAAAATTTACATGAAATATCCTATTATTATCTACCAAATCTAGCATTCCATTTATATGCATTAGATAAAGCAGAAAATTCAATGTTTCTTTTTATCTGTGTATGTTACTTAGGACCTAATGCATTGTTCAGCTTAAATTATGTTAAAGGGAGCTCGCACTTTGCGAAGGTCATGCGTGCAACAAAGAAATGAATATTCAATGAATTTAATTTCTATTTTTTGACCTTTCAGCGACACGGATTATCAGGGCTACTATGATTTACAATAGGTCCATACCACTATTTTCGGATACGCGTTACGTCTTCTGAAATATTTCTTATGATTCTTTTGCATCATGGTAATTTCTTCTGGTAGTTCGAAAGGCTTCATCGTCATTTTTCATCAAGCTAGTAACCAAATAGTTGCTGATTCCTTTCATCTTTCAACAAACGACATATTGCTCTTGACCTGACTGGATATGAGTGACTAATTTGATGCCTTCTTAAAATGAAACCGTTTTCTGATAAATCTATACTTGAAAGCAGTACTATATTGATTCGATAATCTGCTTACCTCCTCTTGTGTGGTGCTTTATTTTGTCTAGATCACGATCTAACCTTGACCATTATGTCAGAAACTGATGTTTTCTGTCTTGCGTGGTTCGACCTGACTCATTAAACGAACCTGAGCAATTTGCAAAAACAAGAAAGAAAGAATAACTATGAGACACTGCCGCTGTTCCATCTTCCCCAGATGACATGGCTAAATTTAGAACCGAAAAATTGCACTTTTCTACCTCCCCAAAACATATATATTTAGGCATTATGGTTGTGTGGTCGACTCTAGAGGACGACAGCGAAAACTTTCATGTTCGAATAGGCCGACCCACGCGGTGTTTTGGGAATTTGATTCCATCTAAATAAAACCAACATGACGTCATACATTTCTCCTTTGTTTACAACCACATTCGTCGTTACAGCCAGAATTTTATAACGGACAGTCATAAATCTAGTTGTTACACTCTTTTCTTCGGACTGGCTAATGGCCACTAATATATGCCACACGCTTTGTTTGGTTGCCGGTCGGCTGCTTACGGTAGAGTGCAAGAAATTGATATGCCACCCATAACTAAGTGGATGCAGCAAAAAGTTGGAAGGCAAGTTTTATTGGAGGGCTCGAGGAAGGGCCTTCACGGGTGCATTGTATAGCAGACGTCAAGTTCAGATACACAAAACCGTATCATATGGCACACACATCTTGGCTGCGTTTGGAGTTTTAACAAGAAGTGTGATGTGGTAGGAGCGCTCGCCAAGCATGTGGAGGAGCTGATGATAAGTATTCGGTTCCGATGAATGATTTTCCGCCTCTCAAGAGGGGGAAACGCTGACGGTAAATACATAGAAAATTTGATGTGTGTAGTACTGTGTATATAGATATGCCGTCATAAGTAGAGGCAAATTTTCGGTCTAAAATGAGACATGACTAGTGCACCAGATAGACAGCCAAGCGTCAGCGGAGTGTGACGAGGCTCTTCAAGATCACGAGGTGGTGTGTTGGAATTCAACCGTAAGAAAAATAATCGCGAATTGTGATGTATAAAACTGTTTAGAAATGGTGAATGGTTCGAAAGAATTTCAAGGGCCTTAACACAATTTTCGTCGACCAGCTCTCATAGATTTTTGAACGAGAATTAATAGGAAGATAATGCTATTTGGACTTAAGAAATAATGCTTAATTGAACTTTCTGCTTTCTTTTGCGTCTTAATTTGTGAGTTATCAGAGCCAAATCAGTATCTATGACCTATGATTTGTTGGTGTTGGTGTCCGGGAGTAAAAACACCCTGTCCTTACTACACCACTGCCGATCGTGAGGGTTTTCTTCTCGACGGTAACTGTGTGGAATCGCGTTATTTCCCCTCTTATTTGAAGAAAAACCATTACGACTGAATGAGACTGCTATCACGAGAAGAGACTGCTAGCAGGGATCTTCTGGCTTGTAGGTGACCGATCGAGCTTATGATAGCCAGTTGGATCTGACCCTTGAGAAGAACAGATGGGAGTTAATTGTTGTAGTGTATAGTATGCTTAGGGATTGCCTAGTTGGTTTGGAATAGCTCTAAAATTCCTATATTTTCCAGATTATTATAAAATTTTATGATAAGAACAAAAACTCTTTTAATCGGGCTAATAGTTATACGGGATGTACGAATCCTGAAGCAACGAAGCTTTCGGTGATGATGCGTTTGGGTGAAAATCTTGTTCATCACAGGCAAATGATATGTCACTCGCAAGGAAATACAAATGATTATTAAATCAAACCTGTTTTATGCCTGATTGAACATTGCTAAAATTCGTAATGGGACATATGCGGTTACGTGACGGACCGACTGTTTATGTTTTGTTTTAAGAGCATGTTATTTATATTCTGATTTCTAAATTTCAAATGTAAACCGATTCAATATGTATTTTTTACACATATTTTAAAATAATTAACGGTCTACATTCTTAAGAACAAGTAGATAAATTTTCTTCTGAGCATTTCAGCACGAACATATCAATTTCACTTCTGTATTTCAACTACTATTTTCATTAAAGACTGCCATGCGACCCTAAGCAGTACAAAGTTATATTAAAATAAATTTATTTATTGATATTATGATTAGACAAGCCATTTTTTAAGAAATCATCAAACCGGGCTCTTCGATCCTTAAAAGGTGTGGCCCATTTAGTATTGGAACAAACATATTTGATTCTTACAGCGACCCTAGTGGTCGGATTTTTAAACTATGACATCTTATATCGTTCCATATAACAATATCAACATCAGAAGTTTTTTTTTGCGGTGCAGTTCGAACGTGTTCCAGAGAAATACAAAATGGAAGAAGAAAGAAGAAAAATAATTATGCGCAATCATTTGGAAAATCCTACGTGGTCTGGGCCAAAACTTGCTAAAGTGTTAGGTTTTCCCCGAAATACCATGTGGCGTGTTTTGAAAAAGTACAGAGAAACTTTGTCGACAGATCGCAAGGCTCAAAGCAAGCGCCGGGCGGGTACTGTCAACCATCAACTGTGGAACAAAGTCATTAAGGCAAACCCCAACATCTGAGATCGCGATTTGGCCAAAAATTTTCGCGCCGCACGCAGTACCGTGCAACGGATTCGTCTCCGGGAAGGCTTTAAGTCATACCGTGCCTGTAGACAACCAAATAGGGATCATAAGCAGAGCAATGTAGTTAGAATTCGTTTCAAAAAACTGTATGACTAGGTGATAAAATTCAATGGCTGTCTCCTTATGGATAGTGAAAACTATGTAAAGGCCGATTTCAAACAGCTACCAGGACAAATATTTTACTTGGCTACGGCTCGGGGAGTTGTTCCTGCCAAATGCAAGTTTGTGTTTGCATAAATTTGAACTTAAATACAAGATTTGGCAAGGCATCTGTAGCTGCGGTAGGAAGGCCAAGGTTTTCATCAGTGATAAGACATTTAATTCAGAGCTGTACAGAACAGAATGTCTCCAAAAGCGAATATTGCCGTTCATCAGATCCCACAATGATCCTGTCATGTTTTGGCTAGATCTTACGAGCTGTCATTACAGTAAAACAGTGCTACAGTGGTCTGAAACCAACGGGATTCAGTTTATACCGGAAGAACTCAATCCACCAAACTGTCCCCAGCTCAGACCGATAGAGAGATTTTGGGCTATTATGAAGAGGAAGCTGAAGGTGAACGGCAGTGTTGTCAGAAGCTTCAATGAATTAAGAACCAAGTGGAATAAGATTGCCAAAATGATGGATGAGAAAAATTTGCGCCGGTTGATGAAACGTATTCCGGGAAAAGCCCGCAAATTTCGCAAATCGAGATGATGATTTTGTTTTGTATTTTCCCTCTAAAGTTCACATAAAGTCGAACATTTTAGTTAAAACAGAATAATATTTTGTTAATGTATACCAGAATTATGCGCAATTGTCTTTGTTCCAATTCTAATTGGGCCACATCTTACTGTTATCCGTGGAATGTAACTAGAAGATTGTAAGGAAAACTTGTTAGAAGAGGTCTTTTAGAATAATCTGTGGACTTTCAGAAAAAAAGAAACATTATACATCAATTAGTTTAAATTTTATCTACGCTAATTGTACAGATCTGCTCTGTTTTCAGATTTTACAGAATCTTTGGGATATTAACACATATTTTTATTTTTCTTTTTAGTACTAAATCAGTGGATATCAGATTTATTTTGTGAATTCCTTTTCTTACATTAAAAAGAATATTATAAAGTTTTTCATTATAACATCGTATTGTATCCATCATTTCATTGTATATTATTTAATTAAATCATATAAAATTTTCAGAATATTGATTTTCAACTGTTATAAACACCAACCAGTGGATGTCAACATTTAAACCTATGAGATCCACCACAAATGAGTACTGCAATGCAAGCAAACGGAACAGAAAATCGAAATTTTAGATATACTATTCTTTATATAAAAATTTCAGGTGATCCATTGAGCTTCCAAGTTTTGTGAGATAATTTTTCATTTTTGTTGTGGCTATCAAAGCATCATCTAAACTTTTAGGTTCACTTCAACATACATGCATTATACAGAGTATATGTGAAGGAAGTGTTAAGGTGCTTTGTAGGATTTTAAGAGTTTTAATTTACCTTTTCATTTGGGTATTATCATTCGATTCGTGTATAATCAACTTAGCGTGAAACGAAATAAAACTTGTAGTAAGCTATGCAGAAAATTTCCTCACTTCGTACGAATAAACAAAACCAACGCAACATTGTCATGGGAGACCGTTAGCTATAAATACCAGCTAGCTGCGCTGATTCAGTTCACGAAGAAACACGAGTTCTACACTCACGACGTGTCCGGAAGCAAGCCAATGAAGGTGATTCTGCGTGGCGTTCCAGAACTCACACCGGAGTCAATCTTCGAAGAGCTGCAAGCGGCGGCACTAAAGCCTCAGAAGGTGTTTCCCATCAGGCGGCGGCAACACGGAAACTATCGGGACCATCTCTATCTGGTCCATCTCGAGAAGGGATTCGTCACGATGGCGGAACTGTTGAAAACACGGGCCCTTTTCGACATCATCGTTGAGTGGGACCGATATCGTCCAAGACAGCACGAAGTAACACAATGTGGCAACTGCCTTGCGTTCCGCCATGGAACTCGTAACTGCCACATGAAACCACGATGTGGCAAGTGTGCCGGAGCCCACAGTACCAAAGATTGTGCCCCGATGGAAGAAGGTACGCTACTGAAGTGCGCAAATTGTGGCGCAAACCATGAGAGCAGCAAACCATGAGCAGCAAACCCGAATCTTCCTCCAGGCTGGGGCAATTCGTATCGCAGTACCTCCACGCAATCACCCGTCGATGGTCAGCTCTACGACTCGGAGCAAATGGTCGAGTTCGTTCAAGAGCTCTATCGCCAACTACGTTCCTGCCGCTCCAAGGAGGAACAGCTCAAAGCCGCCACATCCGTGACGATGACGTTCATCTTTAAGTATGGACCGTAAACGCACCATCAACATTCTTGATTGGAATGCTTGTTCCATCCGGGACAAAACCGTTGAGCTCGGTGACTTTCTTAATAGGAAGGCCATCGACATCGCCATCGTCACCGAGACGCACCTCAAACCGGAAATCAGCATCTTTATCCCAGGATACCGGATTGTGCGACTTGATCGTAGCGGCTCTAGTGGAGGGCGATCGCCCTGCGCTACAACATCAACTGCCATCTGCTTCCGAGCTTCCTGCCGCAGTCGCAGAGCATCGAGCAAGCGATCTCCCAGGCCCGGGAGCAACATGTACCGGTGATTGATCAGGTGAGCAACTCTGTACCCATTGATAGACCCTCTAAAGATTTAATACAATTGCAGAACGCCATTCGAAGGCAATATCAGCTAACTGGTTTGCTAACGTTAAAAAGTCACTGTAATCGAGTGACTAAAATTATTAAGGCCAGAATGGTGGACCTCAGAAATAACAATTTTGCCGACAAGATCCGCTCTCTCCCAGATTGTGCAAAGCTGTTTTGGAAGTTGACAAACATTTTAAAAACTAAACCAAGGCCCATTCCACCGCTGATCCCACTAGACAGCAATGGCTATAAGGATCGCTTGATAACTCCTGCAGAGAAGGCTGCTGAGATAAGTCAACAATTCGTCAGTTCCCACAATCTCAGACATAACATCGTCAGTCCACACAAAGCTGCTGGTAGTAAGCAACATCTTCAGGCGGAACAAGTCTGTTGCGAAATCATCTGTCATGGCACTTCTCGATATCGAGAAGGCCCTCGATAACGTGTGGCACGATGGCCTTGTGTAAAAGCTAAAATGATACAGTCTCCCTATCTTCCTGGTGAAGATAATTGGACAGGACATTCCGTGTTTCGCTGCAAGGTGCAGTTTCCAATGCACAGGAGATCTCCGCCGGTATTCCGCAGGGAAGTATACTGCTCCCTGAAAATAGATCTCTGTCGTTGTTCGCCGATGATACCGCAGATGTTCACAATGGTAGGGTAACAAGAGCGCTTACAGCGAAATTGCTGCGAAGTCTGAATTTTCTGTCAGAATTCACCGAATGGAAGATCTGTATCAACGCGGTGAAGACCCAGGTCATCCTCTTCCCACACTCAAATTCTCCCAGAATTGTTCCGCTTGAGGATTGTAAAGCCTAAAGAACACAATGGTCGAATGGGCAAAATCAGCTGTCTATCTTGGCGTTACCACAGACAGCAAGCTTATTTTCAGGGAGCAGGTTGACAAAACTGTCGCAAAGTGCAACGTTCTGTTGAAGCTACTGTACCCATTGATGAACAGAAGGTCTACATTATCCCTGAAAAACAAGCTTGCTATCTACAGGCAAATCATACTTCCAGTCATCGAGTACGGTATGCCAATCTGGGAGATTTTCGCTAAAACACATCACCTGAAACTTCAGCGTGTTCAAAATAAGTTCTTCAGGATGATCCTGAAGAGCCCTCCGAAGACAAGAACATCTGGACATCGAGAACAAGAACATCCGAGGACAAGAACATCGCTTTAGTGAGTCTATCAATCGGTACAGGGCACGCTGCCTGACATCGGATCACCAGATCATCCTGAATCTGGTTCCCCACCCCTAGGTTGTACGAGAAGTTGAACAGCTCGTGGAAAGGCTTCAACAAACAGATAAGTACCGAGATCTGGAAGGTAACCTTCTCATAGAAGAGTGTGAGGTGATTGAAAGGTGGAAGCAGTACTCTGACGAGCACATGACAGACAATGATACAGCAAAAGAAAATGGGACGTTCATAAATCTAGGAACACGCGCAGAAGATGACAGGATCCTGACCGCAACCCTTCAGGAAGTTAAGGAAGAAATTGGTCGGTTGAAAAACAACAAAGCTGCTGGAGTTTACCAACTCCCAAGCGAGCCATTGAAATACGGTGGTGAAGCACTGGCCGGGCAGCTGCACTGGGTAATTACCAAGATTTGGGAGGAGGAATATTTACCGGAGGATTGGATAGAAGGAATAGTTTGTCCCACCTATAGAAAAGACGACGATTGCTGCTATTATCGTGCAATCACACTACTAAGCGGCCTACTAGTTGCTCTCGCAAATTTTATGCCCACGCCTTTCACCAATTGCGAAAGAGTTCGTGGGGCAATACCAAGCGGGATTCATGATTTTCGGGATTCGGACAGTGCTGCAGAAATGTCGCGAATATATCGTGCCCACATATCATCTTTTCAATGATTTCAAATCAGCTTATGATCGATCGAGACCAAGTATTGCAGATTATGCTCGAATATGGATTTCCGGAAAATCTGACGTGATTAGTCAAATCAACGATGTATCTAGTGATGTGTGTCGTCCGAGTATCATGGACACTCTCCAGTCCTTTCGAATCTCGGAGAGGATTACGGCAACGTGATGGATTGTCATGTTTGTTGTTGAATGCAATGGAGGGAGTGATTCGAAGAGCTGGGATAGACACGAGTGGCACGATCTTCAGGAAGACTGTCCAACTTTTTGGCTCCGCCGACGACGTTGATATCGTAGGAAAAGGTACATCAGACTTATGGCTGTAGCTGGTAGGATTGGGCTTGTGATTGATGCGTTGAAAACAAAATACATGAAGGGAAGAGGCTCACGAGAAGACAATGTTAGCCGCATACCACGACTTCAGATCGACGGTGATGAAATCGAGGTAGTGGACGAAATCGTGTATCTTGGCGCATTGGTGACCGCCGATAACGACACCAGCAGAGGAATACCAAGGCGCATTATTGCTGGGAATCGTGCTTACTTAGGACTCCGAAAGTTCGCCGCACTAAAAATCTGACCATCTACAAGACATTAATTAGACCGGTAGTTCTCTACGGCCACGAAATATGGACATTGCTAGTGGATTGCTTGGTGTCTTTGAACGGACGGTGCTGCGAACGATCTACGGTGGAGTGCTCCCCATCAACTTCACATCGTACACATCGCTAAAATCCGGTCGACTACGATGGGCTGGGCATGTCGTAAGAATGTCGGACGACAGCCCAGTTGAAATGATTATCGAAAACGAACCGACGGGTACAAGATGAGGAGGCGCTCAACAAGCAAGGTAGATCGATCAAATAGAAGGCGACCTGCCCTCCGCAGACAGCGAGGCTGGTGAGGTGCAGCCATGGACAGAATACAATGGAGACAAATTCGGTGTACAGCAGAGGTCACACCGGCCTTGATCTGATTGGTATGGAAAGTATTGTTTTGGACTCTAAACTTCCGCGTGTTAACCATTAAAACACAGTAATAAACAAAGCTAAGGTTACGTTAAGCTTTATTAAACGATTCTGCTCCCATTTTCAAGTCGCATATACTACAAACATATTTTACACAGCTTATGTCAGATTAATATTAGTATATGTCTGCATTGTTTGAGACCCTTTTTCTATTACACCTGAAGAAAGTATAGAGTCGGTCAAAAGCAAATTTCATTATATCCACTCCGTAAGTTAGGTTGGTCCATATATTGTTTGAAGCTATGTATGCTTATCAATATTCAGGCATTGAAAATTATACACGACACCGTCTCTCAAAGAATTGATTCCATGGACCTTCATAACTTTCTCCTGGAAAAATTTGAGAAAATAACAAAACTGCTTTCCCCTATACACACAGAGCAACGGTACAAAGCAAACTTAGAACGCTTTTTTCCCGGCTTGCTGAGTTGCGCTTTGGAACCAAATGTGTGAAGGCAGTAGCCAGCCGACGAAGGGTTAGAGAAAAGTTTATGAAAAAGAATTGAAATGTCAAGAAAATATAATGTTTGTATTTGTTGTCCAGGGTAGGTGTACCAGGTATAGCATTGCTGATCAGGGATGGTTTTATTCATCCATAAAAGGAAGGGAACGACTACAGCTCCCCGGGAACCTATTCCAAGCACGGGGTTAACGTTAACGTACAACGTTCATTTTTTACAGCATCTAGTAAAGCACCAAACTGCAAAAAATTAGTGCTGAAGGTTAACGTTTACCCCGTGCTTGAAATAGGGTCCCGGGGAGCTTTAGTCGTTCCCTTCCTTTTATGAATGAATGAAACCATCCCTGATCAACAATGCTATACCTGGTACACCTACCCTGGACAACAAATACAAAAACTATACTTTCTTGACATTTCAATTCTTTTTCACAAACTTTTCTCTAACCCTTCGTCGGCTGGGGCTACTGCTTTATCTAAATACACTCGGTTGTTTGTACCGTAGATGCTACGTTACCTTCTTTTTTCCGAACTCAACCGTAAAACTCCTTCTCGGCTCAGTGAGCCTAACGACCGGCCCCACATTTGGAGGAGTAACTTTAAGCTAGTGTGTAGTTGTTGTTATAGTATGTAGGTAACAATGCACGCGCAATGAGTGAAGTGAGAACATCTGACGGTAACGTGAAAACCTGAAAACCGGCCATCAATAGCCCTGAGCTAGTGGTTTTCCTACCGGAGCTAGTTGTTTGTGTTTTCAGCGGCTATTTTTCTTCGCCTTCATTAAATAAGTTTCAAATGTTTTGATGTTAAAAATATTGCTGAGCCGGAGCTTGTGCATCCTTCGGTCGGTTGCTACTCATTTCAGCTCACAAGCGCACGTGCTCGCTCTGCTGCACAGTGTTGATTCAGGAGCAGAGGTATTGTTCGTTCGTTGGTTCTAAATTGGGAGAGCGGCGGAATTAGACCGGTTCGAAAATGTTAAATGCTCGATTTGTCTCATGGATATAACCAATGGTAGGAATCGAATTAGTGTTCTGAATCAACTGATGATGTTTTATCATACAAAAATTTTAGTCACAGTCAAACCAGTCTACAGATCGAGAGCGACATCACACAAGCCTTTGTATGAGAGAAAACTCCTTCGGAAAATCATATGGCACCGGGCCTCTCCGTTCGATCGAATAAAGTATAGTAGTTACTGCCTCCCACATGGGATTCGGTCGGCCGGTCGGCTAGGCCAGTCGTTTTCCTTCGTTCGAGTTAGGTTGTGCGTTCGCTGAGTTTTCCGCGCGTCTTGAGTCATTCGAAGATAGTTCCGAAAATTGTCGCGCTCGTTCAATTTCACCAACGTTACGTTACATACCGGAACACGTGTGTAATCGTCGCTGGATATCGTCTGTAGGTGTTTCGTTCGGACTCTGGTTGTTAGAGTTAACAAAAGTGCACCTGGCGGTGCTCGGCAAAGCGTGAAAAATTAAATTGCTGTCTCCTCTTGGCTACCGATACAACGATTGTGGGTGTGTGATTTCAGTGTATAAGGAGAATGTTACTTTTGCCTTTGGTGCCTCTGGCGGAGCTGCTCGTGCTTGAAGATGATATAGAAGTGTAAATAAACGATTTTGTGGCGATAAATTTTCGCGAAAAATTGGACCGACAGCGGCAAGTGTGCGACTGTTGCCTCTAGTGCTGGGTTTTCTGGCAAATAAAATTGGAATAAGGATTTCTGCTGGTGGTGCAACTGGTATTTTCAATTATTTTTGGATCTTCTGCTAACTGACTTCGAAGTTCTTTTCAACGAATTTTCCAGTGCTTCCAACTTAGTTTTCCTCGAAGCACTTCCACAGCAATTAATTGAGAGCTGTCTATGTCAACACCAATGTATGAATTTGTGTATTGTGCGGCAAGCACATTGATATTCTATACCTAGACCGGGAATCGAGATCACCATCTTTGGCTGGGTAATACCGTGTACTTATCTACTAGGCTATCTGAGACTTCAATTCCGGGATCTACGTCTGAAAAGAAAATTGTTGTCTTTTTCTTCGAGGTCTTCAGTATTAAAATGAGACATTGCACATATTTTTAATTGCCTTAATAACGACAACTTTTTAAAAACGACGTATCTGATTTTGTTAACAAAAAGGGGACTTTCATGCAAACAAGGACTACCAATACCACGAGTAACATTTCCCTAACATGATGGTGATGCTTGTTTCCGTGGGGGTTCTGAGAGTTTGGAGAAATTTACGTTTGAATCTTACTTCCCCTCTTTGTTTACGAAGTCAGAAACGTCGGTTTGAATAAGTTGTCGAGAAATCTACAAAAAGGACGAGATATTCCGATTGCCTGAAGTTTTCATAGTTGTATTTTGTGTTGGTTGAACGTTCCCGTAAAATTTATGAAATATAGTTATACCCGTTGAAGCTTTGGGGAGTTGCTTGCATACGCTAAAAATCTTATAAATTAAACAGAACATTATCTATTGCCTAGACTATATGAATGCACGTGTGGATCATGCATTAAAAAACAAAAAAATAATAATACAAGAAACGGTTTAAGAGCCAAGGTATTAAAAACAGGGAAAGTTGTTATGAAAATTTGAGTAGTATATATAGCTATTTTTTAAATTATAGCGATAGTTCAATTTATTTTGAAAAACGGTAAATTCTTTGTTTTCTCAGAGTTTCGTGTAGAAAAAATAGCATAACAGTTCGAAATAAGTTCGACATTTACATTCAAAACCACGGTTTCAGGATCAGCTCTTCTTAAAAATACAGGGTCGAATCCCATGTCAGAAACATTAAAAAAATGCTGGACAACTCCACGTGGTTGTTCATGTTTCAATGAAATTTCGAGTCGATAAAGTAGATCTGTCAGCCAGTCATGCAACGACCTGAGAGAGTTTCTTTTTTAATTTGTGACAAAATATTCGTACTGCTTTATATTGTTTTCGTACAATGCACGAATGTTCTTTCTGTGTGAACAAATGCTTCGTGCTTTTGACAGTTGCGCGTGGATCATATATTACGAAGGTATCTTCATAAAAACAACTAATAGATTGGTTAGTTCTACCTTTAAATTCGTAGTATTATTTAAAATTAATTTTCAGTGTGATTTTGAAAGGGACTGACATCTCTTAACCATTTAAAACAATGAATTTGAGTGTTTTTTGCTATATCAACTTAATGCTGAACGTATTTAAATAAGTTAATATCCAAGCGAGGTCAAGCAAAATAAAGTATACTTATAAAACTATATAAATAAGGTATACTTATAATAAGGGAAAGAAGGAAATATTTTTGATCGAACATGGATTTTTTTCATCTCTTTTGACATGGAATTGCAAATGTTAATTAACATTTCCAACTTAACACATTACTGGTGTTTTTCTATTAGGTTAACAGAAGTTGTGATTTCAAAAATAAACGTCCAGCGGGAGAAAGTTTCTTGTCCAGGTAGGCATTGTGGAAGTGTAATCAAACAATTGCTAGAACCATTCCAAGCCACTGGTAGTGCATGAGCATGCATTCTTTTGCCAGCCAAGAAGATATCGGTAGCCCTAAGTTTGCACTTTTAAGCTGAAGAAATGATCCATAAAAAAATGAAATTCATTCCATAAAAACGTAGTTTTGACCCATAATCTATAAAAACAATCAAAATGATTCATGAAATACAGCAATGTGATCCATATTTTATCTTAATTTTAGCAATAAAATGCCAAACATGTACCATAACATTATATTTATAGGAAATGATTGATAAAATTGTTTACACATAAACATGTTGCAAATGATTCATAAAAGGTTCAATATCATTCGTTAAACTTGTGAAGTTGATATATTATCCTCAGAATGTAACGTTTGTGAACTTAAATATATTATAACATGATCAATAAATTATTGAATTCATTCCATAAATAAATCGCCAATGATCCATAATACCTAGGTTCGAAAAATGAACCACAAACTTCTAAATATAGTCCAGAACAATTCAACTTTGTGCATTTAAATAATGATCCTTATATTATGCCGAAATCATTCCAAATTTTGGGTTTAATTTGTTTTTTATTTTGGCTACGGAGAAATCGATTCTTAACAGCGCTACTACTCAGATTTATTAACCTGTCCGTGAATTAGCTATACGGATTTAATATCGCTGTGAAAGAAGGATCGCGTTGGAGAAGATTTGCAATTTTCTAAAAGCTGACTTACTTTTGCGATCTCACGTTCTCTTCACGACCGCAACTGCGACACATGTTTTCCAATTAATTTGGCAAAGAGCACTCGTACACGTAACTAACTACAGGTCAAATCTAAGGTTTGATCAAACTGTTATTTCAAATTTCTTAATAAATCTCTCGCTATCGCCCGTCGGACCTAACTACAAAAAACATTCCCGCAAGCAAATGCTTGAACCAGTCGTTAGCTTGGAGACGCTTAGCTTCTGTATATAGGCCGCTTTCTACTGTCTTAGTTCTTCAATCCTGGTATTTCTAGTACTTGGAGTAGAGCACAACAAGTCGTGGCTACTAT
The DNA here is from genome assembly GCA_034211315.2 of Aedes japonicus. Taxonomy (NCBI): domain Eukaryota; kingdom Metazoa; phylum Arthropoda; class Insecta; order Diptera; family Culicidae; genus Aedes; species Aedes japonicus. Next base: position 2,783 of record JASCZW010001841.1, on the reverse strand, counting down.
ATCAAATTATGCAACCTAGTTTTAATAAAACGCAAAAAGCGCAAAATATGAAGCCTTATAAAACACAAAATGGAAAAAATGTCCTAATACAAAAATATAAACATCACGTGGGATTTGAACACTAGTCCTTGGCGTGATAGGTTTGTAGCTTCTTCGCTAAGCCAACTCAGATTGTTCAAAAGTAAACTCTGAGTATCTATTATATGATTCCCGTTGTATGTATGATATGCACTACCACCCATTGTAGCACGGAAACTACGTCCGACAGCAATAGGCTCTCCTCTCTGTTAGACTTGATCAAGCTTTAATAACCACTGATTATCCTAGTCCTGTCATTGTATGAAGGGCCAAAAAGGGTTGGATGGATCGATAGGCAACATCACTTATACGTATCCACAGGGATATAAAGAATCTCCTTCCAACAACAAGACTTAACAATTGGTCACAAGAGCAAGCTATCTAACATAAGGATGCCCCAATGGGCGGGGAGAAGAGCCCGCCCTTTATTCACAAACTGTTAGCAATGGGGAGTTGGCATTTCCACTCTCCCCATCCAGAGTGCTTCAATCGGGTGCCCTGATGGTCCCTCCCGTTCCCATGAAATATTTATATAATAGTGTATATATTTATGTAAATGAAAAATAATACAATCATTCATATCTATTATATACGAACTCCATTCGGTTGATCCTGAAATGCAAGAAATGTAGTCAAGTGTTTTAGTGTAGAGTTCCGTGGTTCGCGCTTGAGCGCGTTTTCGTTCGTTTTCACTGATAGCAGCATTTCACCAAAATCTTGATTTGTGGTATCCTGAAAAAGTTTGTTAAATTTTACAGAACTAACATTTATACATTTTAATTTACTGTTGCCATGGTCACTATTTGCAGCTTGATGTTGATTTTATAACATGAATCCGCTTTTATTTTTGCTGGCCTAATAGTTATTGCTCCTGTTCTGGGAAAGCAGGGAAGATTTAATTGACAGAAAGTTAAAGACAAATGGACATAAAAAACAATAAGCAATGGTTAAATCATCTATGAAGTAAAATCGATAAAACAATATCATCAAATATAATGATATTGTGAGTTATGGTACAGTAATGCCAAAAATTGAACTGTAACATCAGACACTAGCCGAATGGCAAACAGCGCTGAACGAATCAAACCAGCTCAGATTTGGAAGAAGGTCTATTCGCAAACAGGAAATGAAAAACACATTAGGTAATAAGTACAAAATCCTACCATAGATTCCGTTGCAGCTTCTTTTAATCAAGGTACTAAATACTTCTCAATCATAATGATAATTCGACATAAAGGACAAAATAATTAAAAGTATATATAACCTTTAAGGTGTATATATATATAACCTTTAAATTGTAACAAACAAATATTTATGTTAGAATATAAATCACGAAAACACAAGTAATGATAAAAATGATAATAATGATGATAAAGATGATAGAGATGAATGATAATGGCTATGAATAAACAATGTCCTATAAGATAAAATATATAGTGAGGGTATATTGTAATATGAACTGAAAATTACATGTGTGCCGACTGCTGTTTTGTTGCAATTGTAGACAAACTTGCGCATCCATTATGAATCAGAAAATTTAGGCAATGCATGACCGCCATACAAAAAAAAAAATTTTAAATTTTAAATTATTTTATAATACTTGACGACCTGGAAGACCTGAAAGATATGAGAATGGAAAATTATGATATGATTTACCGGTCGCACCCCCTCACTTCGCTATTGTCGGATTGACAACATTGCCCAGGCTACGCCAACCAGCGTCTCCATGTTTCAGCTGGCAGTCTTTTGTGATCATGTGACTCGTGGAGGCGTGAGGTAGGAACTTGTGAGGACCAGAGGTCGGTCGCACCCTCCTTAGAAATTGTCAACTCACCATTTAAAGCCCATCTTTTAGGGAAGGTTCATTAATTATGTCACGCAGTAGGAGGAGGGGGATTTGAGAAAACGTGACGATCCATACAAAAAAATTTGAAGGTCCATACAAAAAACGTGACAAGGGGGGAGGGGGTCATAAAAAGTCAATTTTTGCGTGACGTAATTAATGAACGTTCCCTTATATGATTCCCGTTGGCAGTGAAACCAAAATCTTGTACAACAAATTCATCGTAATGAGAAAAGAGAACACGTTTTTCAAAACATCGTTGGTGTGATGTTATTTCAACTTTATAAAGAACTACCCATAAAATCTTGACCTGTTTTATGTATTATATAAATGTATGGAACAATGTTTTTAAGGACAATTTTAATCATTTGCAGCACTGAAAAAGGTATTTTTAGCTCGACCGTTTGTCAGAGTAATATAGAATACACCGCTACATTCCGCTCCAAACTTGACATGTTTTGCAATACATGTATAATACAAACAATTATAAATCATTCTAAAAGGATGTTTTTGTGCGTTACTTGGGTAAGCAAATGTGCTCAATCTTAAAAATGTTGTCATGGACACGATTTGAAATCGTTTAAGCATAGGGAGAAAACTTCAAAATTTGCATCAGTTTCACAGGAATGTTAGGGATCAATTTTCCAACCTTATTTTACCAAAAATTTGAAAAAATGTTATAAAAACTTAAGAATGAAGAGCATAATTCATGGATCATACCCATATGTATGCACAAAGATGATTTACTAAGGATCAATTCTACAAGTTTATAGTTAATTATTCATTAATCAATTTATTTACAATTTATTTTTGGAACATTTTCAATAATGTAAAATTATGTGCCTTTATTTTATTGCACAAA
>JASCZW010001840.1:0-101382 GCA_034211315.2 Aedes japonicus | reverse complement strand
TTCCGGGTTACTCTCATGCATGCCAGGATACGGTATACGGTGGATACCGGAACTTTTCACGACAAAAATGGTCCACCGTGTATTTTTTTCCACGATCTTGGTTCGCTTGAAAGAATTGTACAACGCGCGCGCGCAGTTCTTCCTGTTTCGACGGCATGCTGAACACGACTGAACATGTTAGAGTGAAATAAGAGTGTATGAAAATTTTCTGGAGAGTGCAACGATTCATTCATCTAAAGTGACATTTCTATGCGGCCGTTTTTGTTCTGATGGAAAAGTATTGAAATCATTCTCATTTTTTAGTGGACACCCGTTATTCTGATGTGTTAACGATTCGTTGGATAAAGCTTTACTTCTAGGAAGAAATAAGTTTTGAGAAACAGTCTGCAAGTGAGGATAAGTGTACCTAATAAGGGCCTAATCGTTTTGATGCCAACCGCATGCGCAAATTTCGAAAGCGCGTAAGATCGAAAATACGGAAAATCCTCTGAAACGACCATGTACCGATGCCGAGTGAGCTTCTGGATATTGGGAGAAACTGAAAGCACTCGAAGTCGTATCATCATTTAAACCAAACGACCGTGCTTAGGGCTACCAAATGCTCTCGAAAGAGTGTACAATAAAATTTCCCTCAACCTTACACTTGAACACTTTTTCATGTTCATCAAACGTAAAAAAACGTTCCTTGATGTCTGCCATAGTTTTCTTAATACATAAAATACTATACAAGACAAACAAGCTCAAGTAACAATAAATTATTATAATCTCAGCATAACACACAATATTATGAAACTGAATAACTGTACGAATTGGTTTGAAATATTTGATTAAACAGGGTTACAAGGCAAATGAAGGCATTTCTCTGCGTACTGTCTTAGGTACAATGAAAATCCGAGGTCCAGAGAAAAAATCATTGGTTCATCAGGTCCAAGTGTTTGACTTTTAATGTTTCTTGTGCACAAGCAACAAGTGCACAGCAACATACAAATGAATCTTTAACTTAAGTTGTGTTTATCAGTTTTACATCTTTTGTTACTCAAACGAAATCTCGTCATCTTAATGGCAAATGAAAACTATTTGAATTATCTTTCAAACGATATTTGAATCATCAAAATCAATTGATTATATCGTTTTGAACAAAAGAATCTAACCCTTTATTCAAAATATTATACATAAGTAGATATTACCATTTATGTACAGCTGTTACTTCTGTGCTGCCATGAATATATGTTAATCATTTGGCAAGTAAGAATACTATGAGAAAGATTTTTCGCTACATTTTTAAATTTAAATCGTTTTAAAATTTGAAAATTTGTTGGCAGTGATTAGTTTCTCTTAATTTTATCACTTTATTGAATAGTATTTATGTTATGAAATTTGTCAGAAACAAAAAATTTCTCATCTCCATTAGAGGCTCCTGTATCAAGCTACCCCATGCAGGGTAGGCAAAGGGAAGGATACCCCCTTGACTGGTGAAAGAATATGCAACCGATCGTGATCTGGTTCTAGCGATTTGTTCCTCTCCCAATAATGAATAACATGGGTGAGAAATTATACCCCAATTATCTGTTGGGTTTATTTTTGGCACGTACCGAATATTTCACACATTTATATATTTTTCTCACAGAAAGTATGCAGTCAGGTACCTTTGTTATATTTTTCTCAAACTTAGCATTAATTTGAAGAGTCAATCTTTAAATTGGTCATGAGGGTCAGAAGTTATAAATTTTCAAAAAATAATAACTTTTTTAGAAATCATGATTTTTTGAACCACTCCATTGCGGGAATGGTCACCCACGATATAAAACTATATGGGTCTTATTATATCCGATAAGACACAAACCTACCAAATATTTTCGAGTTCTGCAAGATTGTATAACTAGTTTTCATGGAACTGTGTAAGGTTTCAACCAGAGGAAATATACGAAATATCAAGAACTGACTTGCAGACTCAAAAGCACTTTATCTTCATTGATTATTTACCGTTTGGATCGGTATTTCGAAAGAGAAGATCTAATACACGCGAATAAACAACTTACGCACAAAGCTTTCAAACCTCTATAGGGTGATTGAAAACCGGGCTGCTTCCAATGAAATCCCTGTCCGACCGAAAACAGTTTGAGTGTATTGAACGCCGCAGGGAGCAAAAGGGAATAAAAACAATCGTTCGGATATGAAGCTGAACCCAACCCCCGAGCATCTTGATAGATGAGCTTAGTTTCACGTACCCATCTACAAATTGTAGATGGCTCTACCGTGCATAAACAAAAGGGCCATCCATTCTTGATACTACCTCTTTTTAACTTTGGAATACGTGTTTTCGTTTCCTTTTGTGTGGATGTTCAAAACAGTGCAAGAACAAATTTTTAATAAGGCGTAATGTTTATGTCGCTTTCTTACCATTCATTTGCTTTCAATCACGGAGAAAAAACAGTCCCGTTTGAAATAACAAACTTGTTGGTTGACATCCAAACTAAAAAACTGGTTGTTTTAAAAGCCCGTTTTGTTGTTTCAAACCAACGATTTCGTTTTGAAACAAACCGGTAGGTTGGTTGTTTCTACCTAAAGATATTACCACAAAACAACACAAATTATGGTTGTTCTAAGCTAATATATTTGTTGTTTCCACCTTGAGAGGGATTTATTATTACCAAAACACAGGCTGCGTTGACCCAGGGAAACAAATTAAAATTTTAGATTGATTCAACCAGAGCGGCGGTAAAATCAAACTGATATTTTGTTAGGAGAAAAAACAATTTAAAATTGCGTTTGAGGCAGACTTTTTTATTGGTTTATTTCATATTCCATCATCCGGTCCTGCTGCATGCTCTGACGCTTTCACTAAACAATGTATGTATGTATGTATGGTAGCCACCATCCCCTCTAGCCCTTGGCTTGGATGCAGCTCCACTTAATAGCAAGATCAAATTGAGCCACCGATCTGAATTCACAATACCGCTGTATGAAGGGCCAAAAACGGAGGGGTGGACCCGTAAGCAGAGACACTTACACGAAATCCACGGGAAATTAAGAATCTCCTTCCAACGATATGGTCCAACAAATCGAATAACACAATTCGCAGTACTCATTAAGCTTTCTACGGGATGGCTTGTTAAGAAGGGCGCGTCACTCTCCCTGAAACTGTTGGAGTAGAACTCGCAGCACCACAATCGAATCGGTAGGATAAGAAATGATACTGTTTGCTCCCTCCTAGACTCAGGCAGTCAATCAAACCATCGTCCAGTTTCAGCTTGAATGATACCCTGGTGCTCCCTCCCAACCCAGTATTTATTATATATATAATCATAATATTCAATTCATGTTGTATGTAATAGAGCAATGAAATATACTAGAATATTTAATTAATATGTCATAGTTGCAATTCGTCATCCTGTTATTTTAAAAAATATGATGAAATAATTAAAACAGTATTAATAGGCATATGATAATAACATGAAGCTTGTTGCATCTTTACAGCTCAATCAGTGGCAGATGAATGTTACTCTGGAATGTGAAGATTATTTTGCAAATAAATAAAACATTAAACATTTGATTATACATTAAAAAATAAAAAAATATGTATGTATTCATGACATATGGATGAACATAAACAGCAGATTTGAAGAGCATTCAATAATTTTATTTATATTCAATGATCTACATTAAAAGAAAAACACCTCTAGATACAGTGCAATAAAATATCTGTACTATCTGGAATCAATTTCCTGTAACCTTGAAGTATTAAATTTTATTATTATTATTATCAATATTATTATTTATTTTTTAATAGATAATTTTATTATGATTATAAAATTATGCAGTGATGATATGATAAAAATAATACGATGTTGTTATGAGATACTAAATAATATACATATTAAAATAAAATGCAGCTGCGAAGTAAGATGATATAAACTCTGAAATGTCAAAAATTTCTAAAGTGATGTAATGAACGACAGTTTATCACCGGGCAGGCTGCAGAATGGCAAAGGAAATTTAAGCTAACAGTAAGCCAAAATAAATTTCATATGATTATGATTACTGCCCAAAAAGGGAAACTTAACAAATCCACACAAAAAAAAAGAAAGAGAAAATAAGGAAGAAAATTTGAATTCTCCGATAACTCTTGAATCCTACTAAGCCCATGGATACTTCTTTATAACTGTGCAATAGAAAATAACGGATCATAAACTATTTTAGTTTTTAAATCATGAAATTTGTTTGGATAAAGAAGGAAAAAAAAGTATAGTAGAATCTGTAGAATGGGCTAAAACCGCATAAATGTGAATCTGAAATAGCTCAAAAAATATTGCGAAAGGGTGTTACAATACAAAATGATAACAAAAATTATATCTGAACTGTCTGCATGTCTGCTGGTTGTGGTCCTGCTGCAATTGTTGACAGGCCCGCACTATCATTGTTACGAAGGAAAAAACAATTTAAGATTACTATACAATAGTTGGAAACTCCATGGATGATCTGAAACTACACACCGTATAAAGAATACTTCCATTTTTCGTAGTAGGTTAAGATTTGTTGGTATTAGTCACGAAAAAACAAGCGAATAATAACAAAGCAAGTTTAACATCCTTTAAGAGCACAAAAAGGCATTTTGCAGCCAGAATCTTTAAATAACTATACCAATTATTGAAAATATACATTCCACGTGGTGATTTGCTGCTGTTGTGAACGGTTGTTTTTGGAGATCCACGTCACGCATGTTTACAAAAAACTAGGCTGTGCACCGTGTCACGAACACAATGACAGAATTTTGTTTTACACTAACACAACCTAAGCAGCTCTTCTCCACCTGTACAGACCTCATTGCGCCAATCCAACCCAAAACTGTGTTGAGGTGGTTCTCCCTGCCCTTCTACTGTGTTAGTACATTTACCTACCACCGCCGTCCGGGGTGACAATGGTCCAAAGATCCAAGGAAAGCGACACCGGACCACGATCTCACAGATCTAAAGCAGCTTGGGACTACACCTCATGTATCAAATATGACTGACGCTTTCACTAAACAATAGGTAAAAATTTAATATTTTAATTTAAAAACAACCCTGAAAATAGTAGAAAAGCTGGCATTAACATTTATAGATTCCTCTCAAAGAGAAGTCTATTGTAAATGTGCACTTATCTAATGTTTCTAATTAGTATTTTATTTAAATAAATATTCTTGAAATAACAGTAGAAATGTACTCTGAGAAAATTTTTATCGTTATACCGACAATTAAATCATGGTCAAGATGACTATTGCATATAATGGTTACAATAACCATGAAAATGGACGAATTCACCACGGTCATGGCATTCTTGACTAAGATCATGGTAACAAGGACTATTCGGACATTATGGTAAATGTTGAATCAACTATTTTTAATTGGTGTTTTGACCATGATAATAGTCGGTTCAAAATCACTATGCTGCAATAGTCATCCTAACCCGCAATAATGGTAAAATTGACTATCAAATTTGTCTCTGTGTATGTTAATGTAAACGGAAATGTTTGTTGATTCAACCGTTTTCATTTGCTGTTTCAAACAGCAATGCACTTTGAATCATACTAAAATTTGTTTGAAACAAACCATAAGCGTTGGTAGAATCAACCAACACATCTGTTTGTTTTTGTAGTTGTCATAATAAAACAACCAACATAATGGTTAATTCAACCGGATGTCAGTTGAACTTAACTGCATAATTCCAAAAACAATTACTCAAATTTTGGTTTATTTTAACCACCGCAGGTAGTCAAATCAAACTAATGTGATGTTTGTGCCCAATTCAACGTAAAATTCCGGTTAAATGAAACTAGAATATGTTTGTGTTTACCAATCTTTTTTCTCAGTGATTATATCAAATGTAAATCATCATTACTTGAGAATGGAATTGAGAGAAAGTTAAACAAAGAGAGACAGAGAGAGAATGAAATGAAGTGAGAAGGGGTATAAAAAATAATGAAGAGAGATTATTTTTATTTACACGCTACACGTCTCGCAGCACCAAGCATAAAACTTGATGTTTTTTTAGCTAGTTTATTTGTTTGTTAGGTTCAATTGCGTTACCTTTACGAAGCCGATAATTCATTGTTGTTTTTGATGAAGTTTAAACTTTTAACTTCTTGTTTCAAGCACACAGGGATGAAAAAAAATCATATCTATCATGTATGATTGCAAGAGAAACGAGAGATATTGTTACGCTGGTCTTCCATTGTGCTGAAGGTTACAGAGTGTCTCATATTGAAAAGTATAGATCATTGCACGATGACGTCATCAATGTAGTTTTGACAGCTTAGGGAGATTGTTTACGTGGACTTAGAATATTTCCGGTAAGGTCGGTTTGAGAATTTTTGTTCTGAACTTATTACGATTGAAGTAAAATAGCCGAAAAACAGACACCATGACTTATTTTGACATCATTCAATTTTCCTTTTGCTTTTTTTTTCATTGAAATTTTCCTGAATTTAATTTTACAGAATTCGGCACATATAGAGAAACAAATCTAGGATTTTTTTTCAAAAAGGGCGAATCTAACAATGAGAGGCTCTCTCCTCTCTCGCTCTCTTTCATTTATTACAGCGCTATTATAAATCTTTAGTACAGATAGAAATTCAACAGTGCTGGCTACCATACTCTACAAATAGTTAAATGAAAAACGTAACGCTGAATGGAATATGCATGGAAGAGAAAGTAATCAAAGAGAGTTTCTCAACTGCAGATTCGCCCTAGTAAAAAAAAAAACCTAAAAAAGTTCATTTTTATTAAAAGTAAAAATGTTTTTTTATTAAAAATTAAATATTAATTAAGTATGGAGGAATCTAAGTAAAAGCTAGTATGCATCTCAAAAGTAATGTGCATTAGGATACGACAAGTAATGGTCAAGAAATGCTTTTACCCTCCGAATGACTTACCTTGTATGCAGAAAAGGAGGACAAACTTCGTAACGTTAGCAATGTCTGACCAGGTAATCTTAATGGTGCTGTCACTTTTCCTTGCGGAATAATATTCCTTTGGATTATTACGCAAGAGAAACTGAAGTTTCACCCATAATGAAGCAGTTATCAATATTACTTCTTAAAAAATGGCAAAAATTACTTCAAGTCTTTACTTGTCAGCTGCACACTAGGCTTAAAGCTAAAGTAAGGGTAAACATCGTAATATCCAAAACTGCAATTGATCATAACTTTCTGGCTTTTTTTAATCGGAATCGTCATTATTGTTTCAAATATTGGACATGAGCAAACTGTTTATTTAAAGATTATTAAGCAAAATATGAAAGTTTTCGTTTAGAAAAATATGGCGACCGCGTTGCTTCAGTGACTATCAATTTATTGAAATTTGGGTTAATAATAACGTCCTATATCGGGTGATCATAACTTCAATTTCAGTAAAAATTACTGTTTATTACCGTTTCAATTTACTGGGTATTGGGTACTTTATATTGTAAAAATAGCTATTTTTAGACCAAATAAATACCTAATTTTAGGTATTTCAATCTAAGCGTGTAGGCTGCTATTTTATTCGCGGCTTGCTAGCTTCCAGATATTTTTCAAGTGCTAAAAATTTCGGAGTGTTTTTATTATTACGGTTTTTAAATTATTCAATATTTGGCTAGTAGTCTAAGTCTCGAGTGTGTCAATGCTCCAATATATTCGCTGTGAAAAGGGTAAAAATATCCACCATTTAACATTAAGGAAAAGCAACAACATATCGTCAGCATTATATTCATCAATATGTGCTCCACAGCTTTGAAAATAACAGTCGATGTACGAAATTCGTTCAATTCATAATTTGTTCTTGGTTTCATTTGATTTGACAGAACCAGTGAACCAAAATTATCGGGGTACATTGACTTTACTCTGAAGCTGTCAAGTTGTTACCGGGTTGGCTGAACCATGCGCAAACATAGATGTTTTGAGCGCGGCTGCGAGCGCCGCTGTGAACATGGCACAAAACATGAGCACGAAGCTTACGATCGTGTTCATGTTCATTTGGATGAGTGCATGTGCGCGCATCAAGAGAGTGTTCATTTGAGAGTGTATACTTCATCAAACATCTGTGCTAGGCTGCATCTACACTCAGTAGCAAAAAAAAAGCCGAGCAAAATTTTGCTTCCAAAAAGCGCCATGTTCAAGTTACTGTAACTTTTTCAATTATCAATATTTTTAGCTGAAACTTTCACCACATTATAATCAATGTATAGACCTTATGTGGACAAAATCAGATTTATAAATTTGAAGTTTTCATAACATATGTGGAAAAAGTCATTTTTGGATATACCAATTTCAAAAATCCGTATTTCTGTGAAAAAATTAGATAACATATTTTAAATTTCACAATAGCCAAAAATTACATAGGAAATTATAGTGTTGTGAAAGTTTCAGCTAAAAATATTGATAATTGAAAAAGTTACAGTAACTTGAACATGGCGCTTTTTGGAAGCAAAATTTTGCTCGGCTTTTTTTTTGCTACTGAGTGTAGACGACTGCACCTGGAGATCACCGCAGCAGACAAAATCTCAAATCGACCAAGTTTTGATTGATGGACGGCACTTCGCTAACATCGACTTGGGGAACCTATCGTGGCGCTAACATCAACTGGGACTATCTGAGGACGGTGAAACCATAGACTAACTCTAAGACCAGTAGGTCCCGAACAAATACGATCTTTTTCTTGGCTCAGTCAGTACTAGCGCATCGGTCCCAAGCTTAATAATGCGCCGCTTATAATAGACTCACACGAACACACTCTCAAATTTTCTGTCAAAATAACACAGCAAATCAAAACAAAGGCGCAAATATGTATAACAAGGTGCTGGCTTCAAGGTGTACATCGAACCAAGGGGTTCTACAACAGTGAACCAATTTCAAATCGCTAGTTGTATATTGATTGTTGGTGAAACTGCGACCAAAATTGTCCGTTGTTTGTTAACAACAGAGTTGTTGTTACGTACGGTACCGTCACCCACAATCTAGAACGACATTGTTGGTGAAACTGCGACCAAAATTGTCCGTTGTTTGTTAACAACAGAGTTGTTGTTACGTACGGTACCGTCACCCGCAATCTAGAACGACAGAAGCAACCGGATATCGCCACAGCTCACGCGCAGAGTATCGATGCAGCGTTGCTGGATGAGGGTGTACTCCGGGAAGCCCCTCTAGAGGACTGTTAGAATAATATCAAAGCAGCTATCTACGACGCAGCTGAGAACGTCCTCGGGTATGTGGAACAGAGCCCATGGAACGATTGGTTCGACGAAGAGTGTAGGAAGATTTTTGTGGAGAAAAGCGCAGCATCACGAAACCCGACTGAACGCGGGCCGTTACATACGGAAGCGTCAACAGGAAACATGTCTAATCCAGGCTAAAAATGCCCTTCTGGAAGAAGTGGAGTGTAAGGGAATAGAGCAGTTCGCACTCATCAAACGCACAAGTTCTATAAGAAGCTCAATACATCTCGTAAAGGCTGCGTTCCACGAGCTGAAATGTTTCGGAATAAGGATGGGGGTATTCTGACGGATGGACGTGAGGTGACCAATAGGTGGAAGCAGTACCATGAAGAACATCTGAATGGTGCAGAGGACACAATCGCAGAAGACCAAAACAGCGGAAGAAATGACGTCAGCACGGTGGAGGATGGGAACGAACAAGCTCCCCCGCTGGGAGAAATTAAGAATGCTATCTAACAGCTCAAGAATCAGAGCTGAATTCATCAACATCAAACTCCGCATCTGTCGGTAACGGCTGATAGTCCGAATCTGGGAAACCGAACAGCTACTGAAACAGTGCAAGCAAAGGGTATATTCCCCATCTAAAAGAAGGGCGATAAGTTGTAGTGTGATAACTATCGAGCGATTATAACCCTAAGTTCCGCCTTCGAAGTGCTACCCTAGATCAGCTTCAGTCGTCTATCATCAACGGTAAAGTAGTTCGTGTGTAATTGGGCGGATTCACCGACGGGCGCTCGACAGCAAACCAGATCTACCATAGTACGGAAAGTCCTCCAAAAATGCCGTAGGCCCGACGTATCATCTATTCATCTGTTTTAATGCGGCGTACGACAGTGGTATGGATGGAAACGGCTATACTGGGAAGCTCACAAGACATATAAAAGCTACGATGGACGGTGTGAACTACGTGAATATCTCGGGAGAGCATGTTAGCTCGTTTGAATGAAACTAAAGTGATGGTCTCAACAGCTGAGGTACGACTTTCACACGCTTCAGTTATTTTTTGCCAAGGTTGTCGGCAGAAACCTTGGAACGGTGGGTACACCCTCCTGAAACGCGAAGCTACAAAAGTCGGACTGGTGGTGAATATGACGAAAACAAAGTAAATGCTAAAAGAGGCACATAGCGCAACAGTGCCCGCCTAGATTCTAACATTGCTTTAGAGGGTGTGATTCGAAAAGTTGAGATAGACACAAGTGGCACGATCGCAGTCTGTCCAATTATTTGGCTTCGCCGACGACGTTTATATCGTAGCACGTAACTTAACTGGTTACGGTAGGCTGCTAAAAGCTGGTAGGATTGGGCTTGTGATAAATACGTTGAAAACCAAATTAAATCGAGGTAGTAAACGAATTCGTTTATCTGGGCTTATTGGTGACCGCTGATAATGACACCAGCAGAGATATACAAAGGCCCATTATGGCTGGCAGTCGTGCCTACTTTGGACTCCGAAGGACGCTAAGATCGAACAAAGTTTGCCGAACTACAAAATTGACCTTCTACAAGACATTAATTAGACCGGTAGCTCTCTACGGCCTCGAAACATGTTCATTGCTAGTGGAGGACCAACGCGCCCTTGGTGTCTTTGAACGGAAGGTGCTGCGTACGATCTACGGTGGAGTGCAGATGGAAGACGGAACGTGGAGGAGGCGAATGAACTACGAATTGCATCAGTTGTTGAGAGAACCTCTCATCGTACGCATCGCTACAATCGGTCTACGATGGGCTGGGCATTTCGTTAGAATGTCGGACGGCAGCCCTGTTAAAATGGTTCTTGATAACGAACCGACGGGCACAAGACGAGGCGCACAGCGAGCAAGGTGGATCGATCAAGTAAAAGGTGACCAGCGATCCCTTCGCAGGTTGCGAGGCTGGTGAAGTGCAGCCATGGAGCGAAGAGAATCAGAGGCCACCCTGACCTTGATCTGATTGCCACCTCTTATATTTAGAGCTAGAATAAAGATTCGAATCAGGCTTGATCTATTAATTTCATCGACTTAATTATTTCTTTTAAATATGCTGACAAGGAGAAGGTTTAACCTCACTTTTTCAAGACGCAAGTTGTCATTGCTGCCTAACATTCTGAGGTGAATAAATGCAGTGAAACTTGCACCTGGTCACCTTATTTTGAAAAAAATGGAAGTTGATGGCGTTTAATTCGGCCTTATTCTAAACCGGCATTGTTAATTAATATTGTCAATTTGGAATTATGATCGATTGGTATTGTTATTGGCGTACACAAAACTCAAAAAAACTCAGGAAAGGTTGGCAGACATTTAGAATCCCATATTTGTACTTCCTAGATGTGTTTGTTGAAACTGTTTTCTAGGTTGATTCACGTTTCATTTATCATATAAATATGATTTCGAGTTTCATTGTTCTTGACGGAGTTTTCTTAATCAGAGTTAACCTCGCCACAATTGCGGGTCGGTGGTTGCGAAATTAAGGAATCTCAAACCTTTTACCGTAGAGGCATGGCAGACTACCCAGTTTTCTAGGGTTAAAATGTAAAGATCCAGCTTCAGTTCGTCGACCTTTATGAAAAACACCTCCTTCAAAATATCTTCAGGCATGGAGTTCATCTAGGACACCAAGTTTGAGGTTATCCCAAATCAGTACATCACTTTAAAAATTCATCTTTCCTTCCTTTCCAGAGTATAACCGCAATCGAGGATGTCGCAGAGGCTATATATCACCTAGATGAGTGCAACTGGGATCTGCTGGTACGTATCCAACCTGAACATTACGCACAAAAATACTCACAACTTCCTAATAATTACAGTCTGCTGTTCACCGGGTACTGCCACAGGATCCACAAGATCAGCGATCATCTGCTGGCGGCGGCGGTGGTGGCGGCGGTGGAGGTGGCGGAGGAAGTAGCAGTATCGGAGGTGGCGGTGGTGCTTTTGCCAGTTACTCAAATAACCTAAACAATCTGGAAGCCATGGCGAATGTCGAGGAACTGATGACGGCCCCTTCGTCGCCAATTAAAAGCACGGCCGGCGAAACCGCAGGTAGTAGCGGCGCTTCCAGTCACAGTCGAAATTTGGATATCGGTAAGTTGGTGAAGATTTTTGCCCAATGCCCGTTAAATGAGGTCGATTTGCATCTAACTAATACGAAGTTGTTGCTTATTTTAATGATGCAGATTTTTTCTTCGACGATCCTTTCGGACTGATTGAACCAGGTACAGAAGAAGCCGTTTAATAACTACTCATTGTACCTGTTTTTATGTTTTTTTTTGTTTGAAAAAGAAATCACTCATTGTGTCATGAAATCATCTATCATGTTTGCTTGTACCTACTTATGGAACATAGATGTAGTTTCCTAACGCCGCTTTCCGATGTTTCAGGGGCATCCACATCTCGGTCCAGCAGCAGCAATGACTTTCGCAGCGCGCTCAACTTTCTGGATGTAACGCCACATGACGTAGTTTTTAAGATTCACTTCAACAGCGAGGTGCACAAAATAACCATCCCGAACTCGGCAACGGTGGGCGAGCTGAAGGCCAAGATATGTGAAAAGACAGCTGTCCCGGTATGTCGACAAGCATTGAAGGGATGGGAACCGGGTAAACAGGTAGGTTGTCTTGTTTTACTGCAAACATTCCATGTCAATGTTTTGATGAACTTCAATTGCAGAAAGACTTACAGAATTCCTCGACGATGCTCAAGTCGCTCAATATAGGCAAAGAGGTAAACCTCATTCTGAATGATATGACTGGAGAGGGATTTCTGGGTGATACGTAAGTTCGGCATAGCAGATAATAAAGCATTTGATCAACAAATTACTATTCCTACCCGAACAGTGATCCAGTGTCACAAAATCGCCTAAACTACAAGCTTCACATCAACGTTCAACCGGAGGGAAACTTGCTGGAACTGAAGTTCCCCGGTCATCAGAACATTCTGTCGATCAAAACCGACGTCTACACGATCACGGACATTCCGGTGCGACATCAGGTATGGTTCGGCTGGCCGAACAATGTGACGAACACCACGACGCTGGCCGAGTCCGGCGTGGAGCGGGAGCATAACCTCGTGCTGAAGCGTGCCGACGAGGCGGCGAAGATTACGAACAATAACAATACAGCCAGCACCAGTACGAGCAGTAGCAGTAGAAATGTGTACAATAATAGGTGAGCGTTCCGGTATTGGGAAAGGGAACTCAGTGTTTAACAAGTGGTCTTGTTACGTTGTCTTTCAGTGACGCAAGCATGCCCATCATCATCGATTCGGAAAGCAGCGAAGAGTTTGAAGATGCGTCGGACTTCAACAACGATGATGATATCTTCACAGAAACGCCCATCAACAGCCACTTGAAACATTTAAGTATGTGATATAAATGACTTAAAGTCTAAGGAAATGTTGACTTAGCTGGATTTCTATTTTCCTCGCAGTTCCTGACAATGTAGACGACGAAGCCATCGGAAGCATACAGTTCGTGGAGAACTTTGTCGAACGCTATGGACCCCAGCATCCGATGTTCTTCCAGGGTAGTCTGGAGGATGCGCTGAAGGAAGCTTGCCGTCCATCAGCTCGAGATGTAAGTACCTAGTAATTGAGGTTGCGCAGAGATGGAGGTTATTATTCATTGGTTTGTTCCTTTCAAACAGCGTAAACTGTTGGCGATCTACCTTCACCACGACGGCAGTGTTCTAACAAATGTCTTCTGCGGTCAATTATTGGCGTGTGAGAGTATTATCCAAATGTTGTTGGATCACTTTGTTCTGTACGGTTGGGATCTGACGTTCGAAAGCAATAAAAACATGTAAGTCCTATCTGATATCCACGTGTTCAAATTGTGCAAAACTATAACAGTATGCCGTCCTTAAAACGTAGGTTTCTGTCCTCCATATCGGCATGCGTTGGAATGACCGCCTCGATAACGGTTCGAAACATTCCGACCGATCGGTTGCCAGCCATTCTTGTGATAGCGAAACATCGTAGCCAGTGCGAAGTTTTTCAGGTGATTTATGGTAAGTGACTGTGGTAACCTTTTGTCCAGCTGCACGAACCGTTAATCGTTTCTCTCTGTAGGTAATGTCAGTGTGGATGATTTACTGTCGCAGTTGATGGAAGCATCAGACATGTACGGTGAACAGCTTAAGATCGAATTACGCGAGGAGAATGAACGGTTAGCCAGGGAGCAGGTGAAACTAGAGCAAGATGCTGCGTATCGTGAAAGTTTGGAAGCCGATCGAGCCAAACAGGAAGCCAAACGGCAGAAGGAGCTGATGATGCAAAATGAGCGCCAACGGCTGGAATCCGAGCGTGCCGATGCCGAGGCAAAGCGAGAGATGATCCGGACACAAGCACGAAGCACCGTTCCTCCCGAACCGGAGCAGACCGCTGGGGAAAATATAACCAAAATTAGGGTAAGAGCACCGACCGGGTCGATGCTGGAACGACGCTTCTTCACCGACACACCACTGCGCATTCTATTGAACTATATAATCGGCGAAGGGTTCCTAGTCGACGAGTTCAAAGTGATCTCCAGCTGGCCGCGAAGAGACGTAAGCCATAAAATCGGTATTTTCTTTCAAAATCACTACTATATCACTTCTACTTCCATCCAGCTAACGACGCTAGACCACGAAAACACGTTAAAGGATCTGAAGCTCTACCCGCAGGAGACCCTGATACTGGAGGAGCGATGATTCGGTTGTGCTGCCGAATGGTGCCTCATTGCCACTCTAGATCGTACATTTCACTATAAAGCAACAATTGAGGCGCGTCATGTTGGTAATTTATGTTCCCCTCATCCGCTCCCGAATCCGCCAGCGGCATGCCCTGCACGACACATTGAGTTTCTTTTAGATTCGAATATGAAGGAAGCAGTAAGCGAATCCTATAAATTTCGTCCTTCTCTCGCCTTCCCCGTTTTACCGAGTAAGTGTATTATTATTTGTGGACTACTTTTTATTTATTTGGTTTGATTCCTCAAAGAAATGACTCAAAATTCGAAATTTTCGGCATTGGTCCGTGAAAGTCGAATTGAACATTTTCGGCAGTGGCCGAGTGAAAGGAGGATGATGAGGATTTTTTTTTATTAGATGAAAATATTTTGGCTAACTTCAATATCGTACTAGACGAACAAAGAGCTATGATTTTATGATAACAAAAGGAGTTAGTGAAAGCTTGCAACAAGTTAAATGAAATTGTGGTATGAATAGACAGCTGAAATGTGAATAGGAGAAAACATACCAATCCAAGATGGAGAAACGAAGTAATAAGAAATAAACAACATAATCCTCAATCGAAATGCCTTTAATCAGTAGTGATCCGAATGAATGATCCTTGCTAACCTAAATTTGATAATTAAATGATAATATCTAAAACGATAGCTTTCATGTGGTCTAGATCTTCGAGATTGGCCCAAGTTTGTTCAACGTCGGAAAACTCATCTCTCGACATGCTGAGTCTGCTTCTATTTCGCCGTCCACTTGCAATATCAAAAGTGGCTTTAAGTGGATTGACTCACTCATAATAAGGTCCACACCAGCCTATTCAGCTACATCTGTGGCAAGGTAGAATTAGCAGAACAAACTTCGAAAATTCCGCAGGAGTTTATGTTGTGTGAACTATGGAAAGATTGCGAGACTGAAAACATGGGGATTCTCCCGTGATCCATCATTCTGATGGTGGCAGCATAACTGCCCCTTATGACATTTGGATATTTTTGATTGTTTTATGCCTACCACAGCACTTGACATGAAATTCAAAATTTAATTCAAACAGGTGTTGTTAATTCTAGAAAAATTATGGACGCTTAATTTTCCTACTGGGAGGAATTTTGGTACTAACGTTTGCATTTAAAAAAATGGACAAAAATAGCCGATTTTTCATGGGTTTACCTTCACCCACACTGACGAAACTACCCATGCAGCATCAATCATAGTAACCCATGAGCCAGCAGACAAAACCAGAAGTGTGCGCGTTCAAAGAACAGCACCCCGCCGCGTCGAAAACGGACATCGTGCGGCACTTTGTGGACGCCGGATACGCCCGTTCTGGCATCTACAACATCTTGGCACTATTAGACAACAATCAGAGCACCGAAAGAAAGCCCGGTTCCGGATGGCCGACGACCCTGAGTGACCGGAAGCCCCAGAGGATGCTGAAGAGGAAGACCGAGGGAAAAGTAGCTACATAGCTGCGGGCGCTTGGCCGGGAGGTCGGTCAAACCGGCCAAACAGTGAAAAAGTACCTGGCGGTCAGGAAGCGGCAGTCGAGTCCACTGGTTTCGGAGCTGCAGGCAATGACGCAGCGGTAGCGGCTGAATAAGATGGGCAACTCGATTTTTCCGGCGCATTTCGACGTGGCGGGGAAATTTATAGTACGAAATGCCTGCCGGAAGTTTCGTCGTTCACCAAGAAATACAATAAGGGCGAAGGCACGGTGTTCTGGCCGGATCTGGCGTCGGCCCACTACACGAAGCGATCGTTGGAGGAGATGGAGCGGCAGAATATCGATGTGGCACCCAAGTCAGTGAACCCGCCCAACGTCCTCCAGCTGCGTCCCATCGAGATTTTCTGGGCCAACCTGAAGCGTAAGATCTACTCCAACAATTTTGTCGCGAAAACTGAGGGTGAATTGATAAATTAAACGAAGAAAAAACTCAAAAACATGCCTACACGCATGTTTTTGTCCGCCATAACGAATGTTCCGGTTAACTGCCGGAAGGCCGCTCGCAAGGGCGTAGATTGTATTTGAAAGTAAGCTTAAATAATTACCTTCCATGGGAAATTTATCAAGAGCAATTCCCTGTCTTAGCTTTTTTTTATTACCATCCGAAAAAAAGTCCATTTTTTAATGCAAACGTTAGTGAGACAAATATGTGTCCAATTTTCAAGTGGGACAAATTGACTTGGCATTTTCCCGAAATTGATGATTTGTATCATGGGCCAATAATGCGCCAAACCGGCAGTATTCGCTCCATCAAACAGTGGACAATGGATCGACCTTGAATTGAGCATGATTGACCGCACGAGGTTGCAACTCCGTTATTGCCAGATCAGCTGTAATTAGAGATTAGAGAACCAACAGATGGGACTAACATACATCCTCAATGTGTAATAACTGGTGATCCCAAACTAAGGCAATACCCGGCGTCGGACCCGCCCGAATGCAGTTCAAATAAGGAAAAGGTAGGGATATGTTACCTCTGCACTTACTGGGATGTTGGATAAGGCAGCAGGGTTCGTTTTGATAAACGATAAGCTGTCTAGTGTAGTATTTAAATATTAGTACCGATTTCCGGTTTAAACCAACAGTAAGGATGCTGTTGGGATCACTCACAAAGTGTGATAGTGGTTTTTCATTAGGAAAATAAGGAAAAAAAGCTTGAGCCAATGAGTCGACCTTGAACCTTTATATGACCAAACCGCTTCTGACTCATATTGGTAATCAAACGCGAAGCTAAAAATCGCCGATTACGGTTACTGAACGTAACTGCATTAAAGCGATTTTCTTTTCCGTTAATAACCATTAAGGACATACGGGATCAAGTCAGAAATCGTGAAGTGATAATTAACCTAACCTATACTGCCGTTCTACACATAATTGTCCCATTATGAAAAATAGACAACTGAGTAAAATGCAATTATAGTTAAAACATATTTTTGTTATCGGGAAAGAATTGGCGTACTAAATAATGCTTTTATGTCCAAAACAACGTTGGAAACCATCATATCCAATGAATCCTATCATTTTTTTTCGTTTGAAGATTCAATTTATGTTACTTTTAACGAAAAATGATCCGTGGGACTGTTATGCCGAGAAATATGGAATAAATTGAACAATTCTACGCATAACAGTCCCACTGAGAATTTTGAAAGTTTTACTCGAAATCGGAAATGGATGCGTTTGCCGTGTTGCATACAAAAGTGATGATAGTTATGGCGACTTTTACGGGTTCGATCTCATTGACGGATCGGGAGAGCGATTCAGCAACTCGAGTAAGTGCCGAGCACCGAATGCGAAAAGCTTCCCAGCGAAATCGTTAGAAATAAGTAACGATTCTGATGGAAGATTTTACGAAACCCAAGAAATAAAACAAAATGAGAAATCCAGGAGGAGAATTTTGCCAAGAAACGAAAAGCGGCGAATGGCATCATTATGAACTCGAACGAAATTAACAGTTAGTCAATACACACTGAACTAGATTCACTCGCGACCGTACATTGAAAGTATCTGGAACATCCAAATCGAATACTGGCGTTACTACATAAAATACACTAATTCCGTAGACGTCAACACATGGTTTATTTCAACAACTTCTAAAAGAAGCAACTAAAAATAATTGCAAATAAGATTTTCACGATGAATCAACACGTCTCATGGTAGAATTCTCCTTGAGGGATCGACGGTAAAGACAACAATCAATATGTAACTAGCGATTTGAAATTGGTTCACTGTTGTAGAACCCCTTGGTCCGAATTACACCTTGAAGCCAGCACCTTGTTATACATATTTGCGCCTTTGTTTTGATTTGCTGTGTTATTTTGACAGAGTATTTGAGAGTGTGTTCATGTGAGTTCATTATAAGGGGTGCATTATTGAGCTTGGGACCGAGCTTGGGACGATGTTCTAGTACTGACTGAGCCAAGAAAAAAATCGTTTTTGTATGGGACCTACTGGTCTTAGAGTTAGTCCAACAATCAATATGCAACTAGCGATTTAAAATTGGTTCACTGTTGTAGAACCCCTTGGTCCGAAGAACTCCTTGATGCCAGCACCTTGTTATACATATTTGCGCCTTTGTTTTGATTTGCTGTGTTATTTTGACAGAATATTTGAGAGTGTGTTCATGTGAGTTCATTATAAGGGGTGCATTATTGAGCTTGGGACCGAGCTTGGGACGATGTTCTAGTACTGACTGAGCCAAGAAAAAAATCGTTTTTGTATGGGACCTACTGGTCTTAGAGTTAGTCTATGGTTAGTCTATGGTAAAGAAGGCGTTGCTGTCAAAGCAGCATAAAGATGTTCTAGAACAAAAATTCAAATTCATTGAGAACCTGCCTACAATGAAAGGAACTGAGCAATAACCATGTTTTTTTCTATGAGCTATGTTTATGTATTTCTAATTAAATAAAATTTCTTTTTGTTTTTTGAAAAACTTCGGTATTTTTTAACCTCACAATAGGTAGTAACCATTGTTGTAAGTGTCAGTTAGTAACCATTGTTGGTCAATCCGTTCACTGTGCAAATAAAATGGAAGTGCCCATAATTGTGTGCAAATTAAAGTGACCTATATTTGTGAACCCACTGTTAGAAATCTCATCCTTACGTTTTTGAACGGAGACGCTCTGCCCCCTCCCGCTTTCCACTCACATCGCTTTTTATTCCTTAGCATCTAGTTTTATATAATTCTGAACAATACGCTTGTGAAAATTGAAGTAAAATACATTGCTTTTCGATACTTCGCTAGTGGGACAATTATGCGTAGAATTTCACAATGGGACAAACAGACTTGGTATTTTTTGGAGAAGTTTTCGAATAACTAATATATTTTGTTTGTGTTTGCTGTAAATATACGTGAAAATAGACCGTTTTATTAAAAAAAATCTTCAATCTTCAAAATCTTCAAAAAGCAATATGGGACAATTATGCGTAGAACGGCAGTATAAATCATATGGAAAAAAGACTCCCTCCAGTTTCACCTTAATGATTATGCCCCTTTATCGCCAGAGTGAAACTTGAAAAGAATTTAAAAACAAAGATTTCCAACAAGACTACAGTGTGTTTACTTTAATTTGAACCAAATAAATGAGAGAAATTCAAAAAATGATGAGGTGGGCATTTTATTTTACCTATCAGTGAACGCCCTTATGCTACTAAGCGCAAGATTTAATTGATGCTGATGCTGATCAGTTCCATACAAATTAAAAGAAAGTAGGTAGAATCATTCATTTGAATTTACGTAAAATTTTCTAAACTTATCCTTACTTTTGATCGTCAATTATGCCTTATCTATAAGAACGTTTGCAATCAAATCCGTTTTGAAAAAAAAATCCTTTCAATCCGTTCCACTTACTTAGCACGGAGATTTGCCTCACAGGAGGCGACATTTGGCACCTAGTAAATAACAAAAATCAATAGTAAAGACCGCGTGTAATTTTGAAGAAATGCCTCAATAATTACGCGACCATGGTAAAAGCAGAACAGTCATCAATAGATCAACTCAAATATGATGTAGTATTTGTTTGCAATAGGTCGTATATCTCTTTCTAAGAGGTAGAAGGATGGATGCGCTCCAGGAGGCGGGAATAAACCCATCAATAAACGGAGATTACTGTGGTCAGCAACCGAAAATCGCAGCAAGAGCGACGATTCGTGCAGGCAACTGGACCATTACTTCGAAGCGGTCCCTGAGGTACTTGGTTGTTAAGATCGACGACAAGCTGTTCTTAATCAGCCGCGTCAACCAAGCCTGCATAAAAGCTTCTATGGCTATTTATATCGGCATTATCCCGCATGATGTCGAATAGGAAGCAAACGGAAGCTTCTGGTCAGCGTACCTCTGTCCATACTTTAGTATGGCGGGTCGGCATAGACCGACGCCTTGAGTATAAGGAGCTACCTTGGCAGGCTCGAAAGTACACACAGGCTAAATTAAATTTGCCTGAGAGTGGTAACAGCATATCGTACGGTGTCACGCGACCCGGTCTGCGTCTAGGCGAGGATGATGCCCATCGACGTCATCATAAAAGAGGACGTAGAGTGCTTCGAACAACGAGGCACGAGAGGTATCCTAGAGCCGCATCAATGGTCAACTGGTAAAGGGGATGGAACAACTTCACCAAAGGTCGATGAACTCACCGGCTAATCCCGGAGATCCGAATGAGTCGGTCGGAGACATGGGAAAGTTAACTTTCACTTGACGCAGATCCTGTCTGGCCACGGCTGCTTAAGACACAGGCACGCCGAGTCCTCCGCGTGGATGTCGAGGAAACCGCAGAACATGTGTTCTTCGCTTCAACGACGCGAGAAACGGCTTGACGGTTGTGAGCGGTCAGGACACGACCCCGAATAACCTAGTCCGAAAAATGTGTCGAGACCGGGACATCTGAGAGGTAGTATCCGAAATCAATAGGAAACTAGCGATTTAAAATTGGTTCACTGCTTTAGAACCCCATAGTTTGTTCAGCGGTGTATGCCTAGCTTGTTCCGCATACCAAATCACCTGATGAATCAACTACTTGGTCATTCAACTACCGATTGAAATTGGTAGCTGTGCTCATTTCTTCCCACCTAACTGCCAAGCAATCCAAACACATTTACAACGAAATATTTTTGAAACGTTGATCGAACTACAAATGTGTATCTTTCAAACTAGCTTCAGCATCAGTTTTCTTTTACTCAGAGACCCAATTTTAATTGGGAGTTAGAATGGCTATTGCAGTAAAGTGATTTTGAACCGACTATGCAAAATGACCATTAAAAATAGTTGGTTCAACATTTACCACAATTTCGGAATAGTCCTTGTTACCATGATCATAGTCAAGAATGCCATGAACGTGGTGAATACGTCAATTTTCATGGTTATTGTAACCATTATATTCAATAGTCATCTTGACCATGATTTAATTGTCGGTATAATGATGATAGAATTTTTATTAGTGCTCTTGATAGCGTTCATAACAGCCTGGTTCAATGGGTTAACACTCGTTGGAGACGTTGGGTGGAAGAAAACATCACTTCGATCAGTCCATCGTTTTTTCTGAAAATCACATCCGCCATAATGAACCGAGCAGTTCCCAGACAACCACAAGTCGTATAACAGTGTTCAAATAGTATCGTATATTCCTATATTTTTAGTCAAAATCGCTATTAATTGTGGCCTTAATCGTATTATATTTGAGTTAAATCGTAAAGAGTGCAAAATTTCGACTTATACACGATGTGTCATTTATTCATCGTACTGCGTCACAAACTAAATCGGATATACATCGCTTACCTTATTCAATCGAATTTGTTATTACATATCCTATCGCATAAGATATCAAATCAACTCGTTTAAGAAAACAATAAAATTTGCACGTATATGGCCTCCACTTTTGCACGTATAAGCTATATTTTTGCATTCTATGCGATTTGTTTACTTACATACATATATGTTTGTATATCATAAAAACAACTTGCAATATACAGTCCATCGCAAAATTGAGTGCACACACCTGCTAGTTCACATTTTTCTAACATTTCCAAGACAAATATCACTATGCATGAAAATTTGCCATGGAGTTCAATAAATTAATCTTGCAGCTAGTGATGGGTGCACACATAACATGCAAACTTTTACTCAGTTTTTTAGAATTGTCGAAAATATGATAAATGAGCCATTTTCAATGTTCCAAAATTGAGTGTCCACTTTTGTGTTCGTCAACATATTTCATTTTATGTATTTATCAATTGAAAATTTCCGTGATGTTTTATAACAGTGTCACTATGAGCATCTGTCAGCTGCTAGCAGAGTGGTCAAATTCATTGTTTACTGCAATTCAACTGAGTTCTAATCGAAATGGCTACAAAAAGAAAGGAAACGGATATTAATACGCGAACTCAGGTAATAAGTCTGTGCTGCCGTGGAAAATCATTGCGGGAATCAGTGTTCAAAATTATCAAAAAGTGGAAATACGAAGGGACTGTGAAAAATCTTGCTGGTAGAGGGCGAAAGCGTATTCTAACACCTGGAGATGAACGGCAAATTGTGAGAACATTACGAAAAAATCCTAGAACAAGCATTCCGAAATTGGCTGTGGAGGTTGCTGACAACATTAAAAGACCCGTTAGTGCCGATACCATCAGACGCGCGGCGCACAGACATAATTTGCATGGCCGAGTTGCTAGGAAAAAACCACTTCTCTCAAAAGCAAACATCAAAAAGCGGCTGGAATTTGCAAAAGAACATGTGGACAAACCTCAGGATTTCTGGAACACAGTAATTTTCACCGATGAAACGAAAGTGAACTTGTTTGGATCGGATGGAAGGCAAATGGTGTGGAGAAAGCCAAGATCGGAGCTGCAATCACAAAATTTGTGCCCAACCGTTAAGCATGGAGGAGGAAGCGTAATGATGTGGGGCTCGATGGCGGCTAGTGGAACCGGCACTATGGAGTTTATAGAAACGACCATGGATAAATCGCGTTATCTCAACATCCTGAAACGAAATTTTCAACCTTCGGTGCAAAAATTGGGATTACCACGGGTTTATTACTTCCAGCAAGATAATGATCCCAAGCATACCTCCTACGTAGTACGTGAGTGGTTGCTCTATAATGTCCCGAAACAACTCAAAACTCCTCCCCAATCACCTGATTTAAATCCTATTGAGCATTTGTGGTGTAAGGTTAAGAATCGACTAAAAAATGTTAACCCAACAAATAAGAAGGATCTCAAATCGGCGATTCAGAACATTTGGGAGAATATTCCATCATCGGTGACTAAGAAGCTAGTGGAGTCGATGCCGCGTCGCTTACAAGCCGTGCTGGAGGCCAAGGGAGGACACACCAAATATTAAATAATTTGTTTTTTTATGTCTACGGGCATTTAAACTTGTTTTTATTAATAAAAAGTTGACTGTGCACTCAATTTTGCCAGGTGAGAATTGATGTTTTTTTTCTTTTTAATTTTTTTTGTAATGAATTCATTTGTTATTGTTTTTATTTTGCCCACCAATCATATGGAAGAGAAATAAAGTTATTGTTAAACTATGATTGATGTCATTTAATTTCTTTTAATCCCTGAAAAACGTTACATTACTAATGAAACTATAGGTGTGCACTCAATTTTGCGACTGACTGTACGTGCATTCTGGTTGTCTGGGTTGTCCAGACCTAGCAGTGCTTTTGGCTCCAGGCCCTTTTCATGGCAGAATTTTCGCCCAGCTGGTACGAACTCATTCTCGAAATATGCCAGAAACAAAACCCAGTCATCCATGTTTCTTAGATATAAAATAGAAAACTGGCAAGTCTTATTTCACACCGCGAAGGAGATCTCGAGGATTTTCCGATTTGTCAATGAACGTCAGCTTGAGCATGAGAGAGCCAGCAAAAATAGCGCATGGCCTAGGAAAGGTCCATTAATTATGTCACGCAGTAAGGGGGGAGGGAGGGTTTGGGAAAACGTGACAAAAGAAATTTGAGGTCCATACAAAAACATGACAAGGGTGAGTGGGGGGTTATAAAAAGTCACTTTTTGCATGACATAATTAATGGACGTTTCCCTATTCAGTTTTCAGCCTGAGGTTGCTTTGTCATCCCGCAAAACAACCGTTTCAGCGGCAATAAGCTTGGTAAATATTGCTGATTCCTCAGCATTAAATAACTACAATACTACTTGCTTCAACTTATGATTTGCTTCAAGATCAGTGGATGCTTTTCCCCCGCATCTGTTGCCATTCGTAGACCGTGGCGTTCCTTGAATCGACGAGCCCAGCCGTATGAAGCAAGAAACTTATGGTCAGAGTAACAGCCGTGTTTCTGGAATTCTTTGGACAAAGAATTTGTTTTTCTCTCAAAGCACATCAGGGAATGTCCGCTGCCCTAGCAGCACACTTGTTGCAATACAGTTGATGTTACTCCAATGCGACTCAATTAAGTCCCAATCAAGTCGCTGCAACCAATCATGGTGGTTTTGTGTTGCTTGGGTGGAACGTTAATGTTTGCTTCCCGCTGCTGCAAGATCCAACGCTGTTCTTCCAGCGCTTGACGGCTCTTCAATCCATATTCTCTATGTTTTTCTACTGCTAACTGGATCGCTAATCTACTGGTAAAGTTTGCTCATCAATTCTTCCGTTCCACTTCCTAGCATCTTGCTTCCTGGTGCTACCTGGTGGTCACTCACCCTCCCGCTTAGAATATTCTCAAATTTGCTTTTTTGTGTAAATACTGCTGAACTGGAAATAACGTAGTAGCATGCGTGGGCGGTCAATCATGCATATGCTCATGCTAACTGGATCGCTAGCCTACTCTTAATAAATCCAACGACGGATGATTTTCCGATACCATAATTCATGGCGATTAGCTCATGGGATTTCTCTCCAGACTCTGCTTCTCCAATGATCTTCAGTTTGTCAGCAAAGGAAAGGGTTGTATCATAGACTAACTCTAAGACCAGTAGGTCCCATACAAAAACGATTTTTTTCTTGGCTCAGTCAGTACTAGAACATCGTCCCAAGCTCGGTCCCAAGCTCAATAATGCACCCCTTATAATGAACTCACATGAACACACTCTCAAATACTCTGTCAAAATAACACAGCAAATCAAAACAAAGGCGCAAATATGTATAACAAGGTGCTGGCTTCAAGGTGTAATTCGGACCAAGGGGTTCTACAACAGTGAACCAATTTCAAATCGCTAGTTACATATTGATTGTTGGTTGTACTTCTTTCTTCTTCTTCTTCTTCTTCTATTTGAGCCGTCTCATGACAGCTCGGGTGGGAGGGCTGAGTGACGATGACTATATCAACAATCAATATGCAACTAGCGATTTGAAATTGGTTCACTGTTGTAGAACCCCTTGGTCCGAATTACACCTTGAAGCCAGCACCTTGTTATACATATTTGCGCCTTTGTTTTGATTTGCTGTGTTATTTTGACAGAGTATTTGAGAGTGTGTTCATGTGAGTTCATTATAAGGGGTGCATTATTGAGCTTGGGACCGAGCTTGGGACGATGTTCTAGTACTGACTGAGCCAAGAAAAAAATCGTTTTTGTATGGGACCTACTGGTCTTAGAGTTAGTCTATGACTATATTGCCCTGTGGTTGGTTTTAACGTCGCTTGGACAGTTTTCTGGGAACATAACGGTTTTTGAGGTGTCGATACGTTTCGCATTGATGTTTTACAAATCTAAGTTAATTTCATGTAAGAATTTCACTACCTCTTTGAATGTGGGTATATCTCTAGATAAAAACAAATCAAGCAAAGATTTATATTTACATTCGAAGGAATATTTTGATCGGATGCGACCAAACCTACTACAAATCAATATTATATACTCTGCTGTTTCGTGTTCCTGACAAATTTCACAATTTGGGTCATCAACTAGTTTCATTTTCGACAGCCAGAACCTAGAGTAATCGTGGCCGGAAAGTAGTCTATTCAACAACCTTACCTCGTCGCCGGACAAACCCGTACCAATGAACCATGGATCATTTTTTATCGTGTTTTGAAAATTATAAAATTTTATACCTTTGCCTTGGATTTCGACATATTCACGGTACCACAGGTTCACATTTTCGTGCAATTTACTTTTCAGAATCATGAATGCATCTTTGATTAATAGTACGTTGGACATAGTCATAGATCCGACAATCGCGTGTTTGGCTAACAAATCTGCAATTTCGTTGCCTTTGATATTCACATGGCTGGGTACCCATTGAATTGTAACAGACCAACTATTTGCTTTACATAACATTTCATTAATTAATTTAGCGTTCCTAGGTTTATTGCACGCTGTGTTTAGCATCTTACATGCTGATTTCGAATCAGTGTAAATAACTGCATTTTCTATTCTATTTTCGCATATGCTATTCAAAGCAAGATCTATAGCAATGAGTTCTGCGGTAGTAATGCATGTCTCATTTTGTAGTTTCACCGACTGTCTTATCCGTAAATATTCGTTAAAAATTCCTACTCCACATATGTTATTAGTTTTAGATGCATCTGTAAATAATCTCGGTCTATTTCTGTATACGCCGTTCATCAGGAATAAAGAGGCTTGCTTTAACTGAACTGTATTTAAATCGGATTTCCTTGTAGTAATTGATTTGATGTCACATTCTATTTTAATATTTTGTGGTTTTTGAATCAATTTTTCTAAAGGAGAAATGCAATCTATTAACTCTCTGTTGTCCTGGTACACTTTTTCTATGTATGATAAATTTTCTTCGGCTAATGATTCGAAATCTGTTGATTTAATTTGTTCACAAACAATATTGTTACTATGAAAATACCGCGCTATTTCTTTCGCTGTGCTGTATTGTTGACGTAATTCTAATGGTTCTTGTCCTGATATTGCTGTTAAAGTGTTCAGTGGAGTCGTACGAGTACAACCGGTTACCCTTCTCAAAGCAGTATTTGTGACGGTTTGTAAGAGTTTTTTGTTAGTTTTCTTTGAATTATTGAAAACGGAAGCTCCATAATCCGTAATACTTCTTATCAAAGATTGGTAAACTGTAATTAGTGTTTGCGGATGGCTACCTTTTCTTGTTCCAGTTATGACTTTTATCATATTTAATCTATCATTTATTTTATTTCTAGTTTGCCTAACATGGGCACCAAAATTAAGGAATCTATCAAGTAAAATTCCCAAGTAAGTGTGATGTCGTACGGTTTCAATTAATTGATTGTTTATCTTGATGTTTAGTACATTGTTACTGTTTTGAAATAATATTGCTTTGGTTTTTTCCGGATTGACTAAGAATTTTAGTTTTTCCATTTCTGAACTTAAGTTATCTAACGTTATTTGCGCTTTGATATTCAACTCATTTAAACTTTTAGCTTTGACGATAATACCAAAATCATCCGCAAATTGTACAAGAACTACGTCAGTGTTCGATATTTTGTGCAATTGAGAGGTGTAGACGTTAAATAAAGTAGGTGATAGTACGTCACCTTGAGGCAGACCATTCGAAATAAACCTTTCGAGTGTCGCATTTTTAGTCTTCAAAATTATTTTTCTATTTTTTAAGAAATTGGAAACCCAGTTTACAATCTCCAGTGGTATAGAGTAAGCGTTCATTATTTGTTCTAAAATGTTTGAATCTATCTTATTGAATGCATTTGAAAGGTCTAAAAATATAATCGCAGTTAAAAAACCTTCTCGTTTGTTATTTTTAATTGTGTTAACTACAAAATTTGTACAAGTGATGGTAGAGTTATTTTTCCTAAAACCGAAAGATGTATTGGGAACAATATTATTGCTTTCTATTACTTGTTGTAATTTTTCCAAAACTGCCGAGTTAATGATTTTAGTCACAGTTGGTACTAAAGATATCGGACGTTTTCCCTCTATACTAGATTGATCCTTACCATGTTTTGGAATTGCCACTATTTTAATCGTTTTTAGTGAGAGTGGAAGAGTACAGTTTCTCCAGTTTTTGTTAATCTCCCTAATGAGCGCCAGTTTTGAATCGGTAGTCAAAGTACGGAGCATGTCATACGAAATTTTGTCTTCTCCAGGAGAAGACTTTGAGTTTTTACCTGCTAAAATATTATTGAATTTTTCCAAGCTCATCAGATTATAATTTACGCTTCCATAGTATCCCTCCACTATTTGAAAATTGTCTTTCCCAAAGTGTATGTCCAAGAATTGATTTGCTAGATTATCATTATCGATAATTATGTTGTTGTTGAGAAGCTTTTTATTTTTCCCTGTGAGTTTATTTATTTTATTCCAAAGCTGAGATGAATTCAAGGATGGATCAATACTATTTACAAATTCCAAAAATTTATTTGCTTTTTCCTCTTTCTTAACCTTTTCAAAAATTGCTTGAGCTTTCTTGAATGCTAACAAATTGGTCAACGATGACTGTTTATTATAATCTGATCGTGTTTTCTTCTTATTCTTCCATGCCTGCTCGACTTTGTTTGACCACCAGAACTTAGGGCAATGCTTGTTTTTGATTTTGCTGCTTCTAAAAAATTTTTCTACTTTTTCCTGAAAATCATTTATATCTGAAATATCTGATAAATTCAGTTCACTAATTTTTTGTCTTATTGTTTTATAATTATAAACGTATTGGTTTCTAAGATTGTTCTGATCAGTTAAAAAATATAATTCTATAGCTACATGATGACTGCCTATACTATAATCTAGTGTTTTCCATATCAATTCATTATAGAGTTCTGGCGTACTGAGAGAGATATCTATAGCGGTAGATTTCTTATTTAATTCAACTGGAAAGTAAGTCTTCGACCCGTCATTTAATATTAGTACATTATATTCGTTGATTTTGTCCATGATAAGTTCACCTTTGGCATCGTAAAAATCGTTTCCCCAAGCGAAATGGTGTCCATTAATATCACCTCCTAAAATAACTCTTTTGTATTGTTTCACTGATTCTAAAATTTTTGTTAAATCGTCTTCTAAATCGTGTCGTGTTATAGAGGGGGCTATATATATTGATATTATGACCATGTCCAGACGCAAAATATTTATTCCTATTACTTGAGTTGTTTTAGATAAACGAGGAAATGCTATTTTGGTGTATCCCCAGTCTTGTCTTAAATAGATTCCGGCGCCGCCGTAATTATCTTCTCTTGAATCAAAAAACCTGTGGTACCGCGATATATTGTACTTACTTGATGATTCCTGGCTTGAATCCGTCCAAGTCTCCGATAATAAGGCCGCCGAATAGTCCCCTGCCACCAGCGACCTGTGAAGTTCTTCTTTATGTTTTGATAAGCTTTGTATATTGACTTGTAGCAACCTAAAAGAATCCATTTTAAATAATTTAGATGAACACACTATCTAGCTTGAAGTGTTTTTTGGACATTTGCTTAAACATTTCGTGAAATTCTTGAGGTAGATCGGTCTTCTGTACTAGGTCTGAATAGAAATTTATCAATGCTCCGCGCATATTTTTCTCCGCCGTATCGTTTGCTGCCTTTTTTGCTTCCTCGTTAATCTTCTGCCATCGCTCTTGGCCCGTCACTGCATAGTTATTAATTAAAGCCGTTCCGTTTTCAGACGATAGTTCTATCTGATTGTCTTTCAGAATTCGATTTCGTTCTTCTTCAATCCGCTTTCGTTTAACGTTTGCATTCATTTCGTGCTGTGCTGATGGTTTCGGTAGTTGTTCCTCTACCTGTACTTGTCGTTTATTAGTAGGTAGTATTCCGGTAGTTTGTGGCGCCTTCTTCGTGTATCTACCTGCAGTCATCCTCGCAAAGCTTTCCGCCGGTGTTGGGTCTTCAGCTCCATCTTCCAACAAGTCGTACATATTGCTGTCCAATCGGGGTATTAACATCTCTCGAGCCTCGACGTAGGTTAAATTTCGCTTCGCCATCAATTCTTTGATCCGTTGTTGTTTTTCCCTCTCTGGACAGTTTTTGTCCGTGGTGCTATGTGCCGATTTACAATAAAAGCATTTAACTTGTTTTGTACATGAGTTATAGTTTGCTTCGTCCTCTTCATGTATCTCCGAACATGTTGAACATCGTCGCCGTCCCTTGCAATTTTCGTTTTTGTGATTGTAACGATGACATTTTCCACAGAACAATACTTTTTGTACGAAGGGGCGTACCCGATTTGTGCAACAGAAAAGTTTCACTTTTTCTGGTAGGTGGCTTGCTCTAAACGTCACGCTTACTCTATTAGTTGGCCTTGGTTTTCCATCAACGAACCTGTTCAAACGGTACACATCGATTACCTGACTGTCGCTTTCGATTTCCATTTTTATCTCCTCTTCAGTAATATCAGTTGGGATGCCGACAAGTACTCCTCTTACGCTGATCAGATGTCGCGGCACGTACGCTTTATATCCTTTATCCTTGATCCGCTCATCGCCCAAAAATAGATTTGCTTTGACAAAGCTGTTGAAAAAAGCAACGATTTTGTTCCGTCCAAGATAACGCAGGTCCGTTACGTGGTTTCGGTATTTTTCCAGTTTCCTTATCATCGAGCCGACTGCAAACTTGTTGATTCGTTCCTGCCCTGTGCTTTCAATGAAAACGCGAAATGGTGCTCCATCGCGAATGGTGTAAAGATATGATTCCCGTTCTTGTTCTGCCGCCATGTGGTTCCTTTTTCCATTTCCGGTTCTGTCCGCCATTTTTGTTTCGTCACGTGTATTTCGGTCAGGCGGATCTGTGCCGCCGCCGTCCGCCATCTTTGTGTCCGATTTTTCACTCAAAACTCCAATTTTTCCAATAAACTCCCGCTTATTTCAAGTTTTTCTCTTCTTTACTTCTCCACTCAAAATGATACTTCCGCTAATCAACTATTTTAACTCGTATTGCAAAAACACTATCCAGATGAGAATAACTTTCCTACACTTTGAAAATAGAACCGTTCGCCTTGGCGATTGCTTCCCGAATGTGTACTTCTTTAGTCTAGTACGTGTTTTTTGGTACTGGATTAAAGTATTTGACAGTTCGTACAACGGTCAGCGTTGTATGTCTGTACCAGGCATAAAGTAGCATTATTGCATTGGTAATGCATCACTACATTCTTAAGCTAATCTATCGCTTCATTACTTGACAACTGTTGAATTGATGCGATCCCTCATTACCGATGTTCATTTTCGGTTGAATAAGTGCAATAATATAATGCTTGTGGTTACTTGGGTAGTATGTGACTCGCAATTTCGTACATTGCAAACTACCTAATTATTACCAAACCAGCTCAACAACCCTAACCCTTGTTTTATCCTTTAAAATCCCGCCCACCCACTCTGTACAATCAAAATAATCTAGTACTACCTCCCTCCACGTCAAAAACTGTTGGGAACGTCAACCTTTCGGTTATTGTTTTGATTTTCTCGTTCGTTTAACGCTCTCTCACTAACATTACCAAGCTAATACAGCTCTTCACTCCTATAAAGAATCGTATCGACAGGAGAAATAGCATGCTATTGCTTGCTCCTTCTCTCCATCGAAAATTCCCATAAAGTACTGTCACTCAGTACAAGAAGAGCGGTCAAAGCAAATTCGCCATCGGGATCAAGCACTCTCTTGCCCGTTTTGGTTTGCGTGCGTTGCGACGAAAGAACTGAAAAGAGAGCTCGCCCGCAGCAGCTCAAATTTGTCATTCGCAGTTTACCTCTCGCAGAGGACAGTCTGCGCCAGTTTATTTACATTGTTTACGGTGTGTGCGGATACAGAAGAAAACAGGAAAAGAACATACAAAAATTTACATATTGAAGACAGGTTACAGCTACCGTGTTTTTCAAAATCTGAAAATTTCGGGTAATTTCATCAATATGATGTTAAGATAACAGTGCATTTTCTAGCGCTATATGATCGTTTCGGAGCGACGTCGTGGGCCAAGGAGTTCACTGGATGCGATTTCATTGTTCTCCTCCGAACTAGATTGGGTTGAAAATTGAAGAGGAGTGTTTATGAATTCCATGAGCGTTGTTTTAGCAGAATAATTTGTGCTGATCAGAGGTGCAAAAGTGAAGAGTGAAGTTTGTTTTGTTTTAGAATTTGCCAAATGCACACATACTCACACGCACACACTACCTTTTGCAGTTCCATGCGAAATGTTCCTGAAATAGGTGATATCTGAGGCGAACCCTTCTAAGTTGAATGAAACATTGTTTTCGAAAGGATTTAGGACGTGTAGGCTTGGGAGAAATTTCATGGGTGTCTTCGGTTTGAAAAATCGTTTCTATAAATTCAAGCAAAACAATGCATTAGGTCCTAAGTAACATTGAGAGATTCTCTTCGTCGACTTTCTCTTTGGTTAATAGCTTGTCTATTAAACGATTTGCTGGTGTTTTCAACGTATTGGATCACTAATCACACTTTATACTACCGCATTGTACGTTGAAAATAGTTGAGCATGTTTTAACATAGCCGTAGGAATCCAAAGAGAAAGTCGACAAAGAGAGTCTCTCAATGTTACTAAGGACCTAATGCATTGTTTTGCTTGAATTATGGATTGTTTGAATTCTAAGGTTTAATTAGAACATTGTTTGGTTTCTAAGGTTTAATTAGAACATTGAAAAACACCCTTCTAAATTAATCAGAAATCAGAAATTAATCAGTGTCAAAGGTGAATAGTGATCTAGAAAACAAATTAAACAATTTTTTTACAAAACTTCTTCAACTGCTGTTGTACATAGTACATATTATTTCGTATTGTAGATAACATAGCGTTCATTCACTCGCCTAGGCCATCATTAAGAATTGAACTCTCAAAAAGTAAGTGTGGCAGTTTCCGAATAATAATAACGAAATGTTCAAACTAGAAGCTAGTGCCAATAAAGGATAAAGTTGCTTAAGATAAATCTTTTAGGATTTGCGACTCTTACCGTGTGTCTATATATCGTTTCGAACCGCAGTTGAACAATCCTGATGATCGACCGTCAACTTTAGATGTGCATCAACCGTCATCATTGCGGGATAAGGTGTAAAAGTAAAGAGTGTAGTTTGTTTTGTTTGCCAATTGCGAAATACACACATACCGACACGCACACTACTTTTGCGAATCGAAGAAAAGAATATGTAAATTTAATCAATTTGCACAGTGCCACCACACAACAAGTATATACGAAAGGGCACGAAAGAGTTCGTTTTTATTGATCGAAAGTAAGCCGGAGTCCAGCACGACGTGTTACCTTTTTTTGTGTACTCTGCGGCTGCTGCTGCTACTGCTGTTGTTTGGCTGTTTGGCTGCCGTCTTGCGGATTGCTGCTACACAGACAGCTGAGCTGTTCTCCCTGCCTGCTGCATACCAGGTTCGTGATTCGTCATTTTTGTTTATTTTTGTTTGGTCCTTTCATTGGTTGTCGAACCATGCTATAGCATGAAAAAAAAATCGAATTTCCAAATTTTTATTTCATTCTTGTGATCCTACTGATGGGTGATGAAAGAATAGTAGATAAGGTAGATTTTCGTTTTGTCTGAGTTTGCAATATGACTTTATTACTCTGATCCTTCCTAGAAGGTCTTTAGTTTTGAGATGTAGAGAATTATCCTTGGAGAAATGGCAACAAAAATGAATTACAAATTTACATGATTCCTACATTCTTTTCATTGCTGTATGAACGTGACATCTTCGGTTCTTGGGAAGGTTCTTCACGCCAAGGAAACGACCTGGACCCAACTTATAGAATCCATCAACACATGTGACCAACGGCTTCACTTTCCTTCCAAACGAAGGCGATTTTAAAAAAAATCGTCTAAAAAACTCCCAACGGTACCGACGTAAATTGATACTAAATCCACTGGGGTTATCACACTTACGCATACCACTGTCACCAGAAGTTATTAAATTCCTCAATAATTTTTATTCTGCTTAAAATCAATCGCTTTCCGAGTGGTTCTGAATAGTTACTTGTTATTTGAAATATGAAAAAGCCAAATTTATTGGAACTATGAACACACAGCGAAGTCCGTCTATAGATTGTCAAAATTTACCAAATCGACCGAAAAGCTGTACAGCATCTGTGCTAAAGGGTGTACCACATCAAATTGCATTAGTGAAAAAAGCTATAGAAGCTGCCCGATCCTTTTCAAACTTTCACACAATAAAATATAACCCATTAATAAACTTTTGGCATATTTATCTCATTCAATTTCAATACCATAACCATACGCTCGCACCTTACGCTTAACTCCACTCATAAGGTTCTGTACAACATCTGGCTTTAGCTTCTTCTGTACGGAAACCCTTGTTTATGTCTTCCTCAGATTTGACCTCTTTGGATGCCGCCTTTATAATAGCCAGTATTTGTCGATGGACCTTAGTTCCGGTTCGTTGGATGGATTCATGTCCTTGTGTACGAAAGTGACCCCGTAGGCTTCGTACCACCCCAGGACAACATTTGAATAATGGCACGAAGCTAGATCCGACTAGAAGATCGTAGGGCCCTCGTGTTGCTTCAACAGAGGAAGCAGACGCTTCTGTAGACACTCCTTGAGGTAGATCTTCCCGTTTACAGTTCCGAACGACGCACTCAGTTTGCCACATGAGCAGATCGCTTGCCAAATCATGTATTTCTTGGCAAACTTTGAAAGTGTCTGCTTCCTTACTTCCTATGGAACATCGAACTTGTGCTAGGCAGTGAAGAACAGTAGCCCAGAAAGCTGCTGGAAGTTCAGTTTCAGGACGCGTGACTTTTCCACCGTATTTTGCCGTTCGTCACGATTTGGATCATTCTGCACTTTCTACGTATGCAGTCGTTTCGGGTCCTTGGCTCTTTGAACGAAATACTTAGACAGATTCAACTTTTTGGCCACACCCTGATCGAAGCATTGGGATTCCAGCTATACGCTTTCACGACACGCTTGTCATCCTCATCATTAATAGAAAATCCACTCTGACCGACGTTATTTTTCGGGTGACGCCATTTTATCCAATTTTCGAAAAACTGCACACCACATATACACACCAAATATATGGGTTGGTGTTCAGTAAAAATATTCACGGTTTTGATTCGTAAAATTTGAATTTTGCTGAATGATTTGTAAAATGGCATTGACCTTCAAATATCTGCCAAAAACTACAAGTTTTCGGTAGTTCCTATAAGAATTTTGCCGAGCGCCTGTTATTACTTTACGTATGTTATTTGTAAACATTGAAGTGTCATTGCCAGCTCTACTGCTCAGTAAAAGAACTACCGATTTTTGGTAAAATAACAACAAATACCGAAGCAAAACGTAAAGATTCACTGAGTTTACTGAACTGTGCGGTTAAAATTGTAACTGTCAAATCTTCGCCATTTTTGCATTCTAAAGCGGTGGAAAATTGGAAATGGAATTTCCAAACGTGAAAATTCAGAAAAATTGGGTATTTTTTGGTTTAAAACAGAAATGGATGGCAGATGGGTGCAAAACATATCCTGCTTTTGCATCTTCCAATATGTCTGTACCTCAAGCATTCTGGTTTCACCCGCTTGCCAGAGGAGTGAATAAACATTCAGGCAGGATCCACTATCATATGAAATATCTAGTGCGTAAGTCTGGCGAGCGTATAATTCATCGTCAACGGAAACTGACTGCTTCAGAGGACGTAGTCTTTACAGATGCCAGTACTTTTTCTGAAGATCAAATTGAACAATAAGTAAACAAGTAAATACGAAACTCTTAAACCAAGTATTCAAATCACTTAATAAATTGTTTTTTTTTTTTTATTTTAGCTAAAATTTATTTGTCCGGGACCTTCAACGAAAGCACGGGCAGAAGAGCTTTGGTTGGCTACCTTTGAAGATCGTTAGCATATTCGCCGTACTGAGAGCCTGATTATGTACCTCATCCGGTTTGGTCTTTCTTCATCCCAATATGTCTCAGTATTAAATTTCAAAGGTGACATCGTTGCACACAACTGTGAAGGCTACATTGTTTTCAAAACCTGGTCAATGTGTATCAGCTGAGACTACGAATATTGCTTCCGGGTGCTGGTTGAGTCTTATTCGGTGCTCAATGTCAGTTGTCGACCTTCGGACCAACAGTTTTTCTTGTTTGCACATGCATTGATGGGAATTGGAACGCTGACGACGACCGGAGAAAAATTCATGCGTAGCCTTAAATGATTCTATTCCTTTTTTGTTGGTCCTGCTTTTAAATTTCAATAGTCCTTTTGTCGGTGGTGATGTGGTATTTTTTTCTATAAGTGCAGGCGGTTGCATTAGTCAGTCTGAGCTATATTTACTAATGAAAATTTCATTTCAGTCAATTTTATCGAAAACTTTCAAATTAGTTTTCCTTACTTTATTTGCATTTTATTAAATATTAGTTGTTCTTAGTTTTGTTTTCAAGGTTTTCGGTTAATAAAATTGGTTAAGCTGGTGATATTTTAATAAAACATAAAATAAAGGCAATAAACGAAACATTTCTCTACGCCTCGATTTCTTATCAGGCATTCTGCTATTAAATCAGGATAAATGCTTTTCGCTCATACAAAAAAGGCAGCGTTTCGAATGTAACGTTTTTTTTACTGAACTTTGGTATTGATTGATGATGTGTTCAGTGCTTTTGGAAACTAACAATTTCACAGTTTTTTTTCTGTAAATTTTACTGATCTTTTGTATTGCTACTGAATTGTTCAGTAATTTTTAACAGTTGAGAGTTCATTACTAGTTTGCCGATCGTACTGAACACCCAGCTGTTTGAAAGTCAGTAAAACTTTTACTGACTTCAGTATAAAAAACTTGGTGTGTGACAGCGATAAAGATACAACATAAGAAAAAAAAACAGTCTAAGCTACTTCTACGCAAATTGTCAGATTTATCACCACTCGATGTCTTCTTCTTTTTTCAATCTGGATTCGTCCATAATGAACCCACACGAACACACTCTCAAATATTCTGTCAAAATAACACAGTAAATCAAAACAAAGGCGCAAATATGTATAGCAAGGTGCTGGCTTCAAGATGTACTTCGCACCAAGGGGTTCTACAACAGTGAACCAATTTCAAATGTTGTGCATTTGTCACTTCTTTACCGCATCGTCGACGTTTTCGCTTGACAATTGCCCAATATGTTTCAATGGGTCTGAACTCAGGGCGATTCGGAGGATTAATCTCTTTGGCGACAAAATTAACATTGTTTGCCGCATACCGTTGGTCTTAAGTTGCCGAATGAAGGGTAAAATCAGCTTTTTCAGACACTCTTCAATGTAAACCTTCGACGTCATTGTGTGAGATGTGAGGAAAACCTTGGTTTTAAGGCCACAACTGCAGATTCCTTGCCAAATCATTAGTTTCCGAGCAAACTTATCAGCAAAAACACATTTAAACCTGGATGGGACATCCACACGACCAGTTGCCAGGTAAAATTTGTGTTCGGGGATTTGTTTATTATCCATTTTGACATATATTTCGTCATCAAATTTCGTCAAATTTCGTTCGTATAGTAATCGTGCTCGCTTTTTGGTCACTAAATTTTATTTCAGGGAGCGATTCGGATGTTTACTGGTACAAAAAACACTTATATCCTTCTCTTGAAAGGATCTTACGCACGGTGAGAAAATTGGAATCGTATTTCTTTGCCAAATCACGCCAAATCATGAAGACACCAGGGTTGCCTTTCACTAGTGCCACTATTATGATAGATGCGCTGTGCTCTATCCACACTCAGAGTATCCTTGTAGCGTTTGATTACAAGACACACCGTTGACTTTGGAAATTTTAACACTTTTGTTATTTTTGTGGCAGACCACGAAGGATTCTCTAGATGTTTGTGCACAATTAATGTTCTTTTCTCAAGTTCCATGATCTGTAATTTCGAGATGCGTCAATCAATCGATTTCTGCGCCAATGAAACATCAACAAATGCCTGTCAAAAGTTTTTTGTTCCAACCACCAGGGACGCGGTGGTGTATTAAACCGTGCGTCCAGATTTACTTTGAATCGAGCTTTAGCAGTATCATGAATTCAAGCTTTCCACGACTCATTCCGTCGCTTCCAATGATGTTGAACTTCGACTTATTACCGAACAGTACCGATCGCCAGTTCTGCGCACTCCAGGTTATGTGAGATCGAGCCAACAGGAGTCGTTTCTTTCGATTTTGCACCGATATCAGGGCTTCTTCGCAGGGCGCTGGGAAAATAATCCGTCGACACAGGCAGAAGGAATTTCTTGTGGATCTCAAAGGACTAGTTGAAAGGATTTTTCTTGATGCTTCTTACAATCATCGAGTAGTCTCTTGACGTAGTGGAACGTGGTTTTCCTTCTCGGTGATCCGCGGCAAATTTTCAGCTTGAGCAAAACTTGGAACACGGTCTTCATATGGTCGATTTTTTCAAGTTGTACTTGTCACAAATGTTTTTATTGTTACATTC
The DNA here is from genome assembly GCA_034211315.2 of Aedes japonicus. NCBI lineage: Eukaryota > Metazoa > Arthropoda > Insecta > Diptera > Culicidae > Aedes > Aedes japonicus. Next base: position 62,694 of record JASCZW010001840.1, on the reverse strand, counting down.
CGCACATCTTCGAGAATTTTCTTTCGAAGTTCCATTCCAAGGCTGTCTCGAGCCATTTTAGCACTTGATGTCACAAGTTGGGTAGGGAACGACTTAAGGGGAGATATACAGTTAGAACGAGAAAAAAAACTCATTTTTGAAAAAAACAATTTCTAGAGGAAGTTTTTACTCGAATCAATCGAAATTTTTTTACAATTATAAGTGTATCCATGTTGTATACAAAAAAAAATCTTTTTCAAAAATATGGCGACCGGACAATATGGAGTGCGTCGAACAAGTCACTATATTTTGCTTGTGCCGGCTCTCCTGGTCGCAATTTTGATCTGAAACCTGCTAATCCGAAAACATCACATTAATTACATTTACAGTTTGTAGATGAATTGAAAAAAAAGGAAAAAAAAACATATTTGCACTTTTGACGTAACTTTTTTGAAAAAATCCACATTTTTTCGGCCATTTGCTCACATTTTCCATATTTAATATTACAATAATTTTTAATTCATATAGAAGGTAATACTACAATAAAGAAATCCTATAAATTTCAGCTTAATCGAATAATTAGTTTTCGAGTTATCACCGGCATAAACTCCGAAAATGCTGTTTTGAGAAAAACGCGTTGAAAGTTTTAAGCGTCCCTTTATACCTGCTGCGCGCGAAAAAGGCAAAAGGCGCGAGAAACACTTGGAGTTCGAATTTTGAAAAAAGGATTTCAGGAGCGTATTCTTGGGGTAATTTACTAACTTTTTATGTAAAAAAATTTGAATTTTTTGGTCATTCTAACTGTATATGCCCCCTTAATCAGGGTTGACTGTTTTAATCAGTTGTAAGGAAATAGGTCTAAAACTCATATATTTTCTAAATTATTTCACTTTTAATGATATGAACATAAACTCTATCTATCGTACTTATAATTCGATGCATAAATCAAGATTGATTACCACTTTATTACTGTCATTGTGAAGATTTAAATACTTCATCTAGAAAACTACCAGTTTCCTACCTGCTGAAGAAGTTCGCCCAAGTTAGGCCTTTGTGTATTTTGCATTCGTTTGCGTGAACCGGATGGAATGTCTTCATCAGCTCCTTCTCACATCTAGGCTTGTTGCCAGAACGTGAGGTTTAACATTGAGTTAAATTCATCTCATATTTAGATGATCTGAAATCACTTTTTTCATGTTTCTTCCAGTCATATGCAATGAAAAAAATATGTTCCGAAGCTGTCCAATAGTTGTCTCAACGATAAATAATGCTTCGCCGTTGAGCGGCAACTATGGCATCACTGTTGTTTTTGAGAGAGCCCATGTTCCCTCTCTTCTTGATTAACCATAGATATAGCGCACCGGTATTGTAACGTGAAGCCTGCTGTCTCTTACATTTGTTTATTTTTAAATAAAGCATCGCGTTTGCCGTCAAAGTCGCTTTGTCTAACATTTCCGTGAGAGTAAATGAAGCAAGAAATACACATTGCCAATCTAAAGATCAATGGCAAACTAAAAGTTTGGTCGTGTACGTCTGTCTCATAACCTCCTAGTAGACGAGTTTGTGATCATAGCAATCTACAGGGTTTGGTTGATTGTTTTCGAAATCATGAACTGGCCTATTTCATTTCATCTTCGAACGCATGCACGAAATCGCACTCATACAATATTGTTATTACATGTGTGAAATAGTCGGTACATGCCAAAAATAAACCCAACAGCAGGAGATAATTTCTCACCCATGTTAGGCATTATTGGGAGAGGGACAGATCGCTAGAACCAGATCAAAGCAATAAGTAGTATAAGAGCACGATCGGATGCATATTCTTTTACCAGTGAGCTGGGTACATTGGTAAAAGATTAGGGCCTGATCGGATACTACCGTTCAAATGACCTCCGATTGTTTTCAATCTTGTATCTTTCCATTTCAAAGCCTGCCGTTACCCTATACGGAACTATCAATACTTTCTCTTCATTTCTATTCGTTCTAGCAATCAATTACTGTCCACTCCTAGAGCCTCTCATGGAGATAAGAAATTATCAGCTTCTGACAAATTCCATCAATATTGTTAGTTTATGTACAGATTGCGGAGCTGAAGAAAACATTTTCATGATCGGAAAGCAATCCGCGTGCTTTCAATAAGTCCCTGCAACTGGGAACTTTATTCGTTGATTATAAAATTTTCTGAGTCTAATACTCGTTTCTGAAGGTATATTTCGATAGATAAGAAGCAAGCAGAGGGATTAACGTCTAAAAGTTAGCAGTTCTAATGATAGATTACATACAGTTTCATCAAATGTCTCAGGCGCCTAATAAAATGCTTAAAACCCGTCCCGTACCCTATATAGATCTTTTTTTTTCAGCTCTAAAGGTGTTTAGCGCAACTCTTACCTTATTGTCACTGAAATATATAGTAAACAAGAGGTTTACTATAAAACAAAACATTTCTGCGAGGTTATTAACACTTCAGTGCTTAGAAGAGCAAGCGTTTATGTTTCGGCCAATGCAAAATGACAATTCTAGGATTTTTTTTCAATAGGGCGGATCTAAAAATGAGGGATCTGCTCCTGTCTCGCTCTCCTTCTTTAGTACAGACCGAAACACAATAGTGTTGGCTAGCATAGGCTAGCATACAACAAATAGTAGAATGAAAAACGAGGAATATAAATAAAACAGAATTGTCAACAAAATGCTCGCGTCGTGCTGTCAGTGACTACTAGATTATTAGAAATCATGTAGAATTATGCTAGGCTCCTGAACCATCAATTGGTGCATTTTGCATTGGTTACTTAATTTCGGTTAAGGAATTTCAATGTTTAGTAACGTTTTTAAGTAATGTAAGATACAAGTCGCATATGTTTCGTTCAACACTGTACATCTTTTTAAAAGGTCTATATTTAAGTGGCTGGTTCGACCCTTGGGGAGTCTAGATATTCCCTTAAACCCTAAACAAACCGTGCCTAATAGGAGGGCGGGTACGATACTCGAATCAGTCGAAAAGTTTGAAATTTTCATCAATGCATCAAGCTTGCCAAATAACAACCATTCCACTGGAACTGGCACTCTCAATTAACAACTCTGGACGCTTATTGATTAAGCACACCAAAGGACTTAGCTATCCGTGGCTGTTAAAATAGCGAGGGGAGTTTCAAGTATGGCGTCCACTCTTGGCAGATAGCTGTTAAATTTTGCGACAAAGTAAACTCGTGAACGTTGTATCTGAATCGCCCCCTACAGTAAAAATCACACATCAATGAAACTCGGGATGGGATGCACATCACCAGCTCCAGTTCGATTGAGTTGGCATTTTTCACCTTTGCAGCAGTCTTCCTGCATTCACCAATGAGCATAATGCATGTCTTCTCACATCGAGCTTTGACGATGATTGGCAAGCGGCTAAAAATAAACCGACACTGATAAAAGCATTGCATTAACAGGAAACCCAAATCAATCAGTTTGGATAGTTGATTCTGATGCTCGTGTTAATTCTATACCCTAACGTGCTAATGCTGCCCGAAGCCTAGTTAGGATGTATTTCAAGTGCTGATAGATCCAGATACGGCTGAGATTGAATATCATATTTTCCCACAGCCAAATCGGATAGTAGCAGTTTTTACCACTACAGTATCATCTGTCGCTAATCAAAAAGCCCAATGGACGGTGTGTTTAGGTTTTCCGGGGCAGCTGAACGTTTTACTCCTACACGCAGCAGCAGCAGGAAAAGCAAAAGCAGTTTCTTTTCTGTTTTTTTTTTTAGTTTCCGTAAATATCCTAGAAGGAGAATATCGTTGGCTCCAAACTAGCTGCTGCGTGTCCTTGGATTTTATGTAGACGTGAATTGTGAGTCTGGGTTTGAATGTGTGTGTGTATGTGCGTGCTACAAGAAACTTCTTTTCTTTTCTTTTTTCGGCAGCTAGATTCAGCCAAACAGAGCGGGTGACAGACTGGTGTAAGAAAAAGGTGCCTCGATTGTTGTTCCACATCCTGAACGTCCTGGGTACCGTTAAATAGAGTGGTTATTCAATGGTTCTGATTTGACAAAACCTGATCGGTCAATTTTTATCAAAATTTGAAAACCGAAATGCTAAAAACAAAATTGACTGCCCACGACAACATTGGCCATGTTATAGCTATCATGAAAAAGTGGATTGAAAATTATTTTATTTGACGTGCCAGATTCCTGTAGTTTCTTATTTCTTTCTTAGCATTTCAAGTCTTTTGTTTTCATAATTAGCTTATGGCTTGCTCTTAACTTAGTGATCTAACTGCACTTCCACAGTTATTAGCGAGCCGAGTTTTGCGTATCGAGGGGCCTCTCTTAGCTCAGTCGGAAAATGCGCAGCTACAAAGCAATACCATGCTGGATTTGGCTTGGTTCGATTCCCGGTCTAGTCTAGGAATTTTTCGTTAAAAATTTCTTCCAATGGCTTCTGGGCATATGAGGTATGATTGCGTTTGGCACGCAACCATGCTAATGCAAAAATGGTACCTGACATCGAAAGCTCCTAATTAATAAGGGTGTGCATAAGTGCATTAAAAACACTATGTTTAGAGCAATAAATAAGCTAATTGTGAAAACAATAAACTTGAAAGGCTAGAGTCATTGACTAGGTTTTTTTTGCCGCGAATTGGTAATTGCAGTCACGATTCTCTCATTTTAAAAATCGTGTATTTCGTTGATCAAATTTGAACATTTTATATCTCAAAAAGAACCACTCATGCTTACTATAGAGATCATATAGATTATATTTATAAATTTTATCAAAAACCTTCTGTCAAAAGTTTGTGTATGCCGTCCCTCGGGAAGGTCTATGAATTTCCTTCCGATGGCTTGTGAGCTTCTTCAGAATAGAATTTGCGTTTCAACACCCCGTCCTCTGGACGCTTTCCAGATATTTTTAAAAAAATTACAGAAAAATTCATCCTTTCATGTGTTGTGAAAAGTTTTTCTCGAACTTCTCGTGCATTCCCAAGTAACGATTTGGGTTTTATAAGGGTTCTGAAGAGCATGAATTAGACTTCAAGAATGCTATGAAACCATGAATGTTCCTAGGGTTGCCTTCTGGTCATTTTGTGTGTGTCTTTATATTTCGGATCTTCCTAATAAATCTATCTGTTCCTAACTCAGTACGTCCTCTAGTTTTTTGCAATTATCTGCTCCACAGCTTCATCATAGTTTCCTGCGGGATTATTTCCTATGAAATCCCGTCAAATCCTCTTTCCCCTTCCAGAGGTCAAGGGTTTCTATTCCTGATACAGCCCAATATCTTTTCGGATGGGAAATTCTTTTGATTGGCCTGGTGCTTAAGCGTATAATTTCGAGTGGCAGACAAAGCTCAGTTGGGAGCGTATAAAACCAAGAAGAAGATGAACAACAGCTTTAAAGCGCTTTTTGATCTTTTGACAAGACCACATCTATTCTTCTAGCTAGTTTCCTATTGATTTTCTTGTTTGCTTCTTTTGGAACTCCTAGTGACTTCCTCATAATGTCCCTAAAAATTTACTGTATTATCCAAACTTATTCTACATCTTCTCGTTAACTATTTCCACATCCCTTTAAATTCGCATGTGTTTTTTTATGTTTCTAGAAATCATCCATTGTTTTCAGATGAAAATTTTGCCTTTGTTCTAGAATACACTAGAATTGTGAAAATTTTGTCAATCATATTGACAGAAATTTCGACAATCAGTTCACAGTAGAGAATCCTTGGCTGGTCATTTTTCAAAATTTGAGAATTTTAGCCTTTCAATTGTATTTTTTGTCTGCCATTACATATTCAAAGACGTGAAAAAAAAATTTCCTATACAATCAGTATATTTGAATTTTGTATAACTTTGTTTTAAATGGGCCCTCGCGACCCCCTTTATAATGTTGTTGGTAAATTAAATTACAAATACTATTAAATTTGTTCAATTTGGTGGAGCTCTTAGTTGTTTGGAAAATAGACTAGAAAAAAAATTGTCACTGACATTTGTGGAATATTATAATAGTTTTCATAGTTTGTTACTCTTTTTTGATCCTTCAACAAATAATGGAGTTAAGGTAATTATCAAGCGCAACAGTTTTAACATACATCATATTCTCAAAAAAACATTGATAGCTTACCTACCGCGAATTTTATTTGCAAATGACCTGTTTGGATCGGACTTCTCATTAAATAATCGTCATAGTATCATCGTAAATTCTAACCCAAAGTACATCATAACCGCAACTTCTACATCCCGTATTTCGTCCTCGTAACGATGGCAGTAACCTTTCATGATGATTTTCTTGAGGTGATGACCAAAAAATAATGGGGTAACGGGATGTAACGTTAGCCTAGCTCCTTCCTGTATTAAATATATGTCGTAGATTCAGTGATAACTGATAAATTCATATTGGTATCATGATGATCGACTTATTTTGAAGCAGTTGAGTCATTATTTATCAATCAGTTAAATACTTGAGTTATACTTGTGATATCCTTAACTTTTTAGCCACCATTGTTTCACTAGTTAAGCTGAAAAAAATATCTTCATGATCTTCCAATGACCTAAGTTTGGCTGAATTGAACCAATATGCTTAGTGATGCATTCTAGATTTTGAGGAAATAGTTTTTATTTTAGTTCCTTGATTATCGAGATTTTCAGTCCTGGGCTGGTTCATCTACCGTTGTGGTCTCTCAAATACCTTTGGGGTATTTTCGCAACCCGTCGGGGGGTGAGATTCGAACTCGTGATTTTGGCGTGAGAGGTATGGATGCTAACCAAAACGCCGGGGTCGCCCCCGAATAAAATATTTACACGTTATAAATTAGCTATTCACAAAGAAACATGAACAATGGTTTTACAAGAATTCCGTAGACCCAATTTTAGGGACATTTTATTTCCTATGTTTACAACTATGACATAATGTCGTTGTTACATAGAAAAAATATATTCTGATTTTTTGAAGGGCTTATCCAAACTAAAACCTAATTATCAAATTATATATAGTTGGAATTCCAATGTTTTGAAATGGAGGGGTCGATTGACCTTATGTGAAAATCATCTAGTGATGATAAAGTAGTTTTATTTTTATTTGTTTTGTAAAATTTTGTGCTAAGTAACTCGATTATAGCTTCAAATGGAATGCCCAAGAAAATAATAAAAATAAACTTAACATCGATTCATTTGAACAAGAATCCTTAATGATTAGACGAAGTTGCACCCACAAATAGACCCAATATGGTGCTTACAGACCGACATTACATACATACTTGTTGAACGTTTTCGACAGAACACCAAATTTTTATTAAGAACTAACTGATCGCGTTGCGAGCGTTGCAACGCCTGCAACTAAATGAACGAAAATTACGTAGAACTGCCCCATTATATTTTTTTTAATGATTTCTTTTTGACTAAGAAGGGGTTCTAACTTCTATCAGAACATTCTTCTTACCCAGACAATACACAGTTTTTGGCTTAGTTACCTGGATAATTCTCAGGTTTGGTTGAATTTGTGTTTGAAATCACCATAGAAACATTTCTTGCATTCAAAAAACCCCGCATTCCAATTTTGGTTCCATTTGATTGATTAGTTCTCAAGTTATGCAGAAATTTGTGTTTCATTTGTATTGGAGGTTTCTTCCCTTCCAGGAAAGGGAAGCGATCTCAAACAATCATAAGAACCTTCCCCAGCCCCAAAAATCTCAGACAGATAGCCAGACAGTTATTCATTTTAATATAAATATATAAAAATCCTGCGTCCAATAACCCCTACATGCCAAATGTGGTTTCATTTACTTGAATAGTTCTCGAGTTATGCAGAAATTTGCGTTTCATTTGTATGGGAGCCAACCCCCTTCAGAAGGCGAAAGAGTCTCAAATCACCATAGAAACATTTCTCTCCTTCAAAAACCTCCATATGCCAAATTTGGTTCCATTTTCTAGATTAGTTCTGGAATTATGCATAAATTTGTGTTTCATTTGTATGGGATAACCCCCCCCCCCCTTCAGGAAAGGGAGGGGTCTCAAACCAACATAGAAACAGTAATTATCTTCAAAAACCCCCACATGCCAAATTTGGTTCCATTTGCTTGATTAGTTCTCGAGTTATACAGAATATTGTATTTCATTTGTATGGGAGACCGCCCCCACCCCCCCTTCAGGATGGGGAGGGATCTGAAACCATCTTAGAAAACTTTCTTGCCTTTAAAACCTCACACATGCTAAATTTGGTTTCTTTTGCTTGATTAGTTCTCGAGTTATGTAGAAATGAGTGTTTCATTTGTATGAGAGCGCCCCTTTCCAGAGAAGGGAGGGGTCTTTAGCTATCATAAGAACCATCCCCGGCCCCAATATATATAGATAGATAGATGTCTAAGCAATGGTATAACTAGTTGAATGTCGTTTCTACATCAATCACATTATGATTTGTTGTTAAAATTGTAACCGATCGCTGCATAATAGGCTTAGTCAAGGGACATGTACCCTATTCAACCGGAGTTATTATTTCTGAAAATGAAGACAAACGAAACAATATACGAACTAGCAAATGCCTTCTTCACATAAATACATTTATTTCTCCTACTTTCACTAAAATGTCCTTGATACATCTATTTTCTATTTTTTTGACGTAGGACTACGTCTTTGTTTTCAATACAGGGGTACACGTTGCGCGTACGAAAATTTGGAGCGTCACGAAATATGCTTAGGTTTTGAGCGTTAATAACTAAGTCATTTCATGATTGGTTTCTAAAATGTCTGCACCAATCGATCGGAACATTTTCTATGCTTCGATTTCAATAATTCAAGTATTGATTTATAACATTTAACTATTGAAATTAACGCAAATATAAGGTGATGTCTTATTATGCCGATTTTAGAGTAAGATTACTAAATGCACAGTACTTTCCTATCACAGACTTCAAGTTTAAGTAAGCAACGTCTCATATGCAACAGTGTTCGTTATATAAAGGGCGTTATACAACGAAATTGCTTCATTCGCTCGGCAGCCATGGAGCTGTGCAAAGCAGCAATGGGCTTGTGCTGCACTGGCAGCTGGCGGTTGCAAGTATCCTGCAGGAGGATACACAGGTGAGCAACCAGTCAGATGGATGGCTCAGCAAGCTGTCGCTAGCGAGCGGCTGTCTAGACAGCCATTAGTTATGCAGTCGTGGGCTATGCCAAGCTTGTGTCAATTAGCTGGTTGGCTCAACCATAAGGAGCGAAACATGTATGATTTAGTTGGTAGCCATATCACGATATATCCATTAGCTTTCCGATGATGATAACAAAATTAAAATCGGTTGTTGCGAATATAGTTTTTTCATGCCAAATTAAAGTCCCACTTTTTTTCTAGAAACATGCTGTTTACAAGAGGTTTAAAAGCAAAATCGAGCTTTTTATAAAACTGTTTGACCCCCTTGCGAGTGAGTTGTCCGTCAATTTTACAAATTCAATTACAAAAGACCTAATCTCAATGGCGGCCTGGTTTGACAGAGGATTACTGATTTGGTGACACTGAAAAAAATAATTAATTTTAACAGGCGCCTAAAATTTTCCCCTCGTTTAATTCCAAGCAAAAGTAGGCGTAAACAACGAAATGATTTGCAAGCTCTCATGCGAAAATGTTTGAAATCTTTCATACAACAGGCTAGATGTGGCTTATTTTTACAAGAAATATTTCATTATTTTCTTACTAATTGTTTTTTTCATTGCGTACAGTGCACCAAATTTAAATTATATTGTTTTGAAATTGGAAATATCTTCCCAAGACCGGAACTTGTGAGGACTGAAAGTCCTACTCTCCTTCCAACACACTATTTGAAGCCCACCAAAAATATAAACTTCATACACAAAAACTGTTCTAGAAAAAGTGACAGTGGGACACAGAATGATAAAATGGAAAGAGCTCACCCGGATTTCCAGAACATTCCGTTGCTGTGGTTGCTATAATCCCTCACAAAACTTCTTAAATTATCTTTGCCTACTTTGATACTATAATAAGACCAAAGCCCGATTTTCATACCAAATCGTCATGTTTGCGGGCTTGTCATTTTTCGTGATCCAATTTAGCTGAAATTGCGGCTGCTGGCTACACGGTTAATTAGAACCGGACTTGTCCCACAATACTACATAAACAGAAACCTTCCTCTAAACCACATTTCCGAAAGGATCTTCTCGTTAAATTGAAACCTTGGTTACCGTTTCTGCTTACTGAGCAGAATTTCTAAAGTTCAATCCCAGGCTTGTCTGCTTCCTTGTAATTTTGCGTCTAGATTCGCATAGTTTATCATCTTATCCACACTATATTAAAAACAGCAATCATGTCGACTGCGCATTCATTGATTGCCATCACAAAGCCAGCCCCATCGACGGTACGTCTTTCCTTTCTTCTGCAAAAATGCGTCGTCGGTCCGGGAATATGCACCGAAATGCACTCGCACTTTTGGCTCTTCTGTCGTCGTTCATCTCTTCTTGGATACTGTCACTGCCACCCTCGCTGTCTTCCGGGTACGGATGCAACAAAGTACGAGGACAGATGTTAGGAATGGTTTGCCATTTTTCAAACTTTTTTCTTTCGTATCTTTTCTTTCGTTAATCTTGTGTTGCGTTGGAATCCGTATGTATGGGTTCAATGCTGGATGTATTTGGGAAGAATCAAGAGTCTTGGAACGCTTTCTGCGAGCACGGAAATCGAATACAAAGGGTAGTTTAGTTTCGCTTCAACGAAACGTGAAACGGTATTAAACAATAATATGCTTAATGGAAGATGTCGTTTGGCTGCTGGCGAGTAGTGGCTGGAACTGTTTTGCGATGCAGGCACAGAAACAGGATAAGGGGAAGAAGGGAAACGAAAGACAGGTTTCGAAAATAACCTGCAGTGCCGGGAGTGTTGAAACTCGGTACCGCTGAAACGATGCCTTTGAGCAGTTTTATGAATATTGGTTTTGATGGCGACGTCGAAGTAATTAGGATGTCTTTGTTTCACATAGCTTGTATTGAAGGGAACAAAAAACTAATCAGGAATTTTCAAGGACTCTTTACGCGGCGGGATCAAAGTTTTGCGATGAGTAAGGCGATTATTTGTCTAGTCTTCTTCGCTCATTTGCTGATTCCATCCTGAGTGAATATATGCAACCGGAGGTCGCCGCTAATGCGGTGCAATTCGAAAAATTTTGCATGTAGTTTTGTGCAACCTAATGCTTTGCAATAGTTGGTTTCTTCATTTTATTTAAAAAAAATTGAACTGATAAATTCCTTAAAAAGAAGTTTTTCTTACCAATATTGTAATAAATTCTTCAGGAACACTTCTACAGTAGTTATTCAAAAATTTCCCTACGGTTATCTTTTAATTGAGCTATGCTTGATGAAATAATTAAAATAGTAATAATAGGCATATGAAAACAATACGCAGCTTGGTGCATATTTGCAGCTCATTCAGTGGCAGATGAATGTAGCTCTGGAATGTGATGGTCACTCCATTTACATAAAACAGAAAACATTTAATTAAACATGAATCAATAAAAAAATGTATGTGCTCATGGCATAAGGATATACATTATCAACATAATTGAAGAGCATTTAACAATTTTAATAATATCCAATTATCGAAATCAATAGGAAAAAACCTTAAGATACAATGCAATAAAATATCCGTACTATCTGGAATCAACTTCCTTGTAACCTTGAAGCAGATGAAATTAAATTATTATCATTCTTTTAATAAATAATTTTAATATAATTATAACAATATACAATGATGATATGATGAGAATAATACGATGTTGTAATGAGATACTAAATAATATACATATAAACATAAATTGCAGCTATTTTCCTCTTCTGCTGCGATTGATTGAAACTCTGAAATGACGACAAATTCCAATGTGATGATACAATGAAAGCGGGAGTTGATGACCAGTTGAAAGGTAATCGACTTTCCTTCATTATATCACTTTGGATTTTTTCGCTCTTCTGCTGCCGGCCTAGCAGAATAGCAAAGAAAATTTAAGCAAACAATAAACCGAAATAAATTTCATATGATTATGACTACTACCCAAAACGAAAACTTAATAAATTCACTAAGAAAAGGAAAATTGAAATCTCCGTTAACTCTTGTTAACTGGGCCCATAAATAATTCTTTATATGTGTGCAATAGAAAATAAAGGATTATAAACAATTTTAATTTTTGAAGTTTAAAATTTCTTTGGATATAGGAAAACATTTTTTTTACTAGAATTTGTAGTACCGTCAGGTCGACATTCACCATGGGTTTTTCAAAATATTATTTTTATTGTTTACCGAAGAGTTTAAATGCTGAATATTTTGCATAAGAACAACTAAGCATATATAAAAGACTCATTAGCAAGTGATAATTGCCAAATAAATCGGCTTCCAACACTGCATTGACGTTTACATTTGTTTACATTCTTCGCAATCTGGTGCGCATCGTCAGTCTTAAGTGAAAAGCACAAACTACGCTCGGCAAATTTAAGTGGTTAACAAACAAATTGTCGTGATGTTATTCTCTACATCTCCGTACAATTGAAGAATAAGGTTTGTATTTTAGTTTCAAACCTGTATCGTAGCCGTAAATGTGGTAAAATAAAATTTTGAATCGAAAAAAAGTGCATTCTTTTTGGTGAATGGAGCCCCCGCAAATCCGGCGTGGATCGTCTGTAAAATCCGTCGGTCGGGAATTTTGCGTCCCGGAGCAAACTCTGCGTGATAAAATCCGGAGAAAGAGTTGATTTGGAAAGGAAACGTTCCAGATATCAACCTGTTCTATTTATGGCAAGCAATGAAGAAAGATTGTCCAGATACTACAGTACCTGCTCCTCATCCTAAGGACCCTGCCACAATTGAATGCGGAGATGCTGTTGGCTCTGCTGCAAATGGTAAACGATTGTTGTGTTAAATTAAAAGTTGATTTTCTTTAATATAATTCTACTAATCATCTTAAACAGTTGCTGATTCCACAATCGAGAACGAAGGTAGTACATCAGATAAGATAAAATGGCGACGGAAAAAAAAACAAGTGCGCGAGCGAATTTTGTACAGGCGTACGGCGAATCCTGACTTGTCAATACGGGACCTTGCAAAAATACGCTCAAATCATTTTCGGAACGTTTGACGGCGGAGAGGAAACCGAGAAGTGACAAAAACATTGGACGCGCTGATCCTGTCATGGACCGAAAAGTGAAAAGTATATTAACGAAAAACCCAAATCCCTCCATTCGGACTTAAGTCGTATAAAGTAAAAACAGTTCCAAATCGCAACGACAAACAGAACTTGGCAGCAAAATCAAAGGCTCGACGTTTGTACTGCGAATATTTGACGAAGTTTTCATGCGTTGTTATGGACGATGAAACTTATGTCCTGGAGGATTTTAAGCAGCTTTCAGGGCTGGCTTTTTATTCTGCTATGGCCAGAAATGCTACAGCTGAGCTTTTCAGAACGAAGAAGGCATCGAAATTTCCCAAAAAATACCTTGTGTGGCAAGCAATTTGCACGTGTGGCAAAAAGAGTAAATCTTTCGCCACTACAGGCACACTCAACAAGGAGATCTATCAGAAAGAGTGTCTGCAGAAGCGATTGCTACCCTTCATCAAAAGTCACAAAGAAAAACCTTTGATCTGGCCCGATTTGGAAAATCAAGCAAATCAAGTGAACATTGTACCAAAAACCTCAAACCCGCCAAATTGCCCAGAGCTACAACCAATCGAGAGATTTTGGGTTCTGATGAAGCGAAAGCTTTCTGGAAAGAAGCAAGGAATCAAAGACATCAAACACTTCCAGCAAATTTGAACAAAGACGGCTTCTACGATTTCTGAAGAGTCTGTACAAACCCTAATGGTTTTATTCATGTTTTGAGGTGCCCGGATTATTGCGAATACGGACTTTATATGCCTCACCAAACACTGGTACTGATATAAACCACGTGGAAAGGTTAATTCTACTACTTCAAATTGTGTTTCCTAAGCGGGCTCTCCGCGTCCTATTTCTAATATACCTGCCTGTTATCGTCTGTCTTAAGTAAAACTTTTCTATGACTATGTGCTTCACTTCCCCCATCAAAACATTTACCATTTTTGAAGCTGATCCAATAACATTTATTTATTATACCATTAGTGAACCAGGTATTTATACAAATATATAAACAACAACATAAGTTGCCACGAACATGAAATTTTTCTTTTAGTCGTTTCCCTAAGATTGTAAGTAAGAAGTCTAAGAGTGAATTGCGGTATAAACCGCCAGTTTCACACCTGATGTAATACAAGTGCCATTATATAAACGTTCTACGACGTGGCAGTAAAAAAATGACTAGAATATGTGATACTTTCACTGCTGGTCAAATTTTTGGTCTCACATGCATGTTTATCGCATGAGATAAGCCCTTTAACCGTCGACAAAGTGGAAAATTTGACCCACGAGAGGGATTCGAGTGTACCATAAGCTTGTGCTCCACAAATTGTACAGCTAAACTGAAATTGAGGCGTAAATAACGTAGGTCTATAGCTGTCATTCAAGGCATAACTCTGCGTTGTTTGTGCGTTACAGCTGGAGAATTGAATGCAGTGAACTGTTTTGATTATCAATGATAAAACTGTGATAGAACTTTTGTAAAATAATGGCGTCTTCTGCACACGTTAATCAAATGTTGTCTTTCGAAGTATGTGAAACCATACTTCCTGATAAACTATAGTGTAAAATCACACAATACTTGGACGAAGGCCTTCACCTGGATTTCATTCGCCTTCAAGTCTCAAAGAAAAAAAAAACTGTCCCAGCATGCTGCGAATTGCCTTCACCTACCCTTCATTTTAAAACCCATCATTTCCTTAACACATCTATTTCACCTCACAGCAAGCGCCTCTCAGTTGTCATGTCACTTCGTTATTTGAAGAGAAAATGTGGACATGTGCTAGTTGAGAGGAAATGAATAGTGCACGTATCATAATAGAGAATAGAGAGCCAACTTTGGCTGAGGCCTGGCCTGCATCCACCGCACCGATGCGATGATGATGGGTAGTTATTGCCTTGTGGCAATTTTCACCTCTCCTCTTATGCTGCGTCTCACACAAACGTGTAAACTGGTTCAGTTATAGAAATGCTAAAGCGTAATCCTTTTGAAGCTTTTGATGACAAAATGAAACATCTTCCAGAAGAAAACTTCATGGAGCCTAGAGCTAGTTATGTGCCAGTATTATCTGCAGCTTCAAGTCGCGTGTGAGCAGCTCACTGCACGCGAAAGTGAACTTACTAAAATTTATGGACCAGGAAGTGTTTTAATGCATGTGCTGTAGTATTTCGATGACTGACATGTTCGCTCGATAGTGACGCCAGAGCACGGTATCGGTGATTCGATGTTGAGCCGGGACGAGTGCAGTTTCGTATATGTAGGTCCCGTTTTTATGCACCACGTAAATCGATGGGAAAGGTATGCCACCTTATTGGAGAATATGTGGTTTTGAATCCAAAAACGTAGATTATGTAGCACGCTATCGGCGACGGCCTTTGTGGTGGTCAGCAAAAGCAATAAAAGTAATGAATTGGAAGGCTCTCACTCGCAGTTAGGATCCTAAAATACATTACTAATTACCATCTTGCGTTTCAGGCAACATTCGAGCCCATGATGATGGCAACGTACACAGAACATGAACAACCGCTGTCAACAAACTCATTTATGGAATTGTCTTTAAATAGAAATTTCAGGTTCAATGCTGAAATAGCAGGTTTTTCAAACCAGCCAGCACTGGATGAAACCGGTGATTGATAGGAGCAATTTTATTATTCTCTCTTGTTGTTTCATAGTCGTTCAATCGTTGTTTTGTTTTGGGTCAAACATAATACGATGGCACGCGCGCAAATTTTCACCACGAACAAAACATTTCACTTACTGCTTTTGATTTGAGTACGACTGAATCATTAATGCGAGCCACTAATTGACATTGTGACTTGTGTTGAAATAAAAAAAATAATGGAAAGCTACCGAAACAATGGTTATCAATGCTGCGTACAGAAATGGCAATCAAGTAAATGCTAGTTAATCGAAATAGGAAATTGATAAGGGTTCTTATGTTGAATAAAGCTTACGCTTGTCAATTTGGTGATCTGCTGAAAAAATGTGCAGATAACGTAATACCTTTCGTATCATTACGTGCTCGAAAAGCTATTGAGCTGTGGCAGAAAGTCGCAAGTAAAGCTGACTGAGCAAATGAAATTGACTATCAATCAAAAGTACTTTTCGTTGATGCGTCTTTCAAACCTTACAGGGTGTCTCACAATAGGTGTCACTAAAACAAAATGGAATTACTGCAAAACAAATCAACCAAATCAACCAAATCAAAGCATTTATTTATCATTTGAATGATATATGTTATAGAAATAAACCATATTAATTCAATTCGAATCTCTCGCCCTTTTCCTTGATAACTTTGCGCAAACGCTTTGTAAACCCATCGCAGCTGGAACGCACGATTTCCTGAGGAATTTGGTCCCAAGTATCAACCAAATGTTTCTCGAATTGATCTAAAGTAAGCCCTTTCGTAGGGCCTATATGTTGAAGCATTAGGCTGATGCAAAATTTGAAATATTTGCTCCCTTAAGCTTAATCGACGCCAATTTGGGTCCTGATAGTCCCCAAAAAATTTTAACACATTTGGTTTTAATTTGGCTTTGCACACGCTATTCAAAGTTTGTATGGGAATTAGTATGAAGAATCTCAAACTTACATTTCCAGATCCCTAACATCTTGATATTATATCCTTAAACCAAATCTAATATAGATTCATAGAGTGAAAGTTGTCAACTATCAAAATGCCGAAGATACCTGACATGTAAATTTTATACAAAAATAGTTATTCAATAAAACATAAAATACACACTTTAGGTATGATGTTTTATTCTTTTTTTTGTTTTCTTATTATTTATATGTTTTTTATATTTTATATTTATATATTTTATGTATTTTATTTGATTTATATTATTATATATATTTTATATATTTTATATATATATATATATATATATATATATATATATATATATATATATATATATATATATATATATATATATATTTTTTATGTACATTACATATTTTTACTTCTTATTATTATATTTGTTGAATAACTATTTTTGTATAAAATTTACATGTCAGGTATCTTCGGCATTTTGATAGTTGGCAACTTACACTATATGAATCTTTATTAGATTTGGTTTTAGGACATAATATCAAGATGTTAGGGATCTGGAAATGTAAGTTTGAGATTCTTCATACTAATTCCCATACAAACTTTGAATAGCGTGTGCAAAGCCAAATTAAATCCAAATGTGATAAATTTTTTTGGGGACTATCAGGACCCAAATTGGCATCGATTAAGCTTAGGGGAGCAAATATTTCGAATTTTGCATCAGCCTATTGAAGCATATCATCCCAAACAAAGTAATCAAGTGGGTTGAGATCCGGTGAAGATGCAGGCCATTCGTAGCTTGTGATTTTCCGCGTACCACGCTTGTGTCTTCTTTGCCTTATGAGCCGCAACTGAGTCCTGTTGGAAACAATATGTTGTATTCCCATACAGCTTTGAAGCATGAGGAAGCAGATGGTTCTTCCAAACCTGCTCGATGTAATATTCAGTGTTGATTTTTACGTTAGGTTCTATAGTAAGTGAAGTTTTCCATTTCGTGAAACGGCGCCTCATACCATGATTTTCGATACATTCTGAACGCGTTCTATAGCTAGTTTATCTCTTGAATAATACACGATCATTTTGTAAAATCTCGCAGTCACCGTAGTGAACCAAAAGATTTCTGCTTCTTTGGACCCTGGCTTGCTTTTGACGCTCCGTCAACTCGTGAACCCGTTGTTTTTTTTTGTACGGCTTGCATTCCAGATCATGTCTGAGGAGCCTGTTCATCGAAGCAGGCGACATTTGAAATTGCCGGATTACGTCTTATTTGCCCCCCTCACACATTTGATCTTTTTCTTCGTTCTGGCAGATCGTCTGGCACCTCCTTTGTGTTGAATATGGACATTTCCAGTTTCCTTGAACCGTTTCAAGGTACGAAAAACAAAACGCTTACTCCCTCCGAACTGCTTAAGGCTATTGAATATCTGAAACGGTCTACGCTAACTGATAAATATAAACAAACTAGCTAGCTAGGTAACTGATAATTATAAACAAACGGAATCGCTTATTTATCTTCAGCGATAAGCTGTCAAAAGAATACACTCAAAACGGGTATAATCGATTCCGCTGTTAAAATTTCCCAGCTGAAATTAATCAGGACTGAGAAAAGGTAGTCAACGCTCAGTAGTTTTAGGAATCATCCAGGTTTACGTGCGGTGGGGACTTTTCTCCTATTGTAACAATTCTATCATAAGTTGAATACTATGAGCCCAAAATGAATACCATCACATTTCTCAATCTTTCTATTCCTTAACACCCTTTAACAAGCTTTTCTTCCTGGCTGCCCGACTTGCAAAAGCATTTTTTCACTTCTTTTTGAACTTTTTAACTGATTTTGATTCTCTTCCAATTTTCCGACAATCAGCTTTCACAATTGCCCACAATCACTCGATTGGTTGAAGTTCTGAACAGCTTGAAGGATCCATGTCAGGCGGCACCATAACGATCCTATAATCGTTGTAAAATTTCTTAGTCGCTGTTGAGTAGTGACAAGATGCCAAATCTGGCCAAAACAGCATTGCCTGAGTAGGTTGTCCGAGAAGAGGTAACAGACGCTTTTTAAGACACTTATGGATGTAAATTTCACTTATTTACATTCCTAGTTGTGATACATAATTGACTTCTTTATCCACATGTACAGATGGCTTGCCACACTTTGGTGTGGCCCATTAAGTATTGTAACAAATATTTTTAACATCTTATGTGTTCCCTACAGCAATAATAACATCAGAAGTTTTTTTTTGCGGTTCAGTTCGAACGTGTTTCAGACAAATACAAAATGAAAGAAAAAAAATAATTGTGCGCAATCATTTGGAAACCCCTACGTGGTCTGGGCCAAAACATACTAAAGTGTTGGGTTTTCCCCGAAATACCGTGTGGCGTGTTTTGAAAAAGTACAGGAAAACTTTGTCGACGAATCGCATGCCTCAAAGCATGCGTCGAACGGGTACTGTTAACCGTCAACTGCGGAACAAAGTCATCCAAAACATTAAGGCAAATCCCAACATCTCAGACCGCAATTTGGCCAAAAAGTCAAAATTTTACTTGGCTAGGGCTCGGGGAAATGTTCCTTCCAAATTTAAGTTTGGGTTTGCAGATTAATTGGCACATAAATACATGATTTGGCAAGGCATCTGTAGCTGGAAGACCAAGGTTTTCACCACTGATAAGACATTTTATTCAGAGTTGTAGAGAACGGAATGTCTCCAAAAGCGAATATTGTCATGTTTTGGCCAGATCTTGCAAGCTGTCATTACAGTAAAACAGTGCTACAGTGGTATGACCAACGGGATTCAGTTTATACCGAAAGAACTCATCCCACCAAACTGTCCCCAGTTCAAACCGATAGAGAGATTCTGGGCTATTATGAAGAGGACGCTGAAGGTAAATGGCAGTGTCGTCAAAAGCATAAATCAATTGAGAACCAAGTGGAATAAGATTGCCAAAACGATGGATGAGAATAATGTGCGCCGGTTAATGAAACGTATTCCGGGAAAAGTCTGCAAATTTCATCGAAATCGACATGATTAATTTTATTTTGTATGTTCCCTATAAAGTTCATATAATGTCGAACAGTTTAGTTTAAACAGAATACTATTTTGTTAATGTATATCCGAAATATGCTTAAAAGTCTTTGTTTTCAAACTGGGCCATACCTTAGTGCTTTTTTGCAAATTTTTCTATTTTCTGTTCCTTAAACTTGAGCTCCAGGTTTTCTATATCCTATATCCTATCACTATATCCTATATCCTACCTAATCTATTCTATACTCTTACGGAACTACCAATACTTTCTTTTGACATCTTCGTTCTAGCAAAAAAATTGCTTTCCACTCCTTGAGCCGCATGGTGAAGAAAAATTATTTCCTTCTTAAACAGCATCATATTTGCGAAGTTTTGCCATGTTCACTTCATTCAACTTGCGCCCCAAATTCCAATGCCCTAACTTTCCAATTAATACCCTCTACGAGATTTTGTACAACATTAGAACCGACAAGTGTTTGTGCATCGACTCATACTTTCTTCAATTCTTGATCGGTCCTGACTGTCTTGGGACGGTTGAGTAATTCATGCTTCACACGATTGGTTGCAATCCTGAGGTGTTTGGTATCTTAGGTTCGAAGTTGATCTTATTTTCCACCGAAAAATTGGCAGGTTCTTGGGTCACCTCGGCAACGCAATGAGATATTTCTTAAAGAAGACATTCCTTTAAGTAAACTTGGCTATTTATGGTTGAAGTTGTCACGGATGGAGCACTTCGCATCCCGCAAGTACAAATCGCTTTTCGAACCATAAATTTCTTAGCAATTTTCAAATGTTTTTGCTTCCGTTGGTGATCAGGAACTTGTCTTCGTTCGAAACTTGAACATCGAACTTGTCTCTTGCACTGCAGAACTGATAAAAGTCCGCCTTTATGTAGGATTCATCATCCATTAGGCAACAGGATTTTAACGTAGGAATAAGTGTCTGGGTCCTGCCTTAGCTCAGTCGGTTAAGGCGCAGCTATGAAGCACTACCATACTGGAAGTGACTGGGTTCGAATCCCGGTCTGGTCTAGGATTTCGTTAAGGAAAATTTTTCGGTCTCCTGAGCATAGAGTATGATTTTACTTGCCACACAATGCTAATGCAAAAATGGTACCAGGCATCGAATGCTCCCAAGTAAAGACTGTGGCAATGCATTTGGAACACTAAGTTGAGAGCAAGCAATAAGCGACTTGTGAAAGCATCAAGCTTGAAATGCTAAAAAAAATTCCTGTTTCTATACCGAGTCAATGCATATCTCTTGGTAAGAAATGGAACAAACGTCTCTTGCCCTGAAACAAAAACTCGTGATTTGAGGCGCGATAACCGTGCATTGGATGTGTGTGGCGATGGGATCAACTGCCAAAATAGTCCCTACACTCTGACGAATCCCTGTTCATAAATTGACAAAAAATAAACGGTATTTGACGGAAGAAAATGAAATAAAAACCACTTGCGAGGACTGTAAAACTACGAACACTTCCTTTAATTATCTTATTAGGAAAATATGCCTAATATTACGTCCCATGTAGGTATTATATTGAACTATGGGGTCAGTGGTGGTCCATCATTGTCAGTTTATAAATTGACATAATCTGGATTTTCAGTATTTGGTAAATATATTTCCTGAAGACAAAACTTATGAACGTTGTTTTGTTCAGTTAAGAAAACCATTTCTCTACAGCGCCGTTCACAACTACCATGCTTATGCAAGGAGTAACGACTACAAGGGAATTGTAGTAATTTTATTTGAAGAACTAGCATCCTAAATGTCTCTGACTATCATCTTACGTCATTAGAATATTCGACTGCAATGCGATCGTGTTTGCCACGATCTGCGATCTTGAAATTGATAAAAATTTAGACCCACAATGTCACAAACGACAACAACAAAAATTGACACGTTTATCAGGGAAAGGTGATTTAATATAATAAAACTAGTGATGTGTGTGCGTGTATGCAATCTAACACCCATTGGCTGACAATGGTATTATGACATCTGTTAGCAGCAATCCTTTAAGTGACAATTGAAAACTGCTTTAATTCGGCTAATTAGCGAGAAAGTGATAGCTCTGTTGCAGATCCGCCCATTCCTTGGTAACTTCCACATACAATAAGCCCCGCATTTAAACATTACCGATATCATTTGCATGAGGGTACTGCAACATACTTCCAGATTTGGAAATGTCAAAATTTACAAACCCGGCACGTGTTCGGCATTATTTGATAATAGTTTTTGTAATGTATAATCAGAAAGATCTCACAGAAAAGTCTAGTCTGCAGTAACAATAACAGTCGTAAAAGTTAAAATTTTCGATGTTTAGCCGTAATTAATTTCATATAATCGCGTCCAAATAAATGCAATCAATTCATTAAATTTACGTTGCCGAACCTCCCGGTGGATATGCCATCACGATTACGAAAATGGAACTCAGTGCACCTGTGTAAGCCTCGCACGCGTGTATTCGCGTTTGTTTCGTTCTTTGCTTCTGACCATCAAAGGACTGTTACTTTATTGCGCTGGTCTACTTTTTATTATACACAATTTTTTCAATCCAAAAATCAAAATCTCCCGTTATGGAACCACTCTTAATTGAAATTCATAATTCAAGACAACAGTAGACAACAATAATTATCAACCATCAACTAGAAATTAGAAGAAAAATTAGTATCTTCCATTTTATTCCAACTACCTTTGCTTATCTTCGACAGATACGCGTATTTCGTCAACAATGTGCAGACTATGGCTCAAACCCTCTAGGATTCATCAACCATCAGTTCACTCGCGACAACGTGAAAAAACATTTTCTCTTTATTTTCCAATACGGAAGTTCCTCCGAAGCTAGATCGGGAATGCACAGATTTTGCCACACCAGTGAGCAAAACCTGTTGAGGCACTCTGGTGCATTTTTTAATATGTTCGTTTATTTGTTAGGCTCAGGCGTGTGTAACACTTTACGGAGCCGATATTCAATATCGTTATAAACAATGTTTTATTTTTCGATTTGAGTAAAAATGGGGTGCCAATTACTCGTGGCTAGCTCGAGGTTGATGGGTCACATTATCGTTTGGAAGAGGCTTGGTAGGTAACTTTTTAAAGATATTGTTTGCTGCTCAGCGTTGCAAAACCTTCCAAATCCTCGGTCCCTGTATTCCCTTTCAGGAACTAAAAGCAGATGGTTGACCACAGCTTGCTGGGCAGGTACAAGTAGCACGGAAACAAAAAGATAGTAAAGGGTGTATTCGATAAAAATGGCACACACATATATACTCATCAAAATTAAACTGATTATCGGATTTTCTTGAAATTTTCAGGGAGTGAAGAACTACTAATGAGTTTTGATATACAACATTTGTTTTATTCAATTTCGTCTCCCATCCCGAATGCCCGCACCTTCCTTTTCACTCCACCCATCAAATTTTGTACAACCGATTTTCCCAGTGTTTTGTTGTTTGTACCCAAATTTTCTTCAATTCTAGCTCTGTTTTTATAGTTTTGGGATGTTTGCGAAGTTCCGTTTTCATAATTGCCCAGAATTTTTCAATTGGACGAAGTTCCGTTGAATTTGGTGGGTTCATATCCTTTGGCACAAAATTGACTCCGTTGGCTCGGTACCACTCCAATACGTTTCGAGCGTAGTGGCAGGATGCTAGATCAGGCCAAAACAGAGTTGATCCTTTGTGCTTCTTAATGAATGGCAAGAGACGCTTCTTAAGGCACTCTTCCGTGTAAATCGCACCGTTTATTGTTCCGGAAGTGATGAAGGGAGCACTTATTTCACCACATCCGCAAATCGCCTGCCAGATTAGAAACTTCTTTGCAAATTTCGATAGTTTCTTCTTTCGAACATCCTCCGGAACATCGAACTTCGACTTGGCAACGAAATATTCTTGCCCAGGAAGTTGACGGAAGTCGGCCTTGACGTATGTTTCGTCATCCATCACGATGCAACCGGATTTGGTGAGCAGCTTCGTGTAAAGTTTCCGAGCGCGGGTTTTCGCAGTGATGTTTTGTTTTTCATTCCGGTTTGGGGCTTTTTGCACTTTGTAAACATTTAACCCAGCACGCTTCATGGTTTTCTGCACAAAACCGACTGACATCTTAGACTTTTTAGCGACATCTCGAATTGACATGTTTGGACGGTTCTTGAATTGTTGTACGACTTTCCTGGCCATTTTACTGTCCATTGGACCACTTTAACGACCACTCCCTTCCTTCCTTCCTTTGGACACTCAGACGCTCCTTGAAGGTTCTTATTACACGAGACACAGTTGTATTTGCAATTCCAAGCCTTTTAGCAATCCACCGGTGGGACGCCCCTGGATTTTGATTGTGAGTGCATAAACTTTTCTCACGGACAATTTCTTGTTTCGACGACATGACTGGAACTACTGAATGTATAACTATGAAACTTGGCAGATGTAAATAATACACTATGGATAAGATCTACTAAAATTTCTAGGTTTTTTACTCATACGATTCAAAAGTTACAGATGATTTTCTGTGTGCCATTTTTATCGAATACACCCTTTATAACTGAGACATAAATGATGAAAATTTAATAGAGTGGAGGAGAGGGAGGTGATGACAGTACACTCTTAGATCAGACAAACAAAGGCACTTTAAATATTAATTTCTGTCGAAAACGCGATAATTTTTCATTTTCCCTTAACATTTAACTATAACGAAGAAAGAAAGAGTATTCTTCGCTTAAAAACACAGCATACTCCAAGGGAAAACTAGTGATTAAAACTTTTTTTTAATAAATTATTTCATTTGTTCAGGCTCAATTGAATCACTTTACAGAGCCAAGTGTTTATTATTATATACCAGAGTTATCTTAGAACTAGAGTTAGGGAGGTAGAATCGATTACTCACGTTTTATAAATAGGTTAATAGGAATAAAAATTTAACGGATGGGAGGATAGTCGAGAATTTAAAGTAAGGTTACATAACACAGTTATTTTAAATTGTAAATCGTATAATCATAACTCATAACACATTTAAATTTTGGTTTATTTTTGACTTCAAAATTAAAAAAAAACACTTAAAATAAATATGCATGTTGAACGAACTACAACCTAAGGCTTGTGTTAGTCAAAACACATAAAAGAATTTCATAAACTCCAGATCACGAATAGCCAAAATATCTCAAAATGGTACATAAGCTTGTCTATTTCGAGCCCAAAGGGAATCTTACTTACTTACTTATGCTGGTCCAACGTCTTATTAGGACCGCACCTGCGTCTCACGATATTTCTACATAAAACTCGAATGAGGGCTGCTTGTCTCCAGTTCCTCGAATGTCCCACACTTCCAAGGTCTTGCTCCACTTGGTTTAACCACCTAGCTCGCTGTGCTCCTCTGCTTCTTGCACCGGTCGGAATCGAGATAAACACCATTTTTACGGGGTTGTTGTCCGACATTCTTACAGCGTGTCCCGCCCATTGTACCCTTCCAGCTTTAGCGACTTTCTGGATACTGTGTACGCCATAGAGCTGCGCCAGCTCGTCGTTCATCCTTCTCCTCCATACACCGTTTTTACATACATCGCCAAAGCACGCGTCGTTCGAAAACTCCAAGTGCATGCAGATCCTCTTCGAGTATTGTCCATGTCTCATGCCCCTAGAGAACTACCAGTCTTATCAGCGTTTTGTACATGGTACACTTTGTACCAGATCTCAAGGTTTTGTGGAGTCCATACTAGGCACGACTTCCGGTAATAATGCGTCTCCGAATTTCCCTGCTGCAGTTGATATCCGATGAAGGGAATCATACAGCTCAAATCTGACTCACCGATGCTCAGCACAAGACAAATAACCGTGATCTTTCGCTCAGCCCAACACGGTATGAATGAACGTTTAAAGAATAAAGATTGGACATGAGGCGAGACACCACACGAATGAAGTCTCGGCCCACATTCATCCCCCAAACTAAGATTTCTTCGACACCTGTGAGGTGATAGATTTGAGATGATAGATATTAATAGAATGCGTTTTGTTGATCGTAGATATCGCCTTCTGTAGCGCTCAACTTTGCAAACGAGTCCGCTCTCTTATTGCCCAGATAATTGCCCATACAACGATGAAATAATGCGAAGTTAAAGTTCTTACTGGATCAAGGCGTGATACATTTAATATCTGGATGCACGTCTTATTTTATTGCAGCGCTTCTAGTAGTCGGATCTGGTGGAATGTTAAAAGCTGTTGGTTTTGAAATGTTTCCAATTGTAGTGCTGAAAAGTCCCTCATCATCTTTTTTGTTTCAAAGAAGTTCTACTTGATGGAAACCACAAACCAAAAAATAATCCGAACGTGGTATGGTTCAAAAATCTTGAAGTCGTTTAAATTGACTAAATTGACCGTCAAACATTTCTGTGAGGGGCATGCCTGCGATAGGCAGGATCATAGCAAGCATCGCAGTGGAACTAAAGATAGGAAGTTGCGTTTGAAGATGTTGTGAACTATTAGGGCCAACCCACGGCTGTCGGATTATGATATTGCCAATAAATTCAATCCCAGCAAATGCACCGTCAGAAGTAAGCAACGATACAGTACACTGGAACCGAATCTAGTGTCTAAAAGATGTGCCCGGGAGTTGTACAATGAGGTTCTTACAAAGTACGAAGGATACATCCT
Organism: Aedes japonicus; assembly: GCA_034211315.2. NCBI lineage: Eukaryota > Metazoa > Arthropoda > Insecta > Diptera > Culicidae > Aedes > Aedes japonicus. The sequence continues at coordinate 36,388 of JASCZW010001840.1, read as the reverse complement.
TATGGATGCCGAAAAGTATGTGAAGTATGGGCAGCTACCCGGACAAAAGCTCTATAAAGCCACTGGTTGAGGTGTTGTACCTAGCACGTTCAAATTCGTTTTTGTCGATAAATTCGCAAGAAAACTTATAATCTGGCAAGGTATTTACCACTGCGAACTAAAAACCCAGGTTTTCGTGATATCAAAACTATGGATTCAAAAATGTACAATCAGGAGTGTGTGAATGAAAAAACGTTTTCTTCGGTACATCAAAGCTTACAATGGGCCTGTAAAGTTTCTCCTCTGCAAGTTTGCTCCTCTACAGAGGAGTAGTACTACGCCTATGTAACATTGCCAAAACCATTCAGCTTAATTAAGTTTTATTAAAGTTTCATGAAAGCCACTAGTAATGAATTTGGTTTCATTTTGGCACCAAGAGGTGCCAATAGGTTTCATATTTAGTCAGGTTTATGAGAATCTACAAATCTTGTTTACAACGATCTTAAAACCTTAAACCTCAAATTCATTTAACTCCTATCAAAAGTTTTATTTCGACTTTATAAAAACGTAAAATGCTGTTTTGAAATTCCGTTTTAGGACTCATTCATGTTGTTTTATTGTGGTCAGTAGAAAAAGCATTTTAAAACCATTTTGCCTCCAGTAAATGTATTGAACGGTGGATTGGTTTTATAGTAGTCATTGCGAAGATAAATTGGCTATTTGGCAAAACTGCGATTTTTTCCAATCGTCATATTGACGTATAAGAACTAATTGAAATGTGGAAAAATAAATGCAGTAAATTTAAAATGTAATGCAAATGAATGCATGTATATTGGTATTGTAGATCGGAGACCAATTTTGGCATTCTTTTAGATAACCTTAATGCATTGCATTTGCTATCAAACAGAATTTTCCGCAACACTTGAACTTTTTTCTAAGATATTATTTACTGTTAAATGAATCAGAAGAGCAGAGAATCGAACAAAGCAGAACATCAAACACCAACCACGTTATCACAGTGAAGTTTGCCAACTGTGGCCATTTGGCCGTATGCTGGTTTTCATGGCAGCCAATAGGTTTTATGAAGGTTTCTCAAGTGGTCATAAAATCTTTCACTAGTGCATTTTCAAAATCTTTAGGGTCTTATAAAGGTTCTATTAACTTGTTTTAACAACCATCTATAGAGTGGGCACTTTGTACAATTTTTGGATTTAAAGATGCATAGAGGAGGTGTTGACAAAACAGTTTTGAGTGTAGTTTTATCAACAAAGCCGGGAGGAGTGCTATAAGGCTGGAATAAAACTTAAATTGTTTCTTAGGCAGTGGTATCGAGACAACGAGGTGGAATTCTTCGAAAAGGACATTAATCCATCTAAGTATACTTGTTAAATTTTATGATTCAACCTCAAAATAATTGTTTACATCGCAGTATTCTCCCGATCTTGACGGGTATCCAATTGTGTAACGTAAACATCCCTCTTCTCCTGAAATCGATAAACTATACGACGAATAGTGTACAGCCAATTACACTGAATGTATTGCGACTTGCTTCCCCATATGCCATACCAGGGCACTTTCGACGATAAAGGAACCGATCGTTACGAGCAGCGCCGCGTAAACAAAAACATACGTGATGATAGTTTAAATGATCGCGAAATGTGCGGTCCGGCAATACAAAAACAAACGACTCCGACCGGTCCCGTCCTGTCACTGGCAGCGTCGTCGTGTTCTTTTGCGTCTATGACAGCGTGTTTTCATATTAGTTTTCACACATAAAAAGCGTCATCTGATTCAGAGATTTTAACGATTACGAGTGCTAACTGCGGATTGTCATTTTTATTTTATTGAATCAAGAATATTGATTTGTTGGGTGACAGGTTTCCACCCGCTGAATGGTGAATGCGAAATGGCGGTAAAAAATACTCAATTGAAAGCGTTAGCACCCACCTCGAATGGAGTCACTTTATCGTTTGAGTGGAATCATTTCAAACAACGAAAACTCTCGGACCTGGACCATGGCGCATTTGAACAGATGAAGCGTTCTCTGTGATGATAGTCCAGGTTCGCAGTCGTAGAACGCCACCATCAGAAGAAGTAGTAGTAGTTCTAGTTGTTAGCGTTTGCCTTCTCCCTTGCACCAGTCTCGTACTATGGATAGCTATTAAATCGTAATCAAAACGAGATTTTTATTGCCACTGTGTGTCACCGTTTGGCTGTCTAGCTGGCAAACTGCTTGTAGTCGAACCTCCAACAAGGGGATGGATCAGACCGATAGCGTACGGTTTTGCGAATCTATACTTCTCATCTCTCCGTCGCTGGTCATTCCGAGAAAAATGCTTTCGGTAATCGTTGACGTTATTTGGGATTGTAATAATAATTTACCTTTAGCACCGGAGCGCAAGCGTCATGGCGAGTGTTAGAAGCAACCAACACTATCCGGAACACTACCGAATGCTTTTTGTTTCCAGGAAATTAGCTTCAAATGCACTTTTTTTCTTCTCAAGTGCTATTCGTGTGCGCGTACAAAGATGTACATGATCCAGGAAGTACGTTAAATGGCACGTACTTAGTTCTTATACTTGAACGTTTTCGGGCAGTGTTTTCCATTCTACGAACATGTTTGAATATTGAATTCGTTGCTTCGGAGTTTGTGGCTCAGCAAAAATTCGTTTTTAGACAAATAACAATTCCACAAAAGACAAAAATGGTCAGTCGGCTCTCAACTTAACGGTCTACATGCAGAACGACAGTTTCTGATTGAGAACTTTTTAATATGCCATTGGTAGGAATTTGTTTGGAAGATGAAGAACAAATGGGGACATCAGACGTTAGAAAAACATTGTAATTTACACTTAAAAGCGGACTGATAGAAGAAGTATTCTCTTAGGCTTAGCGATACCAAAGCTCTTAGATACGTTTATCCTAGCAACTATAGTTGTAGACGGATAATATAATACTTGATAATAGATTAGTGATACTCAAAGTAGACCTTATGACAAGTCGTAGTACAGGGTAAGAATACAAAGGAAACTAAGCGAAGTTCGGTTTGTTTGCATTTATAAAAGTTTTTAAGTCTTTAAATACACAGCAGATTATCCTAATTTTCTTTAATAACCCGCCACATCGCAGATCAATGCTAAAATGCATGGCGTGACGTTCGTGTGTTTAATTTCTTACTGTGCTTGGTATTCAGTTTTAGACAACCGTGGAAATATTCCATCGTCGGAAGCCGGTTGGATCAATACTCTGATTCTTTTTTAACATGCAAAACCGAAGAACTTCTTCTAAAATTTTGACTTAGTATTGAACTGATACTGAACGTAGCGCCCCGCGTGAAATTATCGGTGAAAACTTGCCGACCGGCTGAACAGGCTGTGCAAAGTGTCGACCGGAAAAATCGTGTTTATTCAGTATCTCGTGCTCTTAATTATTGGTTCAAGACGTGCAAACATGTTGTACTCTGGTTACTGATGGGATGACTTTTGTTGAAATCTCGTTGAAAAAAAGCAATTTAAAAATAGAAGACATAAAATGGGAATCCTACTGCTATTTCGCCGTTGCTAAATGCTAAATGACTAAGTGCACTAATTTTTCATTCTTCCTCTTGGATGATCAATAATAAATAACCTGTTATTGTTTGGTACCATAAATAACCTGTTGTTGTTTGATTTTTCAATCGTTTAGCTGGAAAATAGCACCCAGATTTAAAATGATGGTACCGTAGTCTTGGAGCTAAATAAACCGGTGAAATCTGACAGAAGATCATTATGAACTGCCTATAACATAGACGAGGACTGCTGAAAGATCTAGTGAATCATCTGGGATGATCTGAAAGTGGGTCGAGGAGCTATGTGGAGGACGTTCAAATGATTGTTTGTAAGCATTAGGAAGATATAGAATTTGTTCAGTCCATTAAGAACTTGTCATACACGAGCATCGCAAGTGAACTGTAAAATATAGGAAACGTCTACAGGAAAGTCTATCAGAAATCACTACAATTACTAACAGAATTGGCAACTCACAAGAAAGTCTGGATAAAGTCCACCTAGAATCCTACTTCAAATCTAATTATCAAGAAGATCTCTTTGAAAGATGCCTAAAAGAGAATCTGGTAGAAGCTCTTAGCTCAGTCTCTAACTGGCCCTCTCTTAGCTCAGTCAGTAAAGGCGCAGCTACAAAGCAACACCATGCTGGAGGTGGCTGGGTTCGATTCCCGGTCTGGTCTAGGAATTTTTCGTTAAGGAAAATTTCTCGACTCCCTGGGCATAGCGTATGATTGTACTTGCCACACAATCATACTAATTCAAAAATGGTACCTGGCATCGAAAGCTCTCAATTAATAACTGTGGAAGTGCATCTAGAACACTAAGTTGAGAGCAAGCAATAAGCTAATTGTGAAAGCAATAAGCTTGAAATGCTAAAGAAGAAGAAAGAAGGTAGAAGCTAATCATAGTATGCGCTTGAAAAGAAAGATGCAAATTTATTAAAAGAAGGTCACTAAACAAGTTGGCGGTTAGAACTTGAGGAAGACTACAGGCGGATCAGAGTCAGTGGTCGGTTTGGCGTAACTTCATTAGCAGATCATGCAAAGTTTTGCAAATTTTTGCAATTTGCATCTGAGGAATTTCTAGAGAAAAATGCACAGAATGATCTTTAGGTAGCTGACGCTTAAAAGTTTATGTAAAAGGTTCATAAATCTTCGGAAATAGCTCTTGCCTTAAGTAGTTTAGGATAATTATAACAGCCGGAATCGGTAGTAATAAATCGCTGTTTTACCGAAAAACTTCGCTCAGTATCGTTTTTTTTTGGCGGTTAAATGGATAGCGTTTTGGGTAATAAAGGGCGTTTCGATCAAAATTTGGTCGACTTAAACTTGACGGATTTCCTTTCATCGTGCATTAAAAAAATTTGCATCATGCCTCTGATTTTTAGATTACCAGTCGAAGAAAGAGAAGCAACGCATCAAAATTTTCGCATCCAAAATCCAAACTACGCTCACGCCAAGTTGACGAAATTGTTGAATGTGGCTAAATCAACTGTTACCAACGTATTAAAAGTGCTCGGTGAACGTTTGTCGACAGCCAGGAAAGCAGGATCGGGAGAAAATCGAAAGCCGGAGGCCACAGTGACGACAAAAATAGTTGCCTGCTGTTTCGAGCGGAACCCCAACCTGTGTCCGAGATTTCGCAAAGATGCTGGGAGTGGCGCCTTCAACTGTGTATAGAGCTAAAAAACGAGCTCGACTGTCGACTTACAAGAAAGTGGTGACTCCAAATCGCGACGATATACAGAACACGTCGGCCAAAGCACGATCGCGAAAGTTGTACACGACGATACTGACGATGCTTGATTGCGTGGTAGAGGACGATGAAACTTCCGTCAAGGCAGACTTTAAACAGTCTCCTGGACAGGAATTTTATGAGGCACGGGGAAAGATGACAGATATTTTCAAGCACATTAAACTGTCAAAGTTCGCGAAGATATATCTGGTGTGGCAGGCCATCTGTACCTGTGGCTTAAAAAGCAACGTTTACATTGCGACCGGAACCGTCAACCAGGAAATTTATCTGAACGAGTGGCTTCCAATTGTTCCGTTCTATTTTGGCCGATTTGGCATCTTTCCATTACGGAAAAAGGGCATGGAGTGGTATGATGCTAACATCGTGGTACTCAAGGACAAGGACCCTCCCAAAACGCCAGGGCTCCGCCCAATCGAACAATATCGTCAAGCGGAACCTTAAGAAGACTCAAATACTGTTTGACCAAATTTTGATCGGAACACCCTTTATGCGCACTTGTTTAAAGCAGTGCATTTTGGAACAAAACAAGTTAATTAAAAGTTATTATCAGGTGTATAAACACATATTGATTAACGCTGTATGTAAGACTGGAAGATTTTTTTTCTTTTCTATTTTTCTAGTTGAACCTGTTGGCTGTTGCTACGCTTGCATTTAGTTGAGGTAGAATGAAAATTTAATAGAAGTGGCGCGTTTATGGTTGTTGTTTGAAATCAGTTTTGTTACAATATTTTTGTTTACTAATGTGTAACTTCAATCATAGACCTTATTTTTTTTAATTTTGATTTATTTTTATTTTTCTTAAAAAAATTAGTATCTATAAACTATACAAGAATATAAAGGGAAGTGGGGTAAAATTAGGTATATCTTTGTTCACAGAACCGTGCAGTAGATGAAATAACTTCTATTCGATTCTACAAGAAATTTTACATAGGACTAGCGCTATTTGGTTGATCTTGAGCCACTCCGAGCAAAGATATCTACAGACTATTCAAGAATACAAGGGGAAGTGGGGTAAAACCAGCGATATCTTCGTTCACAGAGCCGTGCAGTAGTTGAAACAGCTTCTATTCGATTTTCCAGGAAATTTCACATGGGATTAGCACTATTTTGTTGATCTTGAGCTTCTCGGTGCAAAGATATCTATAAATTATTCAAGAATATAAGGGGAAGTGGGGGTAAAATAACCTCTGTAACTCCACAATCATTTCCGTGCGGTGATTGAAACCAGTTCCATTCGATTCCCCAGACAATTGCCAAGCGGAAATAGCCTTGTTTACAAGCCGCACTTAAAAGCGACAAAAGTTACAGATTTTTTCCTTAGTTTTCATCAGATATTGCCCATGGGTTTACTTTCTGTGTAGATGCATTTCGTAGACAAACATTTTATCTTCAAACTACATACACTACATACACATTTTGAATTTAAGTTGCCTGGATAATTCGCATGTTTGGTTGAAATTTGTGTTTCATTTGTTTGAAAGCCTTCCTTTTCGGAGAGGGAAGGGATTTCGAATCACCCTAGAAACATTTTTTGCCTCCAAAAACCCCCACATGGGAAATTTTCTGAAATTTGCTCTTGCCTCTTAAAAATCCCATATACCGAATTCGGTTCTTTTTCCTTGATTAGTTCTCGAGTTTTGCAGAAATTTGTGTTTCATTTGTACGAAAATTCCCCTTTTATAGGAGGGAGGGGTCTCGAACCACCATAGAAACATTTGCATTCAAAAAACTCCACATGCAAAATTTGGTTCCATTTGGTTGATTAGTTCTCGAGTTATGCAGAAATTTGTGTCTTGTTCGTATGGGAGCCCTCTTTTCCTGAAGGGGGAGGAGACTCAAACTGGCATAAGAAACTTTCTCGGACCCAGCTGTTCCCCCCGTTCCTGACTCGAAGGGACGGTGTTGGAAAGAAAGACTCTAACAAGGTAGTCAGAAACCGAATCGACGAACTCTATGATTATCTAAACGACAGGCACATCGTCCACAAAGAAATCAAAGAGATGGTGAAGTGTGTCGAATCAGCCGTGATTGCAGCCGAACGCAAGCAGGACGCACTGAGGATAAGAGCAGTGACTGCCGAAAAGGTTCTTGAGGACAGCCAAAAGACAACGGAGAAGGCAACAGTAGAAGCACTGAAGACGCAGAAGGAACCTCAGAATCCACGCTCAAAAAAAAAAGAAAAGAGGCACACCAGGAGAGGATAAGGAGTTAAAAAAGCTCAAAAACGACTAGGAGAAAGGTGAAGGCAGTGAATGGCGCACTGTCGGCAACCAAAAGGAAAAAAGAAGAAAAATCAGCAGCCAGTGGAAACGTCAGGAAAGAAGAAGAGGCCTCGTCGGGAGCAAAGTCAGGGCGACGCTCTAACTGTGGAAGTAAAAAGTCGAACGACGTACGCTGAACTCCTCCGAAAAGTGAAAGCTGAGTATACCCATAGCGACCATCTGGCGATGCGATATAGCAGATGCCAGCGAAATCCTTTCGCAATACGACAAAAGACAAATAATTGCGAGTGGAAGTGGAAGACGAAGTTCTTGGACAAGGAACTCTTTGTTGAGGCACTTCGTTTCACCAACGAACTCTCGAACCGAAACGCGGACGAGCTGACGAATTCGTTAGTAAAGGCATGCGATGCAATCATACCGAGGAAACTCGAGCCGAAGAACAAGCAGCGCCCAGCTTACTGGTGGAACCAGCAACTTGTTGTCTCAGAGCCTGAAGACGTGTCCAGAGAGCTGAAACCTTAGCAGACAGAGAGGTGCATAGCGTGGTGTTTTGAGCGACCAGAACCGAACTGAAACGAGAGATAAGACTGAGCAAAACGAACTGCTACAAGGAGCTGTGCCGAGCCACTGATGCTAACCTCTGGAGTCGAGCGTACCGTATTGCGATGGCGAAGATCAAAGGCCCAACAATAGTTGCAGAGATATGTCCAGAAAAACTGAAAGTTATCGTAGATGGATAGATCGTAGAAAGTGACTATTCATGCATTCCCGGAAATGCTTAAGGATGTGCTATAGAAATGTCTAGAGGAAGGCCATTTTTCGGACAGGTGGAAAATACAGAAATAAGTGTTGTTGCCTAAGGCAGGGAAGCCTTCGGGGGATCCAGCATCGTATAGGCCAATACGCCTGTTCGATACGCTTGGGAAACTCTTGGAGAGTATCATCCTCAACAGGCTGACAGAATTAATCGAAAGCTAGCACGGGCTGTCGAGGATGCAATTCGGTTTCCGGAAAGGAAATTCTACGGTGGATGCCATTTGGACAGTAATCGAGACAGCCGTAAAGGCGTCCAAGCAGAAGCGGAGAGGTGATCGATATTGCCGTGTAACGATTGACGTTCAGAACGCCTTCAATAGCGCAAGCTGGGAGGCTATTGCCGAGTCGGTGCACAGAATGTGGGTCCCTAATTATCTGTGCAGAATTCTGAAGACTTACTTTTAGAACTGGTTTCTGATCTACGAGACCTCCCTGTGGCAGAAATCGGTGAAGATTACGGTGGGAGTTCCGCAAGGTTCCTTCTTGGCCCAATACTTTGAAACGGGATGTACAACGGGGTGCTAACGCTGAAGCTTCCCAAAGGCGTTGTGATCGTTGGCTTTGCGGATGACATCGTATTATCAGTGAAAGGAAAAACACTGGACGAAAAGGAAATGCTGGCGATCGAAGCAATCGGCGTAATTGAAAACTGGAGGCAGGGGTGAAGCAGGGGTTGAAGCATAGCCCACCACAAAATGGATTTGCTGATGGTCAGCAACTACAAAGTGGTACAGCGAGCAGACATCGTCATTGGATGACTTGCCATAGCCTCAACGCGTGAAGCGTGATGATCACCGATCGGCTAAATTTCAATATCCACGTAGGTTATGCATGTGGGAAGACGGCGAAGGCCATCAATGCGGTAACAAGAACCATGCCGATTAGCTACGGACCTAGCAGTATCATCGATACTGAGATACGGATAGCCAGTCTGGATCGCAGCGCTGGAAATTGAACGAACCCGGGCGTAGTTGAACAGTACGATCAGGCGCTCAGGCATGGCCATGCAAGTCGTAAGTTCGTACAGAGCTTTTTCATCGGAAGCAGTATGCGTCATGGTCGGAACGATCCAGATTGACATTACTCTCGCGGTGGACAGTGAATGTTATCACCGGAAAAAATATCAGAGAAGTTCGAAGGTGAGATAGGAGTCGGCAACGAGATTGGGACACGGGGAACAACTACTCATACCGGATTTGTCGATCTGGATGAAGAGGAAGCACGGAGAGATAAACTTCTACCTTTCGCAGTTTCTTTCTGGCCATGGTTGCTTCAGCCAATACTTGCATCGACCCGGACACGTATTGTCACCCTTTTGTCCGGAGTGCGCAGACGTCCAAGAAACACCGGTGCAAGTGGTCTTTGACTGCCCACGATTCGGACCATTGCAAAGCGAGATGCTTGGCATCAGCGGGCAGATACCAGCCCAGTTAACGTAGTCTATAGAATGTATCGTGACGAAAGTGCTTGGAATGCGAACAACGAAGACATTACACAAATCATGTTGGCTCTACAGCGAAAATGGCGGAAGCATCAAGAAGCGTGTGGTTGAGTGTAGTAGTGCGTTGTCGTTTTCCGGTGATGTTAAAACGTCGGGGATCTCTCCGTCATTGTATGGTAGATCCGCAGTCGGGGAGATCTCGAGTGGGTTGCGTCAGTATGTGGAAGCTAAATGGCTCACCGTCGTTCGGGATAGGGTAGGGACCGTCAGTGACTACTCATCTCGATAACGTTGAGGATGGGAGCTGAATGGCTGAACCAATTTAGGTGAGAGCAGAATGGTTTTGGCAAGGAGTTGGAGCTAAATGGCTCTATTGTAACCAAATGGCAATGAATCTCCACGAAGTAAAACCATAGGGCAGTCCCGTGGGGGGTTCCGTTTGTTCAACAAAGAACCGGGTTTTAGTGGAATCAGAAGTCAGCCTTTTCTCAAAGGTCGACCATGACCACACTCTGACACAGGCTTCTGTGTTAGGTCAGTCCATAAGGATTTGCCGAACCTTCTGCTTCGCCTTTTGATGAAAAGTAAATGGTACTTGAAACTCACGGAGTTATAGATTGAAATGTAAACAATGATACACAGTAATGCTCAGCTGCTTAAACATCATCTGGAAGCAACAGTTGCGAATCAAAATCGTGCTCAGAATTTCTGGAACGCCGACTGAGCAAAATTTTTATTCTGATTTTGAACTGAATTCTCAGCAAATAAAATTACTTGGACCAAACATTTACTCAAGTGAAGGCCTTAAAAAATTTAAATCGTTGAACAGGTTATTCTTTAGATCACAAGATTCTTCTGATAATTACCATTTCAAATTTAACCAGGCAGCAGACGTTGTTTATGAAGTTCATCATAACGCTAAAAATTTACGAACAACGCATGACCGTTAATTGATAAGCAAAGTGTTTTTTAAAAGAATCCTATAAACTCAAGTAATGTTTGTCTCTTCAAATTCGCCCAGGCAAAACTCAGGCGCATAAACTCACGCAGGATTTCAGTTTTTTTCTAACTCAGGTCTAATGCTAATCTTCTCTATTTTTTATCCACCAAGAACCGAATAAGGAAGTCATAAGAAATGATTGGATGAGCGAATGATACACCAACGTCCAAAATAAGGGGAGTCAGGCACGTGTTGTCCCCCTTGCTTCCCTGGGTATCGCCTTTCGATACAGGTGTGGTAGCATTATCAATCAGGTTCCAATGTGCAAATGAGCTAAACCGCTTTGACGGCGGCGGCGGCAAAATTCTCATGAATTTTATATTCTAATCAATTTGAACCTCCGATCGAATTCGACAGCCCGCAGAAAATCTTTGTCTTGTACGATCCGAACGCGACACAGTGCAGGGCTGTTGTTTGCGGATGGAGTTCTAATCGGGAGAAGGTGTCTCATTCTAGTGTTATATAGAAGCTCAGCTTGTAGGCGAAAACATGCCAAATTTAAAACGATTTTACAATCAAGTGTTAGATACATTAGAAGCGTATCCATTCGAATTAGAATTTACTATTTAAGTGGACACATTAGCAGGAACAAGGGTTCTATTTGTTAGGTTTCTTGTGACCTAGTATATAATCATAAAAATAAGATTTAAGTCAATATTCTTGTTTTTTTTTAAACCTAGTATGACCTAGTCACTAGAAACCCAAATTTGCGTAGCCACATTAAATTTTTGATGATACAAATCTAAGAAAATACAAAGCTTTTGCATGCCTTACTTTAATAACATTTTTGCTGCACCATAGCATGTAAGTCATTAAAGTGTGGCATCTGAAATATTTGTAGTTTCTTAGATTTGTGCCATCAAAGGTTCGAAGTCACCTTACACTGTAAAAAATATTAATTTTAACAAGCGCATAAAATTTTCCCTCGTTTAATTTCAAGCTAAAGGAGGCGTTAACAATAAAATTGTATGCAATCTTGCATGCGCCATACAGCAATGTTTGCAATCTTTCATACAACAGCCTAGATTCAGGCGTTATCTGGCATGAATTTACATAATATATCCCATTATTTTCTGCGAAATCTAGCATTCCCTTTATGTGCATTAGTCAACGCAGAAAATAACATGTTTCATTCAAACTGTGTATCGAAGCGATTGGACCAAAAGCACCGACTAAGACATCGCCCGCCAACAACGGTATCGCTCTGTATGAAAGAGTCCATTTCCCATCATGTTGAGATCGTCATAGTCATAAAGAGAAGACAAAACAAACCGCATCTCAAACCGTTATTACACACACATGAATCTCTTTAGAAGGACGAAACACCCTTTCCGTTGATCCTAGAAACTACGAGTTAACTTGCTCTATCTAAATGCAAACACATATCCAACCGCAGCAGACCTTTAGCGCGTGTTCTACGTATGACGGGGATGATATTGCGTCTCAGAAAAATCCCGTCTCTTTATTGGGTCTTGAATGTTGTTGTCCTATACTGTTCGGCTTGCGTGCTGTGGTGTCAATTTGGTGGCAAAGGAATGTAAGCGAAAAAATCGACATGCAGCGCGTGGAGTGAGAGAGGCTTGTTTTGGTTGTTTTTCGTTTTGATTATTCCGTTTGTGTTGATGTCGCCGGTCTGAGTTTCTTAATGTGTGAAGAAAGAGCTGATCAAAATACAGAAGAACGCAAAAAAAAATACACAAACAAACCAGTTATGGTAGAGCCGGTTGAGCATATCTGTTGGGCTGGTTGGTTTATTTTTGGTCGCATCGAGTTATGCGCACATATTTGATGACGCGCAGCCAGTTTAAGTAAAAAACTGAATGATAGAGTTACGGTAGTATGACTATTTTGGACAGCGAGAATTAAATCGTTACTGACTGGAATGTCGCCCCAAAATAGTTAGCTAAATGGTTGTATAAGGCAATCACACTAATGCAATCCGTTTGTGTTGTGAAGGCTGTATGCACTTCTCTGCTCAACTCCTCATGTGTTAGTTAAAAAAAAACGAGATAACCAGCATGATATTTCTCTACACAGAAAAAAATAATAAATTTTAACAAGCGTGTAAAATTTCCTCTCGTTTAATTTCAACCTAGAGGAGGCGTAAACAGCGAAGTTGTATGCAATCATCCATACAACATACAAAAATGTTTGTTATCTGTCATGCAATAGGCTAGATGCAGGCGTTATCTGAACTCAATTTACATGAAATATCCCATTAATTTCTGCTAAATCTAGCATTCCATTTATGTGCATTAGAAAACGCATAAAATTCAATGTTTCTTTTTATCTGTGTCGATTATTATAAAAACAAACACAATTTGTCGAGAATATCCACGGTTTGAAGCGTTGTAAAATTCTTTTAAAACAATCCTGACAATGTTATAAATTAGAATGTCTAGAGCAGTCGCCCGCAAATGAATGTAAACAAACAAACACTGCATGTATGCGTTACGTCGATAAATAGCTCATAGAAGTGTGGACGCTTCCTGATTTACTCTTTAGATTAGCAATGGAGGGTCTAATTCTCGCAGCTGACTACTCTCACTAAGATAGGCCGTAGAAGTCTTACTTTGTTGCATAAGGCGTCACCAACTTGTTGGAAATTTATCCGATTTAAATCTTCAATTCACATTGACACACCGATTCACTATGGTCGAAAATTCAAAATTTCGCGACAAAAATCGATAACTCGAATACCTTTACTGCAAATGATTTGGTATCTCTGATAGTGTTAAATAACCGCAGTTTGAACCTATGCTACGTGAGCACTCAAAACAATGCTCCATTCATTTCTATGGCTTCTTGTCCACTAACTAAGCCAATTCCGCACCACCCTCCTCTGATAGTCACTGTTGAAGACCAACTCGTTTGCTATTTTGACGACATTCCTGCTACGGTTTCTTACGACTTCCGTAAGCTGACCACCGTAGTATTCTTGATCCTGAAGACGTTAAGGCTGCTGCGCATGCCTTGGCATATGCCACTGATAGACACGTCCTGAAAATAACACATAGCAATGATTTTCGCACTCCCTGGCAAACGAGCGAGCTACGATGCTTAAAGTTAAAGCAGCATTGAAAAGATTTACGAAGTATCGCATGCTCCAACTGAAACTTCACTATGCATGTGTGCGTGTACAATCTAACATCCATTGGCCGGCAATGGTATTATGGAAAAAATCCGTTTACAACAATCCTTCAAGTGACCAATGGAAGCAGCTTTAATCCGGGAGCTAAAAAGTGATCGCTCTACTGCAGATCAAGCAACCCTTTTCAGAATGTCTGGAGAGTCACACACATTCCGAGGTTACTTTCACATGTAAACATTACCGATATCATTTGGATACTGCAACACACTTCCAGATCTGGACACGTAAAATTTCCAAACCAGGCGCGTATTTAGTATTATTTGAAAATAGTAATATGGTTATATTGTTATAATCGGATAGATCTCATGGACCGCTTCTTTAACAACACTATCTTGTTCATTCGTAAAAATATTTTTTTTCTACGTTGATTCGTAATTAATTTCATGCACTCGCGACAAAACAAGTGCAAAACTAACGTCGCTAAACCGCCCGTTAACTCTGTACACGTTGTTACTGCATCTAGAATTATGTGCCAGCCTTTCACGCTCACATGGGCGTTTTATTCGTTTGTTGCTTCTGACCAGCAAAAGGTCGTTTTCTTTTCCTGTTTTTGCCATCACGGTTAGAGTTCGACTGATAGAGCTGTCAAATTTTGTCTGCGTACACATGGGTTAAAGGGCGATACGGTCAAAATTTGGTCAATATCAACTTGACGTATTTCTTTCAATTTTGCATTTAAAAAACCTGAACACCCCTCATTTTGAAGGTGTGTGTGTGTAGAATGTTGCTCCTATTTTGATTGTGGAGTTCACTCTTCAGTTGNGTTCACTCTTCAGTTGTCAAAATGCCGTCCAAGCAAGAAGAGCAGCGTATCAAAATTTTGCTCGCGCATCGCGAAAATCCGAGCTACTCGCACGCAAAGTTGGCAAAATCGCTAAAAGTTGCCAAATCAACCGTTACAAATGTAATTAAAGTGTTTGGGGAACGTTTGTCGACAGCCAGGAAGTCTGGATCGGGGGGAAATCGAAAACCGGAAGCCGCTGAGACGACAAAGAGAGTTGCCGGTAGTTTCAAGCGAAACCCTAACCTATCTCTCCGAGATGCCGCAAATAAGCTGGGTGTATCGTCTACAACCGTGCATCGAGCCAAAAAACGAGCCGGACTATCGACTTACAAGAAGGTAGTGACTCCAAATCGCGATGATAAACAAAATACGACGGCCAAAGCGCAATCCCGGAGGCTGTACTGCGTGGTAATGGACGACGAAACCTACGTCAAAGCCGACTACAAGCAGCTTCCGGGACAGGAGTTTTATACGGCAAAAGGAAGGAGAAAGGTAGCAGATATTTTCAAGCACACGAAACTGTCAAAGTTCGCAAAGAAATATCTGGTTTGGCAAGCCATCTGTACCTGTGGCTTGAAAAGCAGCATTTTCATAGCTTCCGGGACTGTCAACCAAGAAATTTACGTGAAAGAGTGTTTGAATAAACGTCTGCTGCCTTTCCTGAAGAAACACGGTTGTTCCGTACTGTTTTGGCCGGATTTGGCATCTTGCCATTACGGTAAAAAGGCCATGGAGTGGTACGCCGCCAACAACGTGCAGGTGGTTCCCAAGGACAAGAACCCTCCCAACACGCCAGAGCTCCGCCCAATTGAGAAATACTGGGCTATTGTCAAGCGGAACCTAAAGAAGACCAAAAAAACTGCTAAGGACGAGCAGCAGTTCAAGGCAAACTGGCTTTCTGCGGCGAAGAAGGTGGACAAGGTGGCTGTACAAAAACTGATGGCAGGAGTCAAGCGTAAGGCCCGGCAATTCGGATTTGGAAAAGCGGAAGCCTAACTGAATATTTTTCCTGAATTTTATACTAATTGAACTTGAAAAAAGAAATTGAATTTGATTTTTTAAATAAACGATTTCACCGATTTACACGCGTTTTCCCTTGACCAAATTTTGACCGTATCACCCTTTACTATGATTGATGCTGCATGGGTATTTTCATCAGTGCGGGTGAAGGTAAACCCATGAAAAATCGGCAATTTTTGTCCATTTTTTTAATTCAAATGTTACCATTTTAATATGCCCTATATTGTCATAATATTGAAGGTTTGCAAACCATGGAATAAACTTGTTTATGACAAAAAATATCGTTTTTTTGTGATCTTCCATCTTACCGTCACCCGCTGTTAAAAAACAAAGTTAATTTTTAAGACTTGTTTTATTCCTGGAATGTAGAGAGGAGGAGAGGAGGAGAGGAGGAGAGGAGGAGAGGAGGAGAGGAGGAGAGGAGGAGAGGAGGAGAGGAGGAGAGGAGGAGAGGAGGAGAGGAGAGAGGAGGAGAGGAGGAGAGGAGGAGAGGAGGAGAGGAGGAGAGGAGGAGAGGAGGAGAGGAGGAGAGGAGGAGAGGAGGAGAGAAGGAGAGAAGGAGAGGAAGAGAGGAGGAGAGGAGGAGTGGTGGAGCGGAGGAGTGGAGGAGTGGAGGAGAAGAGAGAGAGAGAGAGAGAGAAGCGATAGATTTTTGTTAGAAATTTTTTACACAACTCAACTATATCTGAATCAGAGCAGCGCTCTTTTGTATAGGAATTTGTCCAGGACCCTTGAATCTTTTCATCACGATATTGACAAGTATACTTTTCATAAACTTTCACTTGTTTTTCGGAACCAAGTTTATTGTTTTTTTTTTTTAATTTAATACCAAATAAAAGCTGGGAATCTTAAGATTCTACACACATTAAGTTAGTGAAAGTATTAAAGAAAATCTGTTTTTTTCCCTTTTTTTTTGTGCAGGCGTGCGGAAGGATGGATGGTTGACCATTGACTCAGTTCATAACCGATTTTGCCTCTTTTTGAATGTTATTGGCTCAAATCATTGATTGACACCAAACTTATATACTAACATCAAGGTAGATCTTGCCTGTCCCAATTTATGGACAAGATTTCCACCTACAGCAACCTACGATTTTTTTTGCAATCAACATTTGGTATATGAAAGTAGAATGAACTTCAATTTGTGGTCTGAAGATATACCTTCAATGGTCATATGGTGGCCACCCGGAAGATCCGGAACATCCGTAATAGTGACCAGTTCTTATTTTTTTGCAATCAACATTTATTTTGCGAAAGTAGAATGAACTTCACTTCGTGGTCTGAAGGTGTCCGTTCAGAGGTCATGTGGTAGATCCGGAACTTCCGTGAAAGTGGCCAGATTTTGGAAGTACAGCCATACCTCGATATAAAGCAACTTTATTTCTGGACTTTATTCGTCCATCGTTTCGTCAATCACAACCCGATCATGAAAAATGATGAGAGCACTGCATAGATGAGACAATTTAGAAACAATTTAAAAAAAACGATGATGAAAGCCGAAAAATAATGTTGAGGTCTCAAATCTATTATTTGTTGTAATCTACATTCAGTTTATAAGAGCAGAATGAATGAATTTGTGATTTGCACATTTTTATTCAGGTAGAAACCCAAAAGGCCAGGATGTTTTTATTCCTATCCTGGACCATAGCAAGGATAATGGCATTGAAAATCAACGTAGTGTACATCAGCACATTGAAAAAATGTAAACAATTATAGTTTGATCAAAAATCCAGAACCATGCTGGAAGTACTCTCAAATGGACGATCTTTTTTTATATAATCTGGCCACTATTACGGATGTTCCAGATCTTCCGGGGGGCCACCATATGACCTCTCAAGGGACATCTTCAGATTACAAATTGAAGCTCATTCTACTTTCGTGAACTAAATGTTGATTGCTAAAAAAAAACGTTGACTCGGGACTAATTCCAAGAACTGGCCACTATTACGGATGTTCCGGATCTTCCGGGTGGCCACCATATGACCTCTCAAGGGACATCTTCAGATTACAAATTGAAGCTCATTCTACTTTCGTGAACTAAATGTTGATTGCCAAAAAAAACGTTGATTCGGGATTAATTCCAAGAACTTGCCACTATTACGGATGTTCTGGATCTTCCGGGTGGCCACCATATGACCTCTCAAGGGTCATCTTTAGGCCACGAATTGAAGTTCATTCTACTTTCCTAAACTAAATGTTGATTGCAAAAAAAAAGGTCCTTTTGGGGCTTCTTCCAAGAACTGGCCACTTTCACGGATGTTCCGAATCTTCCGGGTGACCACCATATGACCTCTCAATGGACACCCTCAGATTAAAAATTGAAGTTTATCCTACTTTTATAATATGAATGTTGAAAATATCGTCCATTTGGGATTACTTCGAAGAACTAGCACCTTTCACGGATGTTCCGGATCTTCTGGAGAGCCAGTTGGTTCCCAGCATGGTTCTCAATGTTAAAGGGTGATACGGTCAAAATTTGGTCAAGGGAAAACGCGTGTAAATCGGTGAAATCGTTTATTAAAAAATCAAATTAAATTTCTTTTTCAAGTTCAATTAGTATAAAATTCAGGAAAAATATTCAGTTAGGCTTCCGCTTTTCCAAATCCGAATTGCCGGGCCTTACGCTTGACCCCTGCCATCAGATTTTGTACAGCCACCTTGTCCACCTTCTTCGCCGCAGAAAGCCAGTTTGCCTTGAACTGCTGCTCGTCCTTAGCAGTTTTTTGGTCTTCTTTAGGTTCCGCTTGACAATAGCCCAGTATTTCTCAATTGGGCGGAGCTCTGGCGTGTTGGGAGGGTTCTTGTCCTTGGGAACCACCTGCACGTTGTTGGCGGCGTACCACTCCATGGCCTTTTTACCGTAATGGCAAGATGCCAAATCCGGCCAAAACAGTACGGAACAACCGTGTTTCTTCAGGAAAGGCAGCAGACGTTTATTCAAACACTCTTTCACGTAAATTTCTTGGTTGACAGTCCCGGAAGCTATGAAAATGCTGCTTTTCAAGCCACAGGTACAGATGGCTTGCCAAACCAGATATTTCTTTGCGAACTTTGACAGTTTCGTGTGCTTGAAAATATCTGCTACCTTTCTCCTTCCTTTTGCCGTATAAAACTCCTGTCCCGGAAGCTGCTTGTAGTCGGCTTTGACGTAGGTTTCGTCGTCCATTACCACGCAGTCAAACTTCGTCAGCATCGTCGTGTACAGCCTCCGGGATCGCGCTTTGGCCGTCGTATTTTGTTTATCATCGCGATTTGGAGTCACTACCTTCTTGTAAGTCGATAGTCCGGCTCGTTTTTTGGCTCGATGCACGGTTGTAGACGATACACCCAGCTTATTTGCGGCATCTCGGAGAGATAGGTTAGGGTTTCGCTTGAAACTACCGGCAACTCTCTTTGTCGTCTCAGCGGCTTCCGGTTTTCGATTTCCCCCCGATCCAGACTTCCTGGCTGTCGACAAATGTTCCCCAAACACTTTAATTACATTTGTAACGGTTGATTTGGCAACTTTTAGCGATTTTGCCAACTTTGCGTGCGAGTAGCTCGGATTTTCGCGATGCGCGAGCTAAATTTTGATACGCTGCTCTTCTTGCTTGGACGGCATTTTGACAACTGAAGAGTGAATTCCAAAATCAAAATAGGAGCAACATTCTACACACACACACCTTCAAAATGAGGGGTGTTCAGGTTTTTTAAATGCAAAATTGAAAGAAATACGTCAAGTTGATATTGACCAAATTTTGACCGTATCGCCCTTTAATCAAACTAAAATTGTTATTTACTTTCAATGTTTGGATGCACACCACGCTTATTTTGATAGCAATTGACAAAGTGAGCTAAGATTATCTTTGCTATAATTCTGGGGAGGAAGGAAAAACCTGAAGTACTGTCACCAAATTTGGTAAGACTCGAAATCTACAAAATATTTCGAGAACTTCTTTGCACCAAATGAAAGGTATCGAAAAAAACTAGAAACTTTCGTGCGTAGAATTTTTTATTTCTCAAATTTTCCCTAACAAATAACTCAAAGACTTATGATTTTGCCCTGCTGAAACTGTCACCTTAAGACTGAAATTAATGGCATTGAAACCACAATTTTGAAAGAAGTTCAACTGCTACGTTAAGTTTTTCTTTTAAGGGACTATTCATAAACCACGTGACCTTTTCTGGGAGGTGGGGGCTTTAACCAAAATCGACGCTCCATACGAAAATTCAAAAAAAAAAATTATAGAGAAAAGTCTACGACGAGAGAGGGGGTGGGGTCTGAGATTTTCAAAAATAAGCCCACGTGGCTTATGAACCGACCCTAAGTGTCTAAAAAGTCTCGATTATCCGTTTCGTTGGTCCCTATTTATCATTTTTTTTGTGATGTAAAAATTTTTTCAAACTTAGTTCTATGAAAAACATGGCCTTGGATTTGGATTCTATGTCGGATTGGATTTGGATTGCTTTGGAATGCAGAAGGATTGGTTGTGAATTGTATTTGAATTTGAATTTCAACTATTCATTGATTCATGCTGTGAGAATTCTAAACTTCAGATATGATAACTTTGAATATACGAAAATTGAAACATATATATTGCTTTAAAGGTAACAAGCTCATGACAAGAGTTCGTTCTGAAACTGAGTAAACTACAGATAGTTTTATTTTTAACGCAATATTAAAAAACTCTAACCTAAAACCACACTGTCTATCTAAAAAATCCTATATAGGCTCAACCAAAGGAACATCATCATTCTCATCTGATTTTGTCTGCACGAAATATCAATTCTCTGGATTTTGTTTTATTAAATATTAACATTAATGGCTGAATCGCACTTTTTCAATTCTGTTATGAGTTGAATAGTTTCCAGAAAGTAAGATTTTACTTTTATACAAGCTGACCCGACGAACTTTGTCCCGTCCAATATTTGTTTATCGCATGCAATTGCTCAGAAATCGATTCACACAATAAATCGGTTTTCCATATTAACAATGTTTTTTTTTAATCGCGTGAATGTCCTTCATTGTTTTAATCAATCCGAAATTGACTGTCAATTGTCATACTGGAGAACTTGGATATTTTCAATGTTGCCTCCAAAAAGTGTGACAATCATTTCAAATTGTTGATAATCTGTGTCTTTTGTTGGAATACTAAAGTCCTTTTTTAGGCAGTTCCATGGCATGCTGTACGATATTGCAAGGTGCTGTACGATGTTGTAAAGAAGCTTTTTAAAACAACAACGTATTGAGCATTTTCATTGTGATAATTTAGCTCTGGTATCTGAATTGAAGATGTTCTACTGGCTGATCGTGGGAAATTTTTTGTTTTAAGTTTGCTTATTTGTAAGAAAAGAAATTTGAACAGAGTTACCTCCTTTTTTAATTAGTATTTTTTCACGTGTGTTGCTTCCACAATAAGTTTAATGCTTGCTCTAAATTCTTAAGGGAGTTGAGACATTTTTCATTAAAAAATAAGCCTTGACCAGACCGGGAATCGAACCCAGCTACACCTTTACTGACTGACCTAAGATAGAGTCCAACTGAGTATACACTGAAAATATTGTTTCGCTCGTTTTGTAAACATGTTTTTTGTATATAGAACATATGTCTCGTAAATTGTATAAAACATTCATATTGCTTGTTATCTGATGACATGCTGTCATAACATATTTTGTAAAATGCTCGAAATGAATTTCATGAGGCCAATCGCTGCTCTTCTTCTTTCTTACTCGTACATGTTGACGTTACTGCTGTGGTAGACGTGAACTATTTGCTTGTCCCCAAATAAAAACAAAAACATACTCATTAATCAAGTTACTTCTCACGATTCGTCATGGCCAAGTGAGGTCAACCACGGATTCAATAACAGCTCTTCCCTTAAGTACAGCATCAAACCCCAAGTGAGAAAGAATAAAAACAATGCGTTTTTTGCCAATTACACTTGAGTTGATATAGCAGATCTGTCATTCAACCACCAAAGAGACCTTTTTTTATTTATTTTTGTAGCATTATATTCGTTGCTCTTTGTATTGTTTTCGTACAATTCACGAATTTTCTTTCCGTTTCAACAAACGCTTCGTACTTTTGACAGTTGCGCGTGAGGCATTAAATACAAAGGTTGCTTAATAAATAATACACATCTCGAGTAATTCATGATTGGGGCCTAAAAGCCAATTGTAAATAATGACTTTAAACGTAAAGCAAAAATACCTCTACCAGATGCTGCTTTCAATTCACAAGAGTGTTTTGAGATTCGTGAGAAATCAACATTTAAACTTATTGTTTACAAATGGATTTTAGCTCCTTATCATGAATTACTCGAGAAATCAGTCTCGTTGCAGAAAGCAACGAAGAGATTCATGTTGTTGGTCGTTTATTTAACATTTTCTTCACATCAGGCCAACAATAGGGGATGAGGCCGTAGTAGTTCTCTACCCTAAACAATAAAGTATCATATCGGCTTACAGGTCTTGCTACAGCTTCGAAAATTATATATTAGGCTCTCGTTGCGGAAGCAGAGAATTTTCCACCTAGTAACAGCCGCATGCGATCGTAAATAGTCGAGTACCTTTGAAGATTGTGGAAAATATTTGAATTGATATAATCAATATATATTTTCAACTTGAATCAAAAGAGCTTCCCTTGTTTACCCGATGAAATCACTGTAAAACCTTGCTGCTGGCCAAATGCGTAACAGTCTGTGAACGAGTGCATATATTAGGTCGCCACGTCAAGAGCAGGAAAGAAATCGACCAGCAGACCGCAATGAGATGATATTGCTATGTAAACAATTGAACGATAATAGAAGAATGTTTATAGTTCAAGTGTTTATTTATAGACACAAATTGTTAGTAGCTGGGTCTGGAATACACTGACTTTTCTCTCTATCTATCTCTCTGCTATCTGCAACGTCCACGTAGATACTGGGCTTGGGCACAGGGTATCGCTCCCTCGGGATGCAATTAATTTCCTGCATCTCGACTGGGTCACATTTATAGGCGCGCGGATTAGCCTTGAGGGAATAGAGGCACTTGCCTATCATACTGCAGCGATGAGATCAGACTGAAGGGATTCTTTGATTTAATAGACGGGGAATGGTGATTGATGGCAATCAATTGACAACCTAAAGTTTATGTGCGCTTTGGAGCGTTGGAAGTATCTTCTTCAACAATAGTGATGCAATATGATTTCCTTGGCACTTAAAACCGGGAAATGTCAACAAAACCCTTAAATTTGAATGTCAGTTCTCGACATTTGTGATTTTCTTTTGATGTAAGTGTAGGGTAAAGATTCTTGTATTTGGCTTTTTATAAGTTTTACCCACTTACGATATATGGATGAAGAGTTTATTTTTGAGTTTACATCGTATTCAAGGACGAAGTATTCCCGGCCTACTTATAACAGCTTACCAATGTTGTCCAACTATGTGATTTTCCTCAAAGGCTGACACTCATGGCGCCATGCTAGGCTGTCTTGTTTTGCCGCCCACTGGCAAAAAGGGAATCCTGACGAGTGCATTTCAACACATTGTGTTGCGGAATTCTCGAATCATCACATAAAGTTAGGGTGTTCAATGGCTTCAGCTACTTCGGAAACTATTTTGATCATGAGGTAAGCACTACAATAGACGGCTCATTTTTAAATGTTCAAAATAAATGTTGTCAAGCCCAACCTACCTCGAAGGCTGCCCAAACCGGTTGTAACCCTACATGAGGACGAAAAAAAAACCAAATCACGTCACTTGGTGGCAAGCGTATTCGAGCCATGGAGCCAACAACATTTGCGAACGAGCGTAACGGAATGAAGATACTAACTATATGTACACATAGAGGTGCTTATTGAGTCAACATAAACGTTTAATCAGCTGATATGGTTCGTTCTTGTGCTAGGTATTTGTTTTTTTTTCTTTCTTTTGTTTATGATCCTGTCCTGGCGCTGAGACAATTTACAATATATTATATGTGTTGCGTGGTTGGCGTTATGTGAGATCATTACCTATTGTTTGTCTGTCATCTTTTGTTTGAACTATAATCTCAGCCTCTAGGTTTGTTTATTACATTGTACTAGGGATGATGATTTTTTCAGCTTTCAACTTTAATAACTGATGACTAATAAACCTTTAATAATGTTTTCGTTTTCTCTTTTTCTTTTAGAAATCAACTGCACCAAGGTAAATATTACTATCCATGCTGGAACAGTTCTCAATTGCACACAGAGGCCCTCAACCAGTAGTTTGGGGTAATTTGGACACCTTGAGAGAGCTTATTTTAAAATCAGTATTTTCTATGTCACAAACGTGTCGTAAGCGTTTGGAGATCAATAGGCAGTTGTATAATACAATGCACATTACATCAAAACAAGATAGCTATATAATTATAATTATATGTAATTGAGAAACACATATTGTTTAAAAGTTAAATTTCAGCTTGTTCAGTACATGATTATGGTTTTTTAATACCTTTTGAATTATATGTTCTATATCGCATTGTTTGGCAAAGTTAGGTGAAATATGGTAATAATTCGAAACCTAACAAAAGATATCTTTATGATGTCTTTTGCACATTTTCTTGGGAGCTAAAGTCACGTTTTTAAAAAAAAGTATCCCATGTACCAAGTATTACAAACAACACAGCTCAATGTATTGAAGGAACTATTTATATATCAACATTTGGCAGCCTTGATTGGCAAAAAAGTGTGGCTTCTCATATACCACCGCGATTTTTTTCGAAATTTCTAACCTTTTGTTGGAAAAATTATTTCCAGTTGGAAAGTTTTGTATTGTTTGAAAATTGGAAATATCCTTCTTATCAACATGCAACCCTAGGAGTGGACAACAATTTCTGCTAGAACCAAAGATGTGAAAAGAAAGTATTAATAGGTAAGAGCACGGCAGGTTGTGAAATTGAATAGAAGTAGTTGAAATTGAGCGTAAGGCATGTTTGAAAGGCGGCATCCGCTCAAGCAAACAATCTCTTGCCTAGCTTCCACAGTACTAGGTAGACAAGGGGGAAAAGAACCCCCTTGATAGGCAAAAGAATGCCGACTTGATCGTGCTCAGATACCGCCAATTTCAAGTAACAATATTAGTTTTATTCCAACCGTATAGCACTCCTCCCGGCTTTGTTGATAAAACTACACAGATAAAAAGAAACATTGATTTTCTGCGTTATTTAATGCACATAAAGGGAATGCTAGATTTTGCAGAACATAATGAGATAGTTCATGTAAATTTTAGCCAGATAACGCCTGAATGTTAGCCAGATAACGCCTGTTGTATGAAAGATTGCGAACAATTTCGTTGTTTACGCATCGTTTGGCTTGGAATTAAAAGAGGGAAAATTTTACGCGCTTGTTAAAATTAATATTTTTTTTCTGTGTACATTCAAAGCTGTTTTGTCCGCCAACACGTCCTCTATGCATCTTTAAAGCCAAAATGTGTACAAAGTGGCCCACGGTTGAACAAACAAATGTATAACACCTAACACCTACAAGACCCTAAATATTTTGAAATTGTTCTAGTGAAAGATGACCACTTGAGAACCTTCATAAAACCTATTAACTGCCAACAAAACCAGCATAGGGCCAAACGGCTTTCACGGTGATATCGTGATAGGTTTTTGATGTTCTGCTTTGTTCGATTCTCTGCTCTTCTGATTCATTTAACAGTAAATAATATCGAAGAAAAAAAGTGCGAGTGTTGCGAGAAATTTTGTTTGATAGCATAATATCCAAAACAAAGTTTTTTTCATAACTTATCATGCTCCAAATCATATGCGCATTTAATTTTATGGTGAATATTGGCAAGATAAGAGCCGATAATAAATGCGCCTGGAGATTATGCGAGTTTACATCAACAAAAACGAAATTGAAATAAATTTATTCGATAAATTAATCATGAATTTCCTGTAAATTTAGGGAATTCAATTAGGTGAAGAATGCCAAGATCGGTCTCTGATCTACAGTTCAATTGTATTACATTTAAAATTTGGAATTTATTCTTCCACATTTCAATTCTTTCATATGTTTCAATATGGCGATTGGAAGAAATTACAGTTTTGCCAAAAAGCCAAATTAACTAAAACTATTTGGTCATTTGGTGACTTTTCTCAATTCCAAATTGCCGTTTAATGCGTTTACTGGTGGCAAAATGGTTTTAAAATGCTTTTTCAACTTACCATAATAAATAAATATGAACTAGTCCGATAACGGCATTTTACAACAGCATTTTACGAGTTCATAATGTCAAAATATAACATTTGATAGGAGTAAAAGGAATTTTATATGACAAGGTTTTGAGATCGTTGTAAAGAAGCTGTGTAGGTTCTCATAAACCTGACTTAAACTTGAAACCTATTGGCACCTCTTACTGCCATAATAAAACCATATTGATTTCCTGTGGCTTTCATAAAACTTTAATAAAACTTAATAAAGCTGTATGGATTTTGAAATGTGACTTGGGATGGCACATCTAGAATCGTTTGATACTCATCGTCGTACCAATCGTTTCGCCGAGTTCTTTCCACAAACCCTATGGCGCCTTCCGCTGCGTTGATGGCTGCTTTGACGGTACTCCAGTAGCCCTCAAGAGGAGCTTTGAATAGCTCTCCCTCTTCCGGCAACGCGGCTTCAAGGCTTTGCGGGTAATTAGTTGTGACTTCGGGTAGCTTCAGTCGTTCCAGATTAATGGGCGCCGGTATCGATATTGTTCACAACGGAAAGTCTGTGGCGCACTTTGACCATTATCAGATAGAGGTCTGAGTCGAACTTCCCTATAACCGGTCTGAATTCCTCCTTGTGGTTGACCTGAGCACTGTAATTTCCGATGACGATTTCAACGTCGTGGTTTGGGTAGCTGTTGTATTCCCGTTCAAGCTGCGCGAAAAAAAGTGTCCTTATCGTCATCGTCACTTCCTAGGCTAGGGCTGGGCACGTTGATTAGGCTGACATTGTTTTTTTGTTGCCTGAGTCTATGCTGATTGTTCCGGTCCGTACATCGTGTTCTTTCAATACTATCATTTTTAACGGCTGGTTTGAAGGGCCTGCACCAACCCTCTGTCTCGCTGGAGGACCATCGTGCACAGCTCTGTTTAGAGTCCCTCGCTGGCACAAGGACGATGATCGGCCGCCCCTAACATGGAGAACAGACGCCGTTTCTAGCCGCCCCTGACACGGAGAACAGACGCTCAGGAGGTTGGTGCAGGCCTGGAACTTTTACCCTTATAGCGGGGTGACTGGCTTTGACAGGGCTGTTTTCGAATATTTGTGGGATTTTGGAAGACACCCAACAGAGTCCAGCAGCTGCTAAGGTCTCTCACATTCTATGTAGTCCCACTAAATTGGGGGAAGATCTCAACGTGACGGATTGAAGTCTCCATCCGACCCTGATAGATAAACTTCAGATCAAGCTCTGCAACCAGCAGGTTCAAGACATTTCGATGAAGCAGAAACAAGAACGGGTACCAAGAGTGGAGGTGCTACTGAAGAGGGCTGCGGAGGAAGCTAAGAGAATATCGTGTATACCAACGAGAAACTCTTCATTACCCTACAGCAGCTCGTGAAAAAGAAGAACGACAGTGTTTGGTTGCCAGATAAATCACGAACCCATGCCGACGTGCTGATGGCCATCAGGCGACAGAAACCAGCATCGGTGATGGTTTGGGTCCAAATCACCCGTGATGGCCGGACTCCGCTGGTTTTTGTACCTGAAGGAGTGAAGATCAACCAAATTAGATATCTGGAACTAGTTCTACAGAACCTCGTTGAACCGTGGGCACGTCGTCATTTTGGTTCCAGGGATTGGGTTTTCCACCAGGATTCGGCGACGGCTCACAAAGCGAAGAAAACCCAACCTGTGAAATCAATTTATCTATTTGTTTCAATGTAGCACTTCAACTTCCGGACCCTGTTCAAGCCTAAAACGCGAAAAAGGCCCCAAACAGGGATGAGAAGCAAAATGTCATTGCAGAAGACCGTGCCCGTGGTCTTTACATGCTGTTGCTCTTACCTTATCAATCAACCAAGGTCACTGTGCCCTCTGCTGTACACAGAAGTTGTCTCATTGTAATCGGCTGTACCAAGGCAGCCTTGCTGACTGCGGAGAGTCCACAGCTCCACTAGCAGTGTTCATGTTTCGTGGCCGTAGAGAACTACTTGTCTAATTAATGCCTTGCAGAAGCTCAACTTTGTAGTTCGGCGAACTTTGTTCAATCTTAGTGTCCTTCGGAGTCCAAAGTAGGCACGATTGCCAGCCATAATGGGCTTTTCAATCTCTCGGCTGGTGTCGTTATCGGCGGTCACCAATGAGCCCAGATACGCGAATTCGTCTACTGCCTCGATTTCATCACCGTCGATCTGAACTCGTGGTAGGAGGCTAACAGTGTCTTCTCGTGGCTCCCTTCCCTGCAAGTATTAGGTTTTCAACGCATTAATCACAAGCCCAATCCTACTAGCTTCAGCCTTAAGTCCTTAAGTACGTGTCCGCCATCGTCTCAAAGTTACGTTTTACGATGTCAACGTCGTCGTCGAAGCCAAATAGTTGGACAGACTTCCTGAAGATCGCGCCACTCGTGTCTATCCCAGCTATTCGAATTACGCCCTCCAACGCAATGTTTAACAGCAAACACGACAATCTGTCACCTTGCCGTAACCCTCTCCGAGATTCGAAGGGATTCGAAAGTGTCCCTTATACTCGGACGACACACATCACTCGATCCATCGTTGCTTTGACGAACCGCGTTAGTTTTTCTTGAAATCCATACTCGTGCATAATCTGCCATAGCTGGTCTATGCAGTTGCTCACCAATTCGGTGAGTTGGTTTTTGGGGGTTCACCAATTCGCATTCAATTGTGATAAACGACAAATCCTACGTCAAATCCGTCTTCCGCCATTCTACACGGACAAGAATACTCCGTCGTCTTCAGGTCAGGTTTGACGTTCCAGACATTGTTCGGAATAAGAAAATGTCAAAATTTGCCAAAAAATTCCTTATCTGGCGATTATCGGTTGTGGCGCGATGAGCACTCCCTTCATCACTTCTGGAACTATAGATGGAGAAATATATAAGCAAGAGTGTCTTCAAAAACCACTCTTGCCATTCTTGAACCACAAGGCTTCTACTCTTCAGCATTCTTAGCCGAGCATTGTTCCCGTCCTTTCTCGCCTTCTAAGTTTGTTTTGCATTCATTTAAATCAGTACAATCCTTGTAACTAAAATCGATATTTCTACGAAACCTCAGTTGAACATTAGGAAAATACATTCCAAAGTTCATTGAACCCGCTCCGGTTCGAAGCGATTTAAAACAATAACCCAACCGATGCGATGAAAACCGCCCATCATAGGAGCCAACAACTGCGGCACCATTTAATTTCCCATGAATCATCGCTACTGACAGCCATAGATGCAAAGATAAAAGCACAGATATTCTTAGTAGCTAACTAAGTTTCCTATGAGTTGCTGGGTCATAAAATTTACTTGACCATATACTGGCACACTAGTTCGTTGCTGCTGTTTCCACTCGACGATTGCATTATGTCGATGCAATTGAAATGGACTGGACGGCAATGGCACATAAAGCTTCTTCTTTCCTCTAATTTAATAACATCAAATCGTGCTGCAATAAATGCAAGTCCGTATTGAGCGGTCTATGGCACGTACTTTTGGATGTAGGTAGTATGTAATAAAATCACTTGCAGTACGGTTCGATGGATTCCGCTGGTGGTTCACCGAAAGGATAAACTTGGTGGTATAATATCGAACACTCTACCTAACGGTTATCGTAACCTTCCGAGCTCAATTTGTAATTTATTTAATCAATCTAATTGAACTACCTCTCTTCCGATTAATCAAATGTTCGGCAGTAGGAATAACCTTTTTTTGATGTTGTTCCGATTGGATCAGACCAATTAACTAGTCTCCGGAGCGATTATTATGTAAAACACTTCGCGTCTGCTGGGAAAAGGTTTGACACCCTTTCAACACGCTCAACACCCCAAAAGCTTTCAACACGTAGGCCAAAAATAGGTACCCCAATCGGGAGGAAAATCAATACCCAATAGGTGTGTACAGTTCCGAAAATGGCGTTATTTATTGTGTACTCATAAATACGCCTCCGTTTTCTGTGTGCTTTTGTTTAATTCATTTCCTCCACTATTTATTCAATTTTCCTCGGAGTTTTTCATTCTACTGATGGCCCGCTATCAACACAGCTTGCATAATTTAGGATGTTATTTTGAACGCTCGAGGCTCGCCCGCACAGTGGTCGACGTTGAAAGGGAGAGGGCTGAAATTTCGCTTAGAAAATCATCGGATCACACTGCTGAACTTGTCGTCCCAAATTGTCTACTGAAGATACCTGAAGCATATCATTTTAAATTTAATTTCATTAAAGAAATGTTTGATTTCAAGATTAAAACATATTGACGATCAGTTGCGCATCTAATTTCATCCAAGTTGATTTTATTGTTTTTCCCAATAATTTCACCTCTCTGAATCACTGTGCACATTTCGGTAGTTGATTGGTCGGTCGGTCAACAAATACACACCCCCGGTTCATAGTCAATCCAGTTCCGTTCACTGTGCATTTGAAAAGGAATTGTGTTTGAAGTAAACGAAAAAAAATCAAGCCTACACCGTTGATTATCTGAAGTTACAAGTTACACAAAATATCGATAGGACAACAACAACAGGTTACACAACAAACGCAAATGATCTTGAGGAACAGGTCACGAATGAATGCATGAGGGGACTTTGGCGATTTCGCATCGAACGAAAACGAGCCGTGCCGGGTAAATCCCATAATGGCTCGTTCGCTTATTTAGATATATCAATTGAATGGTCCAAAAATAACGCTGTAATCGTGTGTGCATTACCGTGCTTTGGTGACTGCAGATTGATAGCAATTAACAGCGGTGTGAAGTGTCTTGATTTAATTTCTCAATATTACTTTAAATCTAATGCATTGTTGAGATTGACATATTTTTGTACTCTTATAGAACCACCGACGAATTCGAATACCTGATAGTTAGAATCACAAAATCAAAAACATTCTAAGGATTTTACTAGACCGGTGATTTTGAATTGAACAAAGTACGAAGTACTAACAGAATCTTAAAACACGTTTTCTTATTATGGAAGATTCAATTAAATATGTTTTATTTTCGACATTGAAATCAACTCCAATCTCAATAGGTTTGAAAACAAAAGACCTAGCTTAAGTTTGTTAGATGGCAAGCCGACTTAATCCTAACATGCAAAAAAATGATGCGTGTATGATGTATGATATGTACTACTACCCATTGTAGCACGGAAACTAAGTCCGACAGCAATATACTCTTCTCTCTGTTAGACTTAAAACAAAAAACGGGTTGGATGGAACGATAGGCAACATCACTTACCCGTATCCACAGGGATATAAAGGATATCCTTCCAACAACAAGATTGAAAAATTGGTCATAAGAGCGAGCTATCTAGCATGAGGATGCCCCAATGGGAAGAACCCACCCTCTATTCACAAACTGTTAGCAATGGGGAGTTGGCATTCCCACTCTCCCCATCCAGAATGCTTCAATCGGGTGCCCTGGTGGTCCCTCCCATTCCCATGAATGATTTATGTATTAGGTGCGCAACTAAGTTCCCGCTGTTTAGCAATAGATGCCGCCAGTAGTAAGTGCTGGTCGAATGTTGTACATTTCAAGCGTCATAAACCAAGCTCAGACATATGGTAAACAAACCGCTTTGCCAAATCAGTGATTTTGGTTTAGTGTTATTTATTTAGGTTGTTTGAAGATGTCTGATTTCGTGCCAAATAATGCTTGTCATGTTACTCCAGGATTTTAAATGATTTTGGAATTCAAAGATGATGGAAAATAATATGATATGATTCACAAGAAAGGATGAACACAATGATTTACAGGTACACGATCTTCAGTCGAACCTCCTCACTTTGCTATTGTCAAAATGACAACATTGCCCTAGAGTCCCTATACATTTCTAGGGACTCTACATTGCCCAGGCTACGCCAATCAGCTTCAGCTTGTGATCACATGACTCGTGGAGGCGTGAGGTAGGAACTTGTGAGGACCAGTGGTCGGTCGCACCCTCCTTCGAAGTTGTCAACTCACCATTTGAAGTCCTCTTTTGACATATATTCACAAAATTATAGGTTCAAATTATAGTATACAGTTAATTGATACGATAATCGCAAAAGGAAGGCAAACGGAGCTTTGCGCTACTTCGTCGGAATGAAAAGAGCGATGCGGGAACTAAACCCTTATGAAATCGTCTTTTTTATTTCCACTAGTTTAACTTTTGTGTAAACGAAGACAAGTTTCGTTTGCAGGATCATATTGGACATCCGATAGCATAAAATACATTTGTCGTCCTCATTGTACCGCTTGGTGCCTTGACAGTCGAAGCAACCTTAGGGTCTTTATTTATCATCAGCTTTTCAATATGGATGAGTGGTCTCCACAGAGAGCCGTAATGCTATTGGCCACGGTTGGAATTCCACCCACAGTTTCGGGTGCAAATCGCATTTTATGAAATAAACGCAGCCATGCAAATGCGTGCGAGTGACAGGTTGCACACAGTTTGGTGGAAAACATATCATAACATAGCAAAACATCATTTGCTTTTATTACTGTACCGCTGAGTGTCTCGACTACCGAAGTAACAGTAGGGTTTTTATTCCATTCTTTTCAACTTAATGAAATGGGTGACTGGTTATCATCAAGAACCGCGTCACGCTGTCGGCCACGGTTCGAATCTCGATTGTGAATTCAGTTCGTTTTTTTGTTTGGCCATAGGACTTTCGGACTCTAATCTCACACTCAATTTCTCAAAGCGAATGGGTGTGTTGTATTTTTGCTCTGAATCATTGTTGCATTTTTTTCACCAATTTACAACCCATAGCGAGAAATGGAATAAAATCAGGCGAAATTGCATTTATCTTGGGTAAACGGGTTCCAGAGGCACATAGGAGTGATTACACTTCAGCACAAGTGTAATCACTCCTAGGATCAAGGACTGCACTTAGAAAGTTCAATAGCCCATTCCTTACAACTGCAAGAATGTGGTTCTTTGTCTTCAACGACACTACCTATGTTCAAACTATTCAATCGTCGACACCACCCAACTTTATCGAAAGAAACAGGTTTATTCTCTACTTATTTTAGCTTCATGAAAGAAATCTTCCGCGGACAAAAATTCATCTTTAACCGAAAAAAAATCAGGTTTATAACGCAATCCAGTAATACAATGAATACAAACCGGACTCCAAACGAAGACATTTTAGCTTTGTCATCAAATGCATTAGTCTCATAGCCAAAATCAAGAAACTGAATTTCCAAGTTGCCCCACGTTGCTTTACAGCTCTCGAATAAGCTTCAACTATGAGGCTATATATAACTAAAAATATATTCACGATTCACAACAGAAAACAATCACATCAGTCACAACAAAATGTGAACCTGGAGGTTATCTTAGTGCAAAAATTGCACTGCCGTTGTCGGCGTTCAAGTTCTTTTAAGGGCTGGTAGCTTGTCAGCTATCAGCTCAGGCAACAAGGACGAATTTCAGTTACTCGTTACTCCTAACATTAATTTGCTGACAGATGCAAAAATCTCTTTAAATTATGCCACTTTTCACTAGCGCTAACGAATAATAATGAATATTAATTGACCAAGTTAAAAATCGATGCGTCAATGTTAATCAGCTGCGAAAAACTACTAACATCATCCTGGTAAACATTAATGCGAATGACAAATTCGTCAGAACTATTCATTCAGCACAAGTGTAAACCGGACAATGGGGCCAGCCACATCTTGTTTCGGCTAGTTTCCGTTTCCCAATAATCTTCGTAAGTCGTCGATCAACTGATCTGCATCATTCGTCGATGTAAATTGAAAATTGTAAACATAAACAATAAATTGTCGATAGATATGAGTGTCTTTGCTGAGTGTGGCGACGGTAGTTCATCTTCTATTTTTTTCGCATCATTGCGGGCATCCGTCGCGACAAGATCATTAGCGTTGGTCGTTCCTTGTTCGGTTGAATCTCTCTATCTGTCTGTCGGTGTTTGTGCGATAACGCTGATTGATGATTACGACTTTGTTATTGTTGACATACTCTTCATTGCTAGTTCAGATCTTCGTCTTTATATTCCATGCTATTCGCCATCGTATTGTTGCATCGCCATATGATTCGCTCTCTTCCCTGGAGCAGCCAGTTGCTTCCAGCAAGAAAATAGAGTGCAACTGATATGTAGCGATAACGTCATACGTAGTACTGTAAGTAACAGCCGAGCTAGCAGTGAAAGCCAAGTGCAGCTTTGCGGTTTCCAGTTGTGCATTGATGGAGACTGACAGGAGCTTCCTGACGTGTGCGGTACGATGATTGCTGCATAGGGACGGGTGTATTGAGAGGACAGTTGTTGCTTTTTCACGCAACTGCACAACGAACGCAGCGGGCACATCGTGGTGATTGAGTTCAATGGAAACATCATTGACATAGAAGCCGAGTGTTAACTGGGTTTGTTCCAACTGAAAGCCGGTCCCCGTTCAGAATTACGCTTTTGTTTTCGTCTGTTACCATAGGTCAGTGTTTTCTATTCCGATGACACTATACCTCTCAGTGACGTAGCTCAATTAGCATAAAGTCGTCATTCGAGTTAGATGTTGATATTAGGTTAATAATCACTGCCGTTGAACATATGGTGGACGATTTCCTATCTGCTTTAGTACTGGGTGTTAAAAAATATATTATTTTTTAAATATTTAGTTGAAGAGAGTCCGATGTATTTATTTGGATCTTGTACTAGGTTTTGTACTGTATTTAATTTCTGTTGAAAGCAATTTAGCATTTATTTTTCAAGGTGGAAAAGTCTGGAAACATCGTAGTAACCTAATCATATGAAAAAGTTTAAATTTCGAATAAGAAATTAGGAATTTTTTTTTTTCAGCAAAGAATAGTATAGCAATTTGCTCTTTAGTTTCCTTTAATACCTCGATTATTTTCCCAAACATCTCTTAATATACTTCCAGAAGTGAAAACAAAATTATGTTCATAAAGCACGATTCAATGTCAATTTGGACGCATTCAAGTGATCATAACTCAGGAATTAAACAACACACATGGTTGATCAAAACGTCAAACAATAGGGTATTTATTCAGCTTTCAAACGATGTATAACAAGTTATTACATTTCACCGTTTCGAACATTACTTGTGATCGATGCCATCCAGATCTGCACAGTCGCTGGTGACACTGTACCGCCGAACTTAATCTACTTCAAAAGCATTTGTTGTGCATTTGTCACTTGTTTACCGCATCCTCGAAGTTTTCGCTTGACAATTGCCCAATATTTTTCGATCTGCCCTAATTTTTCGGTCTGGACTCAGGACAATTCGGAGGATTAATCTCTTTGGCGACGAAATTAACATTGTTTGCAGCATACCATTCTAGTACCTCCTTAGATAGTGGCAGCTGGTTAGATTCGGCCAAAACATAACGTTGGTCTTGGTGTGTCGAATGAAGGGTATAATCCGCTTTTTCAGACACTCTTTAATGTAAACCTTCGACGTCCTTGTCTGAGATTTGATGAAAACGTTGGTTTTAAAATCACAACTTGAGATTCCTTGCCAAATCATTAGTTTCCGAGTAAACTTATCAGCAAAATTAAATTTATACCTGGGAGAGACATCCCCACGACCAGTTGCCAGGTAAAACTGTCGTCCGGGGATTTGTTTATAGTCCATTTTGACAAATGCTTCGTCATCCATTAAAATACAGCCATCAAATTTCGTCAAAACTCGTTCGTATAGAAATCGAGCTCGTTTTTAGGCCACTCAATTTTATTTCAAGGAGCGATTCGGTTGTTTAGTGGCTCAAAAAGACTTATATTCTTCTCTTGAAAGGATGTAACGCACGGTGGTAAAGTTGGAATCGTATTTCGTTGCCAAATCACGTATGGAGACACCTGGGTTGCCTTCCACTTACCTCAACACCTTTCTCCTCAGCTTTTTATCCCTAGTGCCACTTTTATGATAGATGCGCTGTGCTCTATCCACACTCAGAGTATCCTTGTAACGTTTGATTACAAGACACACCGTTGACTTTGGAAATGTTAACACTTTTGCTATTTTTGAGGCAGACCATGAAGGATTCTCTAGATGTTTGCGCACAATTAATTTTCTTTTCTCATGTTCCATGATCCTTAATTTCGAGATGCGTCAATCAATCGAGAAAAACTTTTCAACCGTTTTTTTGTCAATGAAACATCAACAAATGCCTGTCAAACGTTTTTTGTTCCTACCACCAGGGACGCGAGAGTGTATTAAACTGTGCGTCCAGATTAACTTTGAATCGAGCTTTAATTATTATAAGACCTGTTCATCAAAACACAAAATGTTTTATATTCAATGCAACATTATCACTCTCATATTAAGGTTGAACCTCTGGACAAATTTTATCAAAATCGATGGAAATGCGGCTAGTCAATTTTGCGATTCTTTTTTTTACTTCTGAAATTTGTACCTCAAGGCCTTAGTAGTAGCTGCAATACCTGCGTAGCATAGCTAAATATACTATCTCTGAATATTGGTACAAATTTACAAGTATCTAAGGAAGATTAATCGAGTTTTTGCTAAGTTTTGTGATTGCAGGTTTCCCAAAACGGTTATTTTTTGTCATTTTGTGCT
>JASCZW010001839.1:0-83119 GCA_034211315.2 Aedes japonicus | reverse complement strand
AACGTGGCTGTGTCTCGTATGGCAAGCTCTGAAGCACAGATATCGCATCATATTGATCGCTGCTCCCAGTTGCTTGATCGTAAGATACGCAAAAGTTTCTCGATGATGTACGGTCTTGTGGTGAAGAGGGCCATTACGCCTTTTATCTGTAGCCACTCCTCAGCACTGTAATATCACCATTACCTGATAATGCAATCAGAAACCGGTGATTTCGACTGAAGCACCATCCTCCATTGAGATTCACTTACGGCCATAAAGTCCTCCTGTTAGTGAACTATCGGCTGAAAAAGTCTGCATGTGCGCTGAGGTTCTCAATTTCGATGCTCAGCAAAAATAACATCAGAGCAGCGGTTGTGAATCCTTCAACTACGCCGTTATCCAAGGTCTGTGTACATGAAAAAGGAGAATTTAAAAAATCGCGAATATATTGACAATAATGACAAAAATATTACCACAGAATGGATCGTCTTCCAAGTAAATCCGACAGTTCAACCGCACGCCGGTTGACATCGAAAATCGATTAGGCATGTGGTACTGTTCTCACTTTGGTTTCTCAAAGCTTGTTGTATAGAAGTAAAACTCTTATCCAACTTTGAATCGTTAACACAACAGAATAACTATTCAATACGCAATAATTGGAATTTTGCAGAGAATGTTACTTCACCAATATCATGTTCTATGATCAAAACGTTGTCTGTGATAGGGAATTTCTTGATACTTGCCGGAACGAAACATTCTTTAAAATTTCCAACCTGATCAATGAATATGTTCGTTATTGGTGGTAAATAAATGGCAATCGTATAAACATCTAGTAACCCAAAAATCTCGGGTCAAAATTAAATCAATCAACCATCGGGTCAATAATGACCGGTGTTTAAATTTTTCGCTGACGGTAGCCGTTTGTGGTGTTACTGTCTCTCAAGTGTAACGAATAAAGCCGTCATTTTAGCCACCGCTGTCTGCCATTTCGTAGGATTTTATGGTTAAATTAAACAATCTCTCTCAAAATTGGATAGATCGTCTGAAAGGACAGTTGGCTATTACCGCATTCGAATTGAAGCCTTCTTGGTCTTTAACGTAAGATTATTTCCACCATTGCGCTGAATGCAAAGATACCAAACGTTGTTTGCTCCTCCGTACTGGAGAACACCGGCTAGGGCAACAGACTGCCCTAACACCATTGCATATACCATGGATGCACAACAACGGTTAGCTAATGAAGCGGTTGCTAGCACAGCCTCAGAGCAATTGTAGCTCACCACTGAATTGGTCGTCCGTCAGTACACCTTCTGTGGCATGTTCCACCACCTGCTATGTTAGCGCCTTGCTGCTCCGCAAAACAGCTTTCTTGCCACCAGGGTTGCCTCCACGATTCATTTTTATTCCAGCTTCTGTTTACTTTGTGGCTCCACGTTCTGCTCAACAATACTGCGACACTAATGAAAATATCGTGCGGTACTTTTACTCTTAAATTTGAAATCTCTGATAGTAAAGTACTGTGCGATTTAGTAAAATTGTACAAAACAAAATTTAAGACATCACCTCTTATTTTGGTTATTTTCAATAGTTTGAAATTATTGTTAACGGTGATTATAGAAATTAGTTGATAATATAACATCAATGAAAATCTATTGTGGTTTTTATTAAGTTATTATTAAAAGGAATTTGCTCGCGTTTACTAGCGAAAAAATTTAAAAAGTGTTTTATTTTTTATTTTTTTTGAAAGTGATCAAATGACGTGTTAATTTAAATTCTCTAGTTTTCCCAATGAACATAAAGCGTTTGGTGACGGTCGTGACGGTCGCTTTTTTGAGATTTTAAATTGACACCCTACCCTTGCGGACGTAGTCTATGTCAAAAAAAATTACGGCATGGTTTGCATACCAAAATCTGATAATACCATCTAATAAGAGTTTGATGAGTATGATGATGACTATTTCACATTAATTTCATTTCCCATTTCTTCGAACGCGCGCACTTCCTGAACGGGTTGCTTCACTGACTTCCAGGCATTGTCGCTTTCGTCTGCTAACTCATGGGTTTACTATGATTGATTGCTGCATGGGCAACGTTTCGTCGAGTGCGGGTGAAGGAGTGACCATAGAAAAATCGGCAATTTTGTCAATTTCTTCTAATGTTATACACAGAAGCAATGCAAGGAGCTTTTATTTTTAATAACAGTCAAAAAATTAATGGTTGAGATTACACAACAACGGCAAAAAGGGTATATGCATCATAAGATTGGACAAATTTTCATTAACAAATTGAAAAATGCTCCCTAAAATTGCTCGTTAAATTCAACAAAATATAACCATGAAGTATGTAAATGTTCCTTAGACATGTGAAAAAAAGCTCCGCCGAATAATGAAAGGCTTCAGGCATTGGAAACCCGGATGTATGTTAATTAATAATAGATGCAATGCTGACAATATATCATGCATATAATCTGACAATGGTTTACTTGAAAAGTAACCTTAAGCATCAAGTGGTTAGTACACATGCGGATGATGTAGAAGAGTACGCTTCGATCTTGTATGGTGCATTAATTTGCAGGATTAGAGATTACTTTCTAACTGGATCACTGTCAGATTGGCGTAATATATTTAGCATTGCATCTGGCGATCGAACGTGTCGAGGTTTGCAGTGCAATTTCAATTACACAGGGAGCTATTATCATCATGTCTATGGGCTGTTCCATATATTCACGATTATATTTTGTTTGAATTCTTCAAACGAATGCAACTCTCATTTTAGGGAACGTTTTCAATTTATTATTGAAAATTTATTGAGATCTTATGATGCATTTATAGAGCTGCCCATAACAACCGTCCATTACTATTGTAAAATTGCCATCCACAAAAGATTCGATGGTCGAAAACAATAAGCTTAGTTGTTATCTTATCGTTGAAAACAATATAATCTTTAGTATTAACCAATCATTTTACTAAAGTTTTTACAATTCATTCTATCGTATTTTCAATGTGTTCTTTTTTACACACCACTCACACTAAACGCGGACTTTTTAGTAGTTATAGTTTCTTAGCAAGATCAATCAATCAGTTCGTTCAAAATGCGTTTTCGCATTTCCACTTGATTCGATGCCATTTTTCCAAATGCAACAAAAATTCGAACATGTTGTAGAACGAAATAAATTTGAAAAATTCATCTGTCATAATTTTGAAACGTGTCAGCAATCCGTGAAATGATTCCAAACCTAAAAGAAAAGTGTCCGAAATTTAACCTGGACAGGTTTTATTTGCTCTGAATAAAGGGTGTCCACGATGAAATTGCCACACACAAAATTGATTCGCAAAATTCGAGTTTTCATCCGATTTGCCATGCAAATTTTCGGGGATTGAGAAATAACTATTAAATTTCATTTTACCATTTTATTCGTATTTTATTTACAGTCCATACGCAAATGCCCGCACCTTGGCCTTAACCACGGCCATAAGATTCTGCACAACCTGTGAATCAACCGTGTTTTGCATGTAAACCCATACTTTCTTCAGTTCCTCGACTGTCTTCACTACCTTAGGTCGTTTAAGAAGGTGCTGCTTCATAATCGCCCAGTACTTCTCGATGGGGCGGAGCTCCGGAGTGTTGGGAAGGGTTGAACATTTTCGGCACAGAAATTGACCTTATTGTCCGCATACCACTTCAGCACGTCCTTGGAGTAGTGGCATGAGGCCAAATCCGGCCAGAAGATTGTTGAGACGTTGTGGGCCTTCAGGAAAGGAAGCAACCGCTTCTGGAGGCATTCTTTTATGTACACCTGTCCGTTCATCGTGTCCTGGGTCACGGAAGGTGCACTCCGCTTCCCGCACGTGCAGATGGCTTGCCAAACCAGGAATTTCTTCGCAAATTTGGACATCTTCTGAGTGCGGACATGCTCCGGAACGCTGAACTTATCCTTGGCCGTAAAAACAGGTTGCCGGGGATTTGTTTGAAGTCGGCCTTCACATATGTTTCGTCGTCCATGATGCTGCATTCAACTTTCATCAGCATGTTGAGGTACAACTTTCTGGCACGGGTTTTGGCGGACTTGTTCTGCTTCTCGTCGTGATTAGGGGCCTTTTGTACCTTGAACGTTCCGAAGCCCAGCCTTAGTTTTGGCCTTCTGGACAAAACTTCGGCTTAGGTGCAGCTTCTTAGCCACATCCCGAACGGAGGCGTTCGGATTTCGGTTGAAGGCTCCAACTACACGGTTGTGATTTTTGGTGTTGTACGGAATACTTTTTCCTTCACTTCTGGGCTTCCGATCGGTGGTCAACCGTTCCTCGAACCGCTTAATCACTCGCGACACCGTAGAATTCGCGATTCCCAACGTTTTAGCGATGGAACGATGCGAGAGATCCTTGTTCTCGTGATGAATGCGCAAGATTTTATCACGAACGAGCTGTTCTTTCGACTCCATTTCCACGAGTTTTGATCACAGGTCTTGCAGGATGTAAATAATGCACTATGAACTAAATCCACCCAAAT
Organism: Aedes japonicus; assembly: GCA_034211315.2. NCBI lineage: Eukaryota > Metazoa > Arthropoda > Insecta > Diptera > Culicidae > Aedes > Aedes japonicus. The sequence goes on along the minus strand of JASCZW010001839.1, from coordinate 78,634 downwards.
TTTCATTAAATTCTACTCAATGGTTAAAAAGTTAGAGCAATTTCATAGTGTGGCAATTTCATCGTGGACACCCCTTTATCATCCTGTTTCACCTCAATGCACCTATGTTGAATCGGTACCGCTCATTACACTCCTAACTATGGGATATCCAATTCTCAATTCCAGTCACGTTTCTCTAATGAGTCAGCAGTTAGGTCATTCTAGCTGTTCATACACAAACCCCTTCAGAATCAAAGAGCATCTTCAAAACCTTCTTACTGGCTTACTACAAGTTCTTACCTGTGTACCATTTCTTGGAAACATACCTTTTGTTCTCTCCGCAACCAAGCATCGCCATCGCCCTTGTAACCTTGAAGTAGCATGCAAACAAGTTTATCACCTTGACAATTTCAAGATGAAAATTAACATCGTTAACACCAGCATAAGCAAAGGAAGGGTTCAGTTCATATGCTTCAGCCCCGTTCAAAAGCAGACGACCTTCCCCTGCTCGAGAATCTTGGTTTCTTGCCCTCATACGACAAGGACACGACAGAATTAGCCCGTAAAGGTGCGAAAGCTTTTATTTCACGGCGTTTCTGCACCTTAAAGTTTCTTCAAACAAACCGGTGTGCGTGTTTTCCCAAAGGGGAGCTCGTTATGCCACTGCTCCGTCAAAGTGTGAAACCACGCTCGGTTGATGCGTTTGATGGCGTTGGCATAAGTGACAATACACGTCCCTTTTCACCCCGTGACATACTCTGAAGTCAAACGTTCTTTACTCCCTCGATTGTGCGAAAACTACATCGACAACTGACGACGCAGCTGAATCAACACTGTCATTAATCATCAAACGAGCCCCTGTTCAACGGCTCATTCACTCAAAAGCGACTCTATATCGAATGAATAATGTCTTTATGATGGGAAAGCAGTGCTAGTGTGAAACTGAAGGATCCAGGCGAGGAAAGGCAAAAGGAATAAACACACTGCACTTTATAGCCGCCGTCGATTTGTTCGTAGCGACGGGGGCGAGGGAAGAAGATGAAAGCATCACACGCGCCAGAGCATTTTAAGAAAAGGCATATTTTCAACATGGTGTGCTGCGATGTTTGGGTGACATTAAATTTTCATTTAGCACCCAGCAGCAGAAGTATGAAACGATGTTCGGGTGTAATGAAGCGTGAAATTGGGTGCTTCTGGGAGCGATGGCTAAAGCATGTAATTATGTGGCGGTGACGGAGTTTCCCTTTAACGGGTCTTAATTTTTCGAAAAATTCGGGACGATCATACTTTTTAGGTAGATCGAGTAAGTTAATCTTTTTTAGAATGTTTTAGAATATATGTTTATATATAGAATTCTGATTCCTAATGAGAGTGACATACACATATATGGAATGATAGTTGTTTATTGCTTTTGCCTGAAAAGACCATGCGTTTCGTAGTTGCTACTCCGTAACTGAACAGAGCTTTGCACAGAGAACCATATAGCTGGAGCTTTGGAGCCAGGGTTGCCATATTATTTTCCCATAATTAATTTTTGCCAAAAATTTATTTTTTAACTTTAGGGCTTCAAGTGGTTAGTTGACAATTTCGAAGGAGGGTGCGACCGACCTCTGGTTGGGACCTCACGCCTTCACGAGTCATATGATCACCAAAGACTGCCAGCTGAAACACTAGGAGACGCTGGTTGGCGTAACCTGGGCAATGTTGTCAATTTGACAAAAGCGACCTGTAAATCATATACAAAACCATTTGTTCCAAGAACCTCGAGCAAAATAACATGGTTGAAAGGCTTAATTTGTTTTTCAGCATTTCAGTATAACGGTATTGAGAAGAATTTAGCGCCTTTCATTCAAAAGCTGCAACTGAAATCTGTGGTAAAGGGTGTCCACAGTTAAATTGCATCACTTTCAATAAGCTGTAACAATTCGCCCTGTGGGTTGATTTAAACGAAATTTTGGAAGAAATGACCTCAGCGTATATTGTTTCATTGTGAGTTTCGTTGTGAAATGAGGCGTGAGTTTCATTGTGAAATGTGTCGTAGTTTCGAAAATGGAGTCGAAGGAACAGTAAGTGCGCGAGAACATTTTGCACACGCACCTCGTCAACCTACTTCTTTCGCACCGAGCCATCGGAAAGATGTTGAAAATTCACCAGTCTACAGCGTCTCGTGTCATTAAACGTTTCGGAGAACGTTTAAATGTTGATCGGAAGAAGGTGAGTGGCAGAAAAAAGTGTTCCGTACTGTGTGAAGGATCACAAACGAGTGGATGCTGCCTTTAAACGCAACCCTCAACTGTTCCGTTCGGGATGTCGCGAAAATGCTGCACTTGACCAAAAGTTTCGTGTAGAAAGCCAAGAAACGAGCCGGGCTCCGTCCATTCAAAGTTCAGAAAGTTCCAAACCGCAATGAAAAACAGAATAGGACAGCTATAACACGTGCGCGTAAGCTGTACACACAAATGTTGACGAAACCACACTGCTTCATCATGGACGATGAAACACACGTAAAAGCGGACTTCAAACAAATTCCCAGAAACCAGTATGTGACTGCGAAAGACAATTCCGATTCCCAATTTCGTGACGAAGTATTTTAATCCCCCAAACTCTCCAGAGTTGTAAATGGACAATTGAAAAATATTGGGCTATAATGAAGCACGAACTTCGTCAGCATCCTAAAGTTGTCACTACAGAACGAAATGTTAAAGTCATGGTTGAAAGCGGAAAAAATGTCGTTTTAAGCGATGTACAAAATCTTATGCATAGTGTTAAGAAGGAAGTTCAGGCTTTTGGATTTGGTAAAGAAATACAGTGAAATAAAAAATAAACCAAGGTTGCATTTATTTTATTCCCATAACATTTCATGACAATCAGTTGAGAGACTTGTTTTTAAAGACGAGTTTAAAGTGATGCAATTTGACTGTGGACACCCTGTAGGCTTTTCCACTTATCACTGAATGTATTTCTCATTTCCGATTTGCAAATGGACATTTCACCCAATCTTTGGCTCGTTTGGCTAGTGTCTGATTTGGCAGTTCAATCCTTGTCATTACTTCAACATTACTCACATTATCATTATATTTGACAATATTGTTGTATTGATTTTACTCCATCGATTATTTAAACATTACTTATTGTTTTTTCATGTCCATTTGTCGTTAACTCCCTTTCAATTAAATCTTCCCAGTTTTCCTAACTCAGAAGCAATCACTATTAGCACAGAGAAGAGACGAATATAACAAAAAATCAGTGGGGTTGTGTACAAGACATGACCGGTTGACGTAGACTACGTTAAACCAAGTGATGCATTATAATGTCAGGGAAATTCTGCGTAGCTATTATTACCGTTAAAAGGGTTTCAATTATTCGTGCCGGTCGCTTACCCTTACCGATAGAAGCAGTTTAAGACACAATATGACGGGTGCGGATCTTATGGGACATTAGACCAGCGTTTTGAAGCCAGTATATAAGAAAATTCTCTTGTACGCTCTTGAGATATTAAAGGTGGCCCTGAAAAGAGCCGTTTGGTTTTATGAAGTCAGTATGTGGGAAAATTCTCTTGTACACTCTTTATAACTCTTTGGTGGCCCTGAAAAGAGCCTTTTGGTTCAAATGATGACACGGCCACGGTTGCACGTTTTACGATGGACTATCTTTAAGGCCTAGAAGATAGTTGGGGATCTGTTAGGGAATATAAAATTATTAAATTAATGATAGTTTTGCTCATTCTTATAATCGTAATCCCTTGACATTACTAAATGTTTATTCGTTGAAAATCAAAATCATTGGACGGTGGTTCAAAATAAATGCATAATATTGCTGGCATTGCAAACGGAGGTCACGAACGAAGGTTAAAGCGGCAGAATCTTCATCACGACTAGTTGTTTGATCACAGTTCAAAGCCAAGTCTAGATAAAGGTACTTCTTCATAAAATCAATGAAGGGTAGTTTCTCTGACTTTGGAACAATAATGTTAAAATTGCCAGTCACAATAACAGGCATACTTTTTGATGTATTTCACCAGGTTGCGTGCAATAAAATATTTAATCTGTTTAATCTGATTTTCCTGTCGCTCAGCATTTCGCGAGTGATGTTTGCTGTCGCTATGCACTTGAAGGTACACTGGGGTTCCTCGGAAACACGTAGCCGAAGTATTTTCATTGCAACGTACAGAACATGTTTTGGCTTGGCAGCCCGTCGATCACGCCGCCGCAGTTCACTGGTAGCCATCATGAATGGAGTCACTCGCACATCTGGGTTGAATGTTCTAGGGTGCCCTAGATAAATGTCTGGGAATGAAAGTTCCTCAGCGTGTTCGTCATAAATGATCGACAATGGCACTCTGTTTTGTCCCGGCGCTATTTCCAGACATTTATCCTCATTCCACATGAGAGTTTACTGCCTATCAGCAGTTCAACATCGTTATCTTCTTCAATCATCTCGATGCAATCAGTAGTGTCGACAGCTGGCTGGTCAGAGTCGATTGATCGCAGATGATTTTCGTTGAAGATGATACCGTATCGGCGATACAGAGAGGTTTCCTGTAGGAACTTCAACCAGGCCTTCACTATTTCCTTCTTCACAAATCCAGACAGGTAACTGGACTTGTGGATGATATGCTTTTTGATGGACACATTGAAGGCTCTGTCGTCGTCCAGCTGTCGTGGCAGTTCCTTTACCATCTTGTCGACATCAACGGGCACATTTATCACCTGACCGATGATACCGTAGCTGCCTACAATGTTAAAATTTTATTGTAGTTGTGAATTTATTACAATATAGTTAAAACAAAAATATTTACCTGCAGCGAAACGCAATCGCTGAATTTGCATAAACGGCAACCGTGGAGAAATCAATCTTTCCATTATCGGATCCAGTGGTGGAAGAGCTGGATTCGATGGACAAGGCGGATAACTAAAACCATTCGTCACGGCTAGCGCAAGTACCTTTCCTTTTGTCATGCTTGAGCGACGAGTTGCGCATACAGCCAAGCCTTCAACGGGTATGCCTGTATTGGCCAACACCTCGGCTTCAACGGCAGGGACCGGTTTAAGGCCATTCATGAACCACAACCTATCACAAACCCCGCACGGAAAACCAAAACGATTATTCACAAACCGTTTGATGAACTCCTTTGACGCTCCCTCTAAGTTCGGTTCGAATAACTCTGCAAAGTTTGATGTTTGTTGCGATATTGGCATTTTTATAAATAATTGAGTCACTTACCCTGGCTTGAATGCTCAGAAGACGGTATGTCATATCGTCATATCTCTCCATCGCCGGAAACATCAACAATGTTTTGCATCATTTGGGGCATTTCAGTAACGACAGGCAGCGGAAGAAATTCTATGATATGCACATAGAAACATGTATTTTGACAGATACCTTGTCTCCTTTTCAATATTCACCATTTAAATACCATACCATTCGGATCATTTGTATACAATCTGAGTTGTAGTAGGCCTTTGCATAATTCAACTTCAAAGAATCAAAGATTTGCAATTTATGCAATTTTAGCAATTCTGGATTTCAAGGGTAATAGTAAATATTGAAATACTCTAGAATTCAAATTACGATAAAATTCGTTATCAGAAAATATCCGACAGGTTTAGTGATTATTATGAAAACACTATAATCAATTGCAACATTTTCAGATGTGTAAGCGTCTCTAAAAATGATCAAAGTTCAGGAAGTTTTATCAAACAGAAAATAACAAAAATTATCTTGCAGTTGTTGTAAGGTTATAAACAAGTGTATAGGGTACATGTCCCTTGACTCAGACGATTATGTAGCGCACGATTACAATTTTAACTATAACTCATACAATAATTTAGCTAGAAACGATATTCAACTAGTTATACCTTTGCTAAGACATGTTTAACAAGGAGTTTGCTGTACTGGACCATGAAAAGTCACCAACTAACATTATTGAGTCGAAAACTTTCGATGGATATGGGTATCATTAAGGATTCTTGTTCGAACGAATTTCAGTAAAGTTTATTAATTTCATCGCTCCGGGCATTTATTCATATTATCGCTCCGGGCATTCGACTATATTCGGTATACTATACGGAATATAAAGTTACTTTATAACATCTAAATGACTTTCTCATGTGATCAATCGGCCATTCCATTTCAAAACATTAAAATTCCCACTATATTCATTTAGTTATATAGGTGTTGGTATGAATAAGCCCATCGAAAAATACACAACCGCTCACTCTTACTTTTCCATTGAAAACTTTTATATTCTACATGTTACTATGTGATGAATATATTAGGCCATATTTGGGAATATAAGGTTATATGCGTATCTAAAATATGGTCTATGGTTTTCTTGTGAAATTACTATTCATCGAAATATATTTAAATATATTATATCTCGCAGAGGTAAGAGAGTGAGTTTTATAAAATATCATTATTCTTTGCAATAGGTATGGGAGAAAAGGTTGGTTAATATATGATAAATTCTTATGAATATAAAATAAACACCTGAGAAAATAATCACGCATTGAAACATGTTCAGCGCATTATTTGTATCGATATCATGTGTAGGTTCGTATGATGTAAAAGCACGCGGCGCATGTCATCATCAGAGTACAATTAATACTATGTTGAAATTTATTAAAACAGGGAGCGATAACATAGAGAGATATCCAATTGCTATGATGACATGCACTTTGTAAAATTGATTTGAATTTAATAAATATCAATTTCCTACCTCGAGTTGAAGAAACTTCTCAAGCATCCCAACTAGTTTTTGGCAACGAACAAATCGGGACTAGATTAAATGGGGCACAAACCGAACGAAATATTAATTTAATTCTTAATCTAATCTAATCTAATCTAATACAAACGCAGCCAGAACGAGAAAGCATCCTGGAAATAATTGGGTTAGATAACGCCCAATTATTTTTTTTGTCAATATTGATGCTTGCAGCATACCAAAGACATGATACAAGCGTCAAAGCGGCCAGGCCTACTGCGTTGCATTTACCGCAAAAGATGATTCTGTAAAATGAGTTGGATTCAAATGAATAGATTTGAACCACAACGCATTTCAAGAATCTGCAGGGGAAGAAGGATGCGTGGACATACCGTACCATACGCTCCGAGGTAAGAATAATAAAATAATATTCAAATAAATAATGAAAATCCAAATAATAAAAGAAGAATATGGTAATGATAATGTTGAGAATGGAAAATCAATATGCTATGTTTGAATATAAGAGAAGGTATATTATAATGTAAAATGAAAATAATTATAACACAAGTCTGCAGATTGCTGTCCTGCTGCAATTGTAGAAGCATCTATTATGAAGCTTAAAGCTTAGACAATGTATCATAGCCATAATTTTATTTTTATTTTACGAAACTTGGAAACTCCATGGATGACCTGAAATTTAATATAAAGAATAGTGCATCTAAAATGTATGCTACACCATGCAACAAATGAGACAGAAAAAGAACCGTCCCGAGCACCCGACGATGACTACAATTGATGCTGGCTTCCTCAACCTAAACATGAATTTATGTATGTGAAAACCTGTATGTATTCATACAATAATATCTCTCATTAAGAATATATAAATATGTTAAACGAAAACACACATAAATGTATATAAAGGTTGTGGCACAAGAAAATTCAATATGATTACAAGTAATAAACAATGACTATGATGAAAATAAAACGATGTTATTATGAAATAATTAACAATATACATTCTTTTATAAAATATAACATATGTATGTACAAAATAAATCTGACATCTACTGGGTTGCCACTGAAATATAAAATCAGGTATGCTTCATCATAGACAAAACCTCAATCAAAAGACGCAAAAGATATTTCCTTCTGAAGCTTGTTTGCTCTTTTAAACCCCTTCCCTACACTCCTCCAGTCACACTCCAAAGACCGCAGTTTAAGCGATCGAAGATCCCGGCCCGATGACTCCTGAAACAAACGGCCTATACAATCACGAAACCACCAAACAAATTTATTTAAATACAATCTCATACTGTCCGCGGTCGCATGTCAATCCTCCACGAAAACAGCAACCGGAATTCGGAAGTGCAATCCACATGTTCATGCTGAAATGCCCAAACAACCAATTGAGCCCCTAATCGATCTACATGCTCCCAAGCAAAACGGTTTCGAAACGCAAAGGTGACTCCAAGGCGCACCGAAACCATCAATCAAATTAGAACAGAAAACACACAACATGACTAAAAGGTACAGGATCCTCAGTCGCACCCCCTACCCTCCCTATCACGTCACCACCTCGCTTATTGGAACTTTTGAAGACCGGAGACAAGGTCGCAGCCTGCTTCCCGGTTGTAAACACACCATTTGAAGCCCATAATAAATGTTCGTGCGATTAAAGAATTATCTCCACTACACAACATTCGATACGGGAATTATTGCTATTATGGTATCAATAATATTAGAAGTACTTAGCTTAATTCCATCTGATCCCGTATCCCATCAAGAAGTCCGAACGGCAACCAGCAATAAACAATACACATCATCACCACCAGCTGACGAATGCACGGGTAACGTTTACTCCACACTACCACAACCGCTCCTCTATCCACGATGATTTTCCTGGTTTTGATCAAAACGAGACGAAATGCAATCGTCCGACTTCCGTTTCTTGCAGGTTTCCACTAATAGAGAGCGTTAAGTAAACAAATTCACTATACACTTTGTATAATCTTATATTAAATTAAAAATAATACGAGACAAAATGACAAGGAAATTTTTTTCACGTCATGCTTCGAGCACCGCATCGAAAAATATCCGAACGAAATATTAATTTAATTCTTATATAAAAACTCTCTGAACTGGATTGGTTGTCCTCAAAAGGACAGATTATTTATTAGTGGGTTGCGCCAACCAGCTGGGTAAAATTTTCCCGACGGCTCGCCCTCCATGGAGGCGTTTTGGCAGTTGCAGCGATCGAATTGGCACCATGATATTAGCCGCACAAACCGAACGAAATAAAAGTTTAATTCTTGTATAAACAACTCTTTCAATTAAATTGGTTGTCCTCAAAAGGACAGATTATCATTTTATGGATTGTGCCAACCAGCTGGGTAAAATTTTTACCGACGGCTCGCCCTCCATCGAGCACCGAACTAAATTTAAGATTAGTTCTTTAATAAACAATTCTTTTATTTTAATTTATTGTCCTCAAAAGGACAGATTATTTCCATTTACTGCTGCTTGCCCCCAAGGACGCTTTCCGCCAAACATCAGCGTTTTCGAAGTCACGGCGAAACAATCGCCACGATGAGGTAAGATACGGGTTGCACAAACCGACGCGATTGTGCGCCCCCATTATCCACCATTTTACCTCATCGCGACGATCGCTGTTTGGGAGTGCCTTGGTACTTACCACCACCAGCTGCTACGTGACCACCAGCTGCCTCTGCGACCAGCACCGCTACCGGAAAAATGAAGCAGCTGCCTGCGACCAGCTCCCAGCGACTAGCTCCGCACAGCTTCAATGCTGCCAAACGATTAAGGCACAATTTTCCTAAGTGTGCTTTCACAACTGCATGCGAGACGTACATGGAGAGACGCATGACATGATTGGTTAAAGTCTCTCTCTACTCTAATACAAAGAAGAAGAAGATGATGCAAGACGTTCCTTGCTTCGATTTGAAATCTGTGATAGGAAATTTGGTAAATTTACTCTGCAAAATGACATTATAAGACATCACCTTATATTTGCGTTATTTTCAATAGTTTACTATTGTTTGAAAATAATGTTTGACAATTGAATTGGAGCGCGGTAAAATTTCCGGCCGATTGAGGAAGAAATCATGTAAATCTATCGTGGATTATTTGAGTTATTCGCGTACAACACTTACGGTTTTTCGTGACGGTGGCAAAATTTTAGATTTTCATTTGACACCCTACCCTTGCCGTAAGACGTAGTCTACGTCAAAAAATTCGAAGAATAGAATGGTGTTGCTTTCATTTAGGGTTGACCATAGTATAGGAAAGACTTGTAAGATAGAACACAATCCGTGTTTTGCTCGTTACATGTATATTTTTTTTTTCGGGGATCCAAAGACATCTTTCGAAAGAAGAACTAACAGGCTCCAACTTTACCCAAGGAACTGATTATTTATAGTCATTAAAGAAAAATTTATGGCCTATTTTCGAAAACCATCGTAAATTTCAATTTAAAAATATGGTTTGTAAGATGGAACACGATTCGTTTTCTGCTCGTAACATGAATAATTTTTATTTTTTCGAGGATCTTCCAAAAGAGGAACTATAAGGCTCCATGTTGGCCCACAGAGCTGATTATTTATAGTCATCAAAATAAAATTATGGCCGATTTTCGAAATCCATCAAAAATTGCAATTTTAACAAATGTATTGTTATATTTCAATTTATTGTTGATTCCATGGCATTTCGAAACATGAAAAATATTATTCATGTGTTTTAAAACGAAAAAAAATGTGTTCCATCTTACAAGCCGAACAGCGTTCCATCAAACATGACGCCATAAACACAAAACATCACAAAATTGTTTCACTCTACGATTTGTTTGAAAATGCCTTTGGATTATAAAAAATACACCAAAAATGCTAGCCAACACAAATGTTAACCTTTTGATATCGATGTGAAATGTCCATTCTTTAAGCACATGAAATAATTGCTATTTTAATAATGCCAACACTTTCAAACAATTAAACCTGAAAGACCTAAATCGAATGAGTGTATTTACTCCAAAAGCAAATAAAATTGAAGAATAGTAAAAAAAAAATGAGGTTAAAACTTGTCAGCGCGATAATGTTGAAAAGTGTGAAAAGTGGCGCTATTCCATCTTACAAGCCTTTCCTCTAAGTGTCCAATTTTGCCCATTTCTCCCCTCATTTTGTATGCAAACTAGAATTATTACCCAAAACCTAAACTTGGTGCTACGCGATGGTCTAATTGATATGTAGTCACCGGTGTCTGTACCTATTCAATGTGTGAATGAAAAATCGTGGAATTAATACAAATGAAAATAGAGGTTACGATCACATGAAAAACATTCCCCCAAATATGACCATCTTGTATGAAAATCTCACTTTGGTCTTATTGGATTGCCCATCACTGTTTATCCCTTCACAAGAACTCACTTCATACAGATTTTAACACGCCGTTTCCCAATGTTGTAAGTAACATTTGGTAATATTTGGTCTATAAACATCGTAAGGACTTTCTTAATTTCTACGCATGAGAACGATTTATCATTCCACCTTCAAAGCGGAGGCACCATGGCAACAAGTAAACAACGGGGAACGAAAATTGGCCGAGCATTACTCAGATGGATTCCCCTCGAACAAACAATCCCATCAAAGCAGTCTTCCTTAAAGTGTACTCAGCCGGATCGAGTCGGTAAATACGAAAATTGACGACAAATATTCATAAACTGGCTCAATTGAAATAATATTCAGTTTTTTCCAGCTGTATCCATAGGGTTATGCCGGGAAGCTCATGAATAAAAAATCGAACCGAGATCACAGAGAAAGAGGATTACGCTAGGATGAATTGCCGGTACCATGTTCGTCGTCGTCGTCGTCGTCTTTATACTCATTCCCGGTTCCAACAGAAGATGTAACAGTAGCGGAGAAGCAGATCCGGAAAACGATTCATACGTATACAAAAGGTTTTTCCGATATAGATCTTTATAACATCATAAACTTCCTTCAATAAGTCAGTATTTTTTTACCTGCCCGAACCGAGAACGGGTGGAACAGGAATACCGAGTAGGTTTCTAGAGAGAAGCAAAAATAAGTGAGAAACACCATGTCGTCTCGCTTTCTGCTGCTGGTGCTGCATGAAATATCACAACATCTTGCTCTCGTTTCCTATTCTCCCAGTAGTGCTGCAGTCCAGCGACTGCTGGCGACGAGGAGTAGGGACCCTGTTTTGCTCACACAGATAGGCGAATGCGGAGCAGATATATGTATTTATGAAGCTTTCGATACTATTTGGGAAATGCCGGCGGAGGATCCAGCAAAACGGAAGTCTGCAAGTCGATTACGCTCGTATGCATGATTCGATTCGATTTGACTTTTCTCCGCCGTTTTTCCTCGTCTCTCCGCATCGTTTTTTTTTCCGTTCCACTATTGGATTTTATTCCAGTAACGGAACAAAGTTTTCCGCTCAGCGTCTTGCTTCGTTACCGATTGGAATACAATCAATAATATTTTTCTGTACTTATTGACTCTTGCTGGCTCAAACCCCGCTGCACACCGGAAAATAGACGTTTGTCCCAATGGAATTATATTGCGGAAAATAAAGGGAAGGGGGAGTGAGATAGTTCCTGACCGGGTAAGATGACAATTTGGTGAGTTAGTAGTCCGATGAGTATATGTGGTAGGAAGGCGTTTTCACATGTTCCACAAATCTGCACTCACCTTTTCTGTGTCATACTAGTTAATTTGTTCAATAACACAATTAATTTAGTACATGAGTGTTGTAGACTCCCTATGCCATCTCCAGCCTGACAGTCATTCAATAAACAGCTATAATCTTTTGTAAAGCTTTTGTAAACCTGCTTTGGAACTGCCATTTTAAAATTACAGCTCGTTTCCGTTAGTTTTGGTGAATTGTATGTTGATGGCGCCACTTGCCCACCTTGGGATTTGATAGCCTGTTAATTTTAGTTTGGTGAAACCTAGACTAGGCGGCGTTGTTTTTCCAACGGTTTGCTTCTAAAAGTTTACACAGTAAATTGGGGAAAAGATGTTCGAGCCTGGATGTCTGTTCTCTGTGGAGTAACTTCCACCGAGCAAAGAGCATGAGCATGAGCATGAGCATGATTGACCGCCCGAGGTTGCTACTCCGTTATTGCCAGATCAGCTGTTATTACACAAAGAACCAAAAGATGATGCTTGGGACTAGCATACATCTTCAATGTGTAAAAACTGGTGATCTTAAACTAAGGCAATACCGACGCCGGCCTCGCCCGAATGCAGGTCAAATAGGGAATGGGTAGGAATATGTTGACGTGATACTCGCTTTGTGGGAAGCCGAGAACACCTCTGCACTTCCACGAGAAATCACTGGGATGTTGGATAAAATGGTTGGATTTGCAGCCGGATTCGTTTTGGTAAACGGTGTGCTGAATTCAACTGACGTCGGCAGCGAATATGATATTTAACTATGTTCCCGATTTATTCTCTGTACAGAGATGCACTTTAAAGCTATTCAAATTTTGGCACCGATTTAAACCAACAGTAATGATGCTGTTGGGGCCACTCACAAGTGTGGGTGGTTTATTTCAGCAGAATACAAAAGTATTTTAGAACACCGAGTTTGAGGACCGATTTAAACCAACAGTAGGGATGCTGTTGGGACCACTCACAAGTGTGGGTGGTTGATTTCAATGGAATACAAGAATACATTAAGAACATCGAGTTTGAGAACCGATTTAAACCAACAGTAGGGATGCTGTTGGGACCACTCACAAGTGTGGGTGGTTTATTTCAGCAGACTACAAAAGTATTTTAAATCACCAAGTTTGAGGACCAATTTAAACCAACAGTAGGGATGCTGTTGGGGCCACTCACAAGTGTGGGTGGTTAATTTCAGCAGACTACAAAAGTATTTTAAATCACCGATTTTGAGGACCGATTTAAACCAACAGTAGGGATGCTGTTGGGACCACTCACAAGTGTGGGTGGCTTATTTCATTGGAATACAAGAATACGCTAAGAACATCGAGTTTGAGGACCGATTTAAACCAACAGTAATGATGCTGTTGGGGCCACTCATAAGTGTGGGTGGTTTATTTCATTGGAATACAAGAATACGTTAAGAACATCGAGTTTAAGGACCGATTTAAACCAACAGTAGGAATGCTGTTGGGGCCACCCACAAGTGTGGGTGGCTTATTTCAATGGAATACAAGTATACGTTAAGAACATCGAGTTTGAGGACCGATTTAAACCAACAGTAGGGATGCTGTTGGGGTCACTCACAAGTGTGGGTGATATATTTCAATGGAATACAAGTATACGTTAAGAACATCGAGTTGGAGGACCGATATAAACCAACAGTATGGATTTTGTTGGGGCTACTCTCAAGTGTGGGTGGTTTATTTCAGCAGAATACAAAAGTATTTTTAAAACACCGAGTTTGAAGACCGATTTAAACCGTAAGGATGCTGTTGGGGCCACTCACAAGTGTGGGTGGTTTATTTCAATAGACCACAGAAATACGTCAAAATTCTGAGTTTGAAGACCGATCTCTCATCCAGCCTTAACCTTGTCTGGCACAATGCAGACCCCCATCCCCCTCTGGTATTGAACGTATGCATGCAATTTACGTAACATAACACAACACATGCAGCAACAAAACACATCTGAAATCCACTGGTCTGTCACTGAGAAACATAATGATCACTTAACATGTTTCAACATCCAAAAAGACATAAAAAGCCGAAAAAAAAAACGTCAATCCAATCAACAATTACAAAACCTCAATAAACAGATACCTGACTACTTTCGCGAATCAACAGACCACTAGTAACTTCGACCGAGCAAAGACACGAAATAGACAAAGGACTTTCAAGAAGCAAAAAAAGCCAAAAAGAAGTGAAAAACTAGTAGCATCTGCCAAACCCAGGACCCGTAAAATAAAGGGTGATACGGTCAAAATTTGGTCAAGGGAAAACGCGTGTAAATCGGTGAAATCGTTTATTTAAAAAATCAAATTAAATTTCTTTTTCAAGTTCAATTAGTATAAAATTCAGGAAAAATATTCAGTTAGGCTTCCGCTTTTCCAAATCCGAATTGCCCCTGCCATCAGATTTTGTACAGCCACCTTGTCCACCTTCTTCACCGCAGAAAGCCAGTTTGCCTTGAACTGCTGCTCGTCCTTAGCAGTTTTTTTGGTCTTCTTTAGGTTCCGCTTGACAATAGCCCAGTATTTCTCAATTGGGCGGAGCTCTGGCGTGTTGGGAGGGTTCCTGTCCTTGGGAACCACCTGCACGTTGTTGGCGGCGTACCACTCCATGGCCTTTTTACCGTAATGGCAAGATGCCAAATCCGGCCAAAACAGTACGGAACAACCGTGTTTCTTCAGGAAAGGCAGCAGACGTTTATTCAAACACTCTTTCACGTAAATTTCTTGGTTGACAGTCCCGGAAGCTATGAAAATGCTGCTTTTCAAGCCACAGGTACAGATGGCTTGCCAAACCAGATATTTCTTTGCGAACTTTGACAGTTTCGTGTGCTTGAAAATATCTGCTACCTTTCCCCTTCCTTTTGCCGTATAAAACTCCTGTCCCGGAAGCTGCTTGTAGTCGGCTTTGACGTAGGTTTCGTCGTCCATTACCACGCAGTCAAACTTCGTCAGCATCGTCGTGTACAGCCTCCGGGATCGCGCTTTGGCCGTCGTATTTTGTTTATCATCGCGATTTGGAGTCACTACCTTCTTGTAAGTCGATAGTCCGGCTCGTTTTTTGGCTCGATGCACGGTTGTAGACGATACACCCAGCTTATTTGCGGCATCTCGGAGAGATAGGTTAGGGTTTCGCTTGAAACTACCGGCAACTCTCTTTGTCGTCTCAGCGGCTTCCGGTTTTCGATTTCCCCCCGATCCAGACTTCCTGGCTGTCGACAAACGTTCCCCAAACACTTTAATTACATTTGTAACGGTTGATTTGGCAACTTTTAGCGATTTTGCCAACTTTGCGTGCGAGTAGCTCGGATTTTCGCGATGCGCGAGCAAAATTTTGGTACGCTGCTCTTCTTGCTTGGACGGCATTTTGACAACTGAAGAGTGAATTCCAAAATCAAAATAGGAGCAACATTCTACACACACACACACCTTCAAAATGAGGGGTGTTCAGGTTTTTTAAATGCAAAATTGAAAGAAATACGTCAAGTTGATATTGACCAAATTTTGACCGTATCGCCCTTTATATGATAAACTTCTGTGTGTGAAATTGGCATGCGTAATTATATTTGATAATGAGATAAAAAAGAAACATAGAATTTTCTGCGTTATCTAATGCACATAGAGAGAGGATAGATTTGGCACAAAATAATGGGATATTTTATGTAAATTTAAGCCAGATAACGCCTGAATCTAGTCTTTTGTATGAAAAATTGCAAACATTGTTGTATAGCGCATGAAAGATTGCAAACAATTTCGTTGTTTACGCTTCCTTTGGCTTGGACTTAAACGAGGGTAAATCTTTCGTGCCAGTTAAAATTCATCATTTTTTACACTGTAAAAGTGCAACGATAACTCAGTTCATTTAAAAACCGAGCTCTTATTGTTATTTAGACTTACTGAGACACCCTATATTTTAATCTTTTTAACTTAACACTTTCGTTTAAAAATGGAACAACTTTCTACTAAATGTTCATAGTTTCTTGCGCTCAACATTTCCACTATTCATCGTTAATTTAACATGATGCTCATGCTTATCCATTGTATCATTTCCAAGACGTCCGTTTGCAACCATTTACAGAATCATACGCCTTTCCAAGATGCTGCAAACATCGTACCAACCGACTAATGCTAAACTATAACAATGTAAACCGTCATAGAAGCTATTGTTGGTTGTCCACTAATCCGTGTAAGCGCCTATGTCGAAACACGGGATAACCATACTGTACGTCGTAATCAAACAAGCTTACAGTCCCGGTTTACTGCCAGCTTGACCAGCGTAACTGTATTAACACTGACGATAATACGTAAGTAGTCGATTCGCAGTTCTCCACTATCTGGTGCGTATCAGTTACATTTCTTCCAGAGTCGGTTAAGAAGCATACGTTAAATTTGAACGACTGAATACCTGAATTTCACTCTGGTGCTCTAGATTTGACTGAGCAACAAAAAATAAAATAATAAACTATACTAACCATCAATATGCCTCACATCCATAACGGGTCCGGTGATGGGTGTTTGAACGGGAAAGGATTTGTGTTTCCATAGAATAATATTGCTACATCACATACACGTAGGCTTAGGGGAGCTTGGGTTGCATTGGAATAAAAATGGTTATTCTCTCCAAATGACCTATCGACCAACTTCGAGTGTCTCCGATTTAATTGAAAATTTGTACACACATTTTACCCTTGAAAGTCATAAGTCAGTTTTAAAAAGGGCGTTAGCATTTTGAAAAGCAATTCAGTTAATAATTTGTAGATCGAAAACCTTCGGTTGAACAAAAAACTGTCTAAGAATAAGTTGTGGCCGTATGTGTGAAGGTTGTGAAAAAATTTATACTGAAAAAAAAATTCGGAAAAATAAATTAAAAATTAACATCAAAATTGAAACATAAAAAAATATTGTTCAATTGTAAGAACTTGAAGTTATTACGCAAATTTAAGCGAAGATTCCAGGATGGAGAAATGTCAGGGAAAAAAAATTCTAGAACAAAAAAAATTGCAAAAATTAACGTACCCAGATGATATAATCTGATTTTTAAAGCATTTTGACATTTTTAAGCTCCCGATAATGATCATCGTTAGAGCATTCGTTCTCAAGATATTCGTGATTTAATTTTATCATATTCGAATAATATTTGAAAATACGACCTTTTCATGTATTATTCAAGTTTCTCCAGTAAAAAAAACGTTTTTCGAAATGATTGTTAAGTTTCCTGTCTTTTTGTCGGCAAGACGGTTCAAAAGATATGGGGTAAAATGGTACAAACAGTATTTTTAAAATTTTCGTTCAACATATGCCTGTTTTGCTTCTTATTGTATACTTTATACATTGTGTGTAAAAACTTGAAGCTCTAACGTCAGTTTTGGACGAAACTGCAGAGTGGAGATTCGAAGTAAAAAAAGAGTGTCTCTTAGGTCAACTTTAAACTTTAAAAACTATTTGCCAAATTAAACTTGCTTCGATGTTGCAGTATATTTCCAGCAGAAAACACGGCCTTTTCATAAATTATTCGTGGTTCTCCAGCATCACAAAAAACCTTTCTCAAAATATGCATTTAGTTTCCCACAACTAACTCTTAGCCAGCAAGACAATTCTACAAGCAGCATAAGAAATAGGGGAAAATGATTGAAAAAACTTATTTATTATGCGCATTCTTAAGTACAAATATTGTTTCTACATTTAAATTAGTTTTGAGAAGCTCTTGATAATTTTATAGATTTTGTTTATATTTGATTTCCACGATTTTTGACAATAACGGCTAGTTTAGTACCGTAACAAATTTATAGTTTTTCGGTATATAAATGTGATTTACGTCAAATAATATAAGAATGCAAATGACGTCCGTTTTTACTCAAAAATAAGTTAACTATGAAGTACTTACCCATTGAGTTATCTCTACCTAATGTACAGAATCAAATTTACCCATCTCTCCAGTTCAACAACAGTACTCAATTTTAAGTTTAAAAAATACTCAATTTTAGGTACTTTGTTTCTTTCGTCTACAGGACCCATAGCGCGGACATCGTTGGCAAAATATCTTTTTCTGGTTTTGGTAGGCCAGAGACATGACTTTTAACGTGAAGAGAGAACGCGTGTGAGAACAAGACGAACAGTAGCCCTATGCATCATCTATAGTTTATAATCTGTTTTATTTGAACCATTCATTCAATCATCTTGCAGTCAAAGAGATAGTAGCATAAAATGTATTATACATTTCAAAAAACCAACTCTTTTTGTTGGAGAACCTAGAAAAACTTATGAAAAGGTCATATTTACGAAAATTATTCGAGTATGATAAAATCGAGTATGATAAATCACAAATATCTCGAGAACAGATGCTCATATGAAGATCAATCCAAGTAGCTTAAAAATGTTAAAATACTTTACAAATCAGATTAAATAATCAGAATACGTATACTCTCGCAGAAATTAAAATTTTAAGATATACACAAAAAAAATATTTTCTAAAAACTTTTTTCCCTGACATTTCTCCATCCTGAATATATCGCTTAAATTTGCATAATAACTTCAAGTTCTTTCAATAAAAAAAAACAAAAAATCTTTTTTCAGATATTTTAATTTTCATTTTAATTGTCGATTTTTTCCGATTTTTTTTTCTCAGTGTATATTTTTTCACAACTTACACAAATGAAGTCACAACTTTTTCTTAGACAGTTTTTTTTGTACAACCAAATGTTTTCGAGCTACATATTATTAAATATAGTGCTATTCAAAATGCTAACGCCCTTTTTAAAACTGCCTCTTGAGTCAAAAAAATCTTTGTTAGCGCGGAAAATGCTCAGTCTCCTAAGCCAAACGCGAATGCAAAGTTTCATTTCAATCAAAATATATCGAAAATAATTTTTCACATTTCCAGGTCATTTCGCCTGGAAACGCTCATATCTCGGTTTTGTAGAGACCATTACACTCAGCCAAATAATCATAAGAATTTCATAAAGTTCATCTTATGAACGATGCTTTGGAAT
Source organism: Aedes japonicus (assembly GCA_034211315.2). Lineage (NCBI taxonomy): Eukaryota > Metazoa > Arthropoda > Insecta > Diptera > Culicidae > Aedes > Aedes japonicus. Next base: position 59,254 of record JASCZW010001839.1, on the reverse strand, counting down.
TTCATTTTTGTCCTTCGACGCGAAGCAGCACCTTGCATAAAATAGTTTGATTACAGACGAGCTCTTGCATACAACATTATCTTAATTGTATGTCCCAGAACGCGATTTTGAAATGTTAATTTGTAAGTTTTGTGGCGCTCCATTTATGTGCACGATATTGAACCGAAATTCACATTTCTTTTTCGAGTAAGATTATCCGTGAAAAGAGCAAAAATCTCATCTCTCACGAAAGACACCGTTGTGAATTTGCTACTTTTTTATTTATATGTCACTACGAAGTGTCACAGCATGGTTTGCATGTATCTTCATCTAAAGAGCTGGATGAGCATGAGCATGAGCATGATTGACCGCCCACGGATGCTACACAGTTATTGCGAGATCACCTGTGTTTACACAAAGAACCAACATATGATGTTTGGGACTAACATACATCCTCAATGTGTAAAACCCGGTGTCCCATTAGTAAGCTGGTGCTGGTCAAATAAGGAATGGGAAAGAATGTGTTGCTTTTATACTCGCTTTTAAGGAAACCGAGAAATCCTCTACACTTCCACGAGTATTCAATTGGATGTTGGATAGTTGGAAAAAGGTAAGCAGCAGGGTTCGTAATGGTTAACGATACACTGAAAGTATTTAACTAACACTATCCGCCAAAAGCATGAAACCGCTCCAACAAGCAACAGATAAACCGAACGCCAGTTGCACCGTACCCTGAAGCAACCTCAACATAAAATTTTTTATGTATTAAATGAATAATATCTATGAATAAATATGATGCTAAGAATATTTAAATATCTAGAATGAAAATACATTAACATGTATTTACACTGAAAATTTATTTTCGTGAAGTAGCTTTCACGCGTTTCATAAACATGTATTTTGTACATAGAACAAATGTAGCGTATATTGTATGAAACATTCATATTGCTTTTTATCTGGTGAAACGGTATCATGACACCTTTTTGTAAAAAGCACGGAATGAATTTTGTGAAGACCAGCCAATCACAATTTCTCGTTTGTCGTACTTCTACAAAAAGGTGTTGCGGCTGGGATGGGTGGGGGTACTTTATCAAAGCGCTGTCAAGAGCAACAGTCACCGCCAGAAAAAAGTGCCCACCTTTCCCAGTTTCTCCTTTTTGTGCAGCAAACTGTAAAATAAGTGAAAGATTCTAAGTTTTGTTGTTTTGATGGCATATTTATTATGTTCTTTTCTTCTCTGGTACATAAAAAAACACTTGTCCTGCAAATTTATTTTTTCCTTCAAGAAAGATCAAACTATAGTAGAAATTATGCATGTCAAAATAAAGTGTCCACTTCTTATTTACTTTAAAAAAAAACAAGTTTTAGATCCAGTCTGTTGAGTGATGTGAGTAGTTGATGTGCCCTTCCCTGGCCTTCAACAGTTTTTGCAAACGTTTCGGCATACTCTTTACCAGATTCTTCAAGTGTTGTGGGTCAAGATCTTCCCAGGCGTTCTCAAGAGCTTGAAAATAGTTATGTTTGCTGGTAACTCCTGTTTTATCAACTCGTGAATCCAAGATGGCCCACAGATTCTCTATTGGGTTCAGATCTGGACTCTGTGGGGGCCATTCCATAGGTTTAATACGGCAGGAACGGAAGAATGTCTTTGACTGCTTCGCGGTATGTTTTGGGTCATTATCTTGCTGGAACACAAATTTGTTTTCCAGCCCAGTTTTAACCAACGAAAACTCCAAATTCTCACGCAATGTGTCGATGTAGGAATCTGCTGTCATAATACCATATTATCGGCATGTTCCTGAGCAAATTTAAGTCGTTTCGCTTTGTTGATTTTGCTAATAAAAGGCAACTTCTTTCAAAACCTGCTCTTCATACCGTGTTCAGCGATCTTTCTGCGTAGAGTACTGTCCGAGATCGGTTGTTGAATCACTTCCTTGATCTCCCTGAGGGTAACCTTTGGATTTTTCTTAATTTCTCGAATGATTCTCGCATCTGTTCGGGAATCTGTTCGACGTTTCCTTCCCCTTCCTGGGCGATCAGCTACTGAACCATAGGTTTTGTACTTTGTGAAAAGTTTGGTAACCGCTGCTTTGATGTATCCATACTTTTCACCAATCTTGCGATGCGATTCACCCTTCTCGATGTCACGAATAACACATTTTCGGATCTGCAAGGGAATAGTTTTGCTTGCCACCGTATTATCCAAGGTTATTTAGATAACTCACACTGAATATTTCTGACCGACAACTAAAATCCGTAGAAAGATCAACAAACACTTGGAAACGTCAAAAAATTGAATACGAGGGGCGTTTGGATGTAAAAATTATATGCACATAATATATTTTAAGTTGGGCACTTTATTATGACACACCAAATTTACACCACGTATGGTTCTAAAAATAATTTTGCAAAAATGTGTATTATCCATTGCAAAAATACACATGCATCTTTAAAATAATAAAATTATCTTGCTTAGGAAAATATATGAATACGATATAATGAGTTTTTCAATGACTTCAGAGATGAAGCGTGTTCATGAGAAAAGTGGGTACTTTATTTTGGTGGTGACTGTATAACTCCATATTTATTGATCAAGCATCTCTTCACGAGTTAGCATGACCTAGTGAGATCAACTACAGAAACAATAAAAAAAAACCCGTATTAATCCACCAATGGTGAGACTGAATCCTTCTTATACTTCATCATATTAACGAACTCAAATGTGGCCAATATGGTACTGGATACATATTTTCATCAAAAATTCCAGGAAGATCCAAGAATATTGGATGTGTCATACATTCAGTTTTTAAATTGAACTATTTGTCAATCCTGAATGTACTGTTCATCGGTGTGATTAAAATATTACCATTAATAGTCTTTAATGACCTGTTTATGTTAGTTATATAGAAGGGGAAATTACATATACATTAGAAATTTCACATAATTAGTCAATAGAATGAATTATTAGACAATCCTAAACGTCAATTTTCATTATCTATATTGATTCAAAATGCTCAATAAATACATGTTCATTGAAAATTGTATAGTTATAGAAAATGGAGACTTTGTGTAATTTTCGAATATACTCGTTGCAGTTCAAAACCAGACCACTCGAGCCAATCGATGCTGCTCTAATTCTATACAGTCACGTAGTGTGGCTAGTCCGCTGTATGTGCTATACAACGCTCCAGATGCGACACAATAGAATGCAAGCGGCATCGATTGGTGTGATTGGTCTTGTTCGGTTTTGCACTGCAACGAGTATATTGTCATCTCACAATTATGTGCTCTCAGGTATTGTTTTGGTCATATCTCCATGAAGGATTATCCAATCATAATGAAATTTTGACCAGTTATTTGCTATATCATAGCTTTGATTTGGCTTCAACAAAACTAAAATCGGTACACAAATAGCTCAGTATGTAATCGGAGACTAAACTGTTTGATTACTATTATAATAGGCCTTCAAGTACTGTTTCGTTCATATCTTCGTAACGAAATGTCCGAATGAAAAAAAAATCAATAGCGTTCTATGGGAATGTTGTAGCTTCCATTTGCCGTCAACAGAACTGAAATCGGTTCACAGATGGCTGAGAAACCGATGTGACATTATTTGTAACGCACACACACACACATACACGCACATACACACACACACATACATACACACAGACATGTGCTCAGTTCGTCGAGCTGAGTCGAATGGTATATGACACTCGGCCCTGTGGGCCTCGGATAAAAAGTCGAGTTTTCAAGCGATCTTAATACCCTTCTATTGATGTAAGAAGGGTAAAAACGCAGGACAACTCCACGTGGTTGCGCTTTTTTTGCCAATTACATTTCGAAACGATAAAGTAGATCTGTCAGTCCTTCATGCAACCACCAGAGAGACGTTTCTTTTTAATGTGTGACAAAATATTCGTAGCTCTTCGTATTGTTTTCGTACATTGAATGAATGTTCTTTCTACGTCAAAAAATCTTCGTGCTTTTGACAGTTGCACGTGTGCCACGAATGTATCTTCATAAAAAGTACAAATCAGTTTCGTTGCAGAAAACAACGAATGGATTTGTGAGTATTACCTTCGATTTTGATACATAAATTAAAATTAACTTTCAGTGTAACAGTTAAAATTTCACATCCTGGAAATTTAATGATTATAAATAATATACAACGATATGATGAAAATAGTAAGATATTATAATGAAATTCTAAATAATACACATTTTAAAACACAAAAAATGTATGTGAAAGACATGTGAAAAAGGTTTGTTACTGAAGTCCTGGATATGTTGAAAAACAGATTAGATCATTACAATTATCAAAGATAAAATTTCAATTGAAAGATGTATGGTGTTTTTTTTTCTGAAAGGCAAGTGATTATTCTAAAAGACATCTTTTAAATAGTGTTTTTTCTACTCTTCTAGCTACATTCCTACGATAGCAGTATAAGTGATGGATGTACCTGGTTTGATGATTTCTGAAATAAATGGCTTATCTAATCATAATATAACTAAGCAAATTTATTGAAATATAATCCCACACACTTAGATTTTTTTTTGCAGTATACTGTAATTTTTTACCGAATATGAAACAGCTGAACATTCGGTAATCAATTCGATAGGTTTGTAGTTTTAACATCGTTACTGAGTTGTCAAAATTTACCAAAACGCATCTTCATCTAAATAGCAGGATATCGACGAAAAGAACAATGATTCATTAGCCTACTATTTTAATTTTGATAACATCCGTATCAACTGATATCAATTTTTCTTCAATTCAACGTATTCCAAATGGTACTTATAATTCATATGTAATATCTTAACAAAAATCAATCTAAACGGTAACCTTCCGCTGCTCATTTCAAATCCTCCAGGCCACATGATTGTCCAGCCTCCCCTACCACGTGAAATCCGATGATGGGTGGTGCACATAAAACTCGACGCCGTCGTCCGGTAGTGGGCGTGGGCGACCGTGCATCTATCGATACGAGTCATTAATCACAACAATTTGAGCAAACACTGAGCTGAGCCCCTCGTGGACTCTTCAATATTGCCAGCATTCTCCTATTCCTGCCTGCTCTGTTTGTGGCACGAGCGGTTGCCTACAGGGCTAGGACCGGGCTACTGTTTCGGCTGACTGGGACTGTCTGTTAGTGATATGGGTTTTTCCAAAACCGGGATTATGTTGCTGACAGCTCCAACGATATTGAATATGTGTGAAGTGCTTGATGGCATTGAGTTTGATACTGGTGATATTTTTTTTCGTTGTTGCTCCGTAAAAGGAAACAATCAATAATAAATGACGGAATTGTCCTGCAAAAATGCGATATGGTTGGTTTTTGTTTGAATAAACGTTGAGTAAATGGTTTGTTTTAAACTTAGTTTTCACCATCGATGAGTTTTAAAAATGATACGGTTTTCTACCGATTTTGAAGAGATGAAATATATGTTAACATGTCAAAACAACTCGTTCGCTCTTTTCAACGAACTTTTACCTGCTCTCAACTTAGTTTTCCAGAACTTCTTCAGCAGTTATTCATTGAGAGCTTCATATGCCACACACCATTGCATGGAGTTTTGTATATTGTGTGACAAACAAAATGATATACTAAAGGGTGATACGGTCAAAATTTGGTCAAGGGAAAACGCGTGTAAATCGGTGAAATCGTTTATTTAAAAAATCAAATTAAATTTCTTTTTCAAGTTCAATTAGTATAAAATTCAGGAAAAATATTCAGTTGGGCTTCCGCTTTTCCAAATCCGAATTGCCGGGCCTTACGCTTGACCCCTGCCATCAGATTTTGTACAGCCACCTTGTCCACCTTCTTCGCCGGAGAAAGCCAGTTTGCCTTGAACTGCTGCTCGTCCTTAGCAGTTTTTTTGGTCTTCTTTAGGTTCCGCTTGACAATAGCCCAGTATTTCTCAATTGGGCGGAGCTCTGGCGTGTTGGGAGGGTTCTTGTCCTTGGGAACCACCTGCACGTTGTTGGCGGCGTACCACTCCATGGCCTTTTACCGTAATGGCAAGATGCCAAATCCGGCCAAAACAGTACGGAACAACCGTGTTCCTTCAGGAAAGGCAGCAGACGTTTATTCAAACACTCTTTCACGTAAATTTCTTGGTTGACAGTCCCGGAAGCTATGAAAATGCTGCTTTTCAAGCCACAGGTACAGATGGCTTGCCAAACCAGATATTTCTTTGCGAACTTTGACAGTTTCGTGTGCTTGAAAATGTCTGCTACCTTTCCCTTCCTTTTGCCGTATAAACTCCTGTCCCGGAAGCTGCTTGTAGTCGGCTTTGACGTAGGTTTCGTCGTCCATTACCACGCAGTCAAACTTCGTCAGCATCGTCGTGTACAGCCTCCGGGATCGCGCTTTGGCCGTCGTATTTTGTTTATCATCGCGATTTGGAGTCACTACCTTCTTGTAAGTCGATAGTCCGGCTCGTTTTTTGCTCGATGCACGGTTGTAGACGATACACCCAGCTTATTTGCGGCATCTCGGAGAGATAGGTTAGGGTTTCGCTTGAAACTACCGGCAACTCTCTTTGTCGTCTCAGCGGCTTCCGGTTTTCGATTTCCCCCCGATCCAGACTTCCTGGCTGTCGACAAACGTTCCCCAAACACTTTAATTACATTTGTAACGGTTGATTTGGCAACTTTTAGCGATTTTGCCAACTTTGCGTGCGAGTAGCTCGGATTTTCGCGATGCGCGAGCAAAATTTTGATACGCTGCTCTTCTTGCTTGGACGGCATTTTGACAACTGAAGAGTGAATTCCAAAATCAAAATAGGAGCAACATTCTACACACACACACACCTTCAAAATGAGGGGTGTTCATGTTTTTAAATGCAAAATTGAAAGAAATACGTCAAGTTGATATTGACAAATTTTGACCGTATCGCCCTTTATGCTCGGGGACATTGTTGAGTCAATACACCCAAAAGTTTGAATGGTGTAAAAAATGCAATTGCAGTTTTTTCAATCATATCTTGAGTAATCCGCATGATTCGGAAAAGGCAATTTTGCCCATCTCGATCCATAAAGCGTTTTATGAAATAAACGAAGCTATTCAAGTGTGCGCAAGTGGTTGGCAGCACACAGATTCATCGAAACAAATTTATCGCTGTGTGCACGACAGTCAAAGCAACTGTTGGGTCTTTGTTCAACCGTCAACAACTTTTCAATATGGATGAGACAATACCACAGCATGCCGCAACGCTATTGGCCACTGTTGGAGTTCCGCTGTCAAGCGTTCCATTTTTATTTTTACTCGATAGCTCATCAAGTTTGTACTTCTTTTCCACAACGCGTTTTATAAAATAAACGAAGCCATGCAAGTGTGTGTGTGTGAGCGACGCTTTCTTTATTGCTTGTACCGCAAAATGCCTCGAAAATCGAAGCAAATGTAGGGCTTTTATTCCATTAATTTCAACCTGCTAAAGTTTTTTGTGTTTATTTCTGTCACTTTGCACCAGAGGTGCCTTCGTGCCCAGTATTGATGGATGCTTCGACTCGTTCGTCTTGGCGTAGCTGTCGTATGTGCTCCAGCTAGAATCCGTTTTCTCGTTCGCTGTGTTATTTTTCATCATCAATAGAATCTTCTTCTTTTGCATCGTCATTACAATCATTTACATATTCTTCGTCAACTTTTAATCTGCTTCTTCAACTTTGCATCTTCTTCGTCTACTCTTATGTATTTTTAAAGTTCTTTATCATCTGCGGTTTTCTTCACCTTCTCTTTTTTTGCATTCTTTTTCTCTTCTGTGTCATCTTCCTTTTTGTTTACTACCTGTTGTGTGATTTCATTTTTCACAATAATTAATTGTCACTTCAAATCACTTTCGAATGTACTAAATTCTTTGTATTCATTCCATATACCCCTTTGTACAAGAATATCAGAAAACTGAATAAATGAACTAGTCTTGAATTGTAGCTTCACTGATCTACTTCGTTGTGCGCGTAAGAAAGAAATTCTATTGTTTAAGTTAAATCCGACTAAACATAGCATATTGGCGACGAGGATAATCCTTAAATAAAAGATAATGCCAAAACCGGGAGGAAAATTAGACGAAACACTAGATGAGAGTGTAGTTGTTGTGGAACAACAGGAAACGCTAGAAGAAGGGGGTTCTGGTGAAGAAGGTGATTATAGCTCGGTCGAGAGCGTGAGTGAGAACTCGGAAAACGAGAACGATACCGATAATATGGGCATAATTCCGGTGGAGGCGATTGAAGTATTTTCTTCCCGGTCTGCAGAATGGGACGTGTACAAGAAACGATTACGAAGCATCTTCACAAACTATGGCGTCACCGACGTAAAGAAGATGGCGTCGCATGTCTTAATGAAACAAGATCAAGAAACGTTTCGGCTGCTAAACGATTTGTGCCACCCCGAGGACATCACAACAAAGTCGTACGAAGAGATTGTAAAAAGTCTTGATCAGCTTTATGGACGAAAAACATCTGTGTTTGCAGAACGAGTGAAGTTTTACGAATTGCACCAAATGGAAGGAGAAACAGCAATGGAATACCATTGTCGCATAAGGAGTGCAGCAGCTACATGTGAGTTTGCAGATAACCTGTTGTTCGCTGTAAGGGACAAATTCATCACTGGACTGTGGAAAGGTCCTACTTTGGATCGATTGATGGAGGAAAAAGCTGATTTGAAAATTGAGGAAGCGTTGGCTATTGCAGAGCGAAAGGAGTTACAACAGCAAGAAGCAAAATCTTTCAACTATGTGGGCCGAAGAGATTCCAGAACGCCAGCCAAAGGACGAAAAGGATACACTAGTATGTGTAAGGTTTGTGGTATGCAGAATCATCGTTCGGACGACTGTTTCTATAAAGATCGTAAATGTGATATATGTCACTGCAAGGGACATCTGAAAGCAGTTTGTCGTAAAAAGCAGATCGAACGCAAGTTTCGGAACAACTTCATAACAGATGGCGCAAATGATGACGAAGATGTAACGTCGGATAACGGTGAAGGTTCAGCGGGGACACCAACCTTGTCTCATCTTAATATGAAACCGTACATGCTGTCACTAGATAGTAGAGACAAAAAGCCAATTTTTCGAGCAGTACAGCTTAACGGTCATAATCTGTTATTCGAGCTAGATACCGGGAGTCCAGTAAGCTGCATGTCCATGGAATTATTCAATAGTGTATTTAGCCATCGTGAACTACAACCTACTGATCTTACTTTGTTCGGTTATACTGGAGAGAAAATCAAGCCAGATGGAAAACTACGAGTTCAAGTGCAAGTGGAAGGCGATGCAATGAATCTGGAGCTGTACGTAATGACAGGTGGAGGACCCCCTCTCTTAGGACGAGACTATGTACGGAAGGCAAATTTAATGCTGAATATGAATCCTGATGGTGCCCTAGATAACATCTTGCGAAAAGATCCGGAACTTTTCGACGAAGAACCAGGATGTTACCGATACGGAAAAGTGGACTTACGATTAAAACCAAATGCGTGTCCAGTTTTTCGTCGCCCACGACAGATTGCCCATAGTTTAAAGGAGAAGGTTGATGCCCAGCTAGAATCTCTTGAGAAGAAAGGAACGATAACAAAGATCACTACAAGTGATTGGGGAACTCCGTTAGTGCCCATACTCAAGGCTGACGGAACAGTACGCATTTGCGGAGATTACAAGGTCACTCTCAACCGATTTCTCGAGGACTTCAAGCATCCGATTCCAAGAATAGATGAGTTGCTATCGCAGTTGCAGGGTGGGTACAAATTTTCGAAAATTAATTTACGAGATGCATATAATCAACTAGAGCTTACTGGTGAGTCTAAGCAAATGTGTAGTTGGAGTACCCACCGTGGTATCTACCAAGTGAACAAAATGCCATTTGGGATAACTCCTGGTACTTCTATATTTCAAGGAATCATAGAACAGCTTCTTCAAGGCGTGGAAGGTGTCGTGGTATTTATTGACACCATAATGGTTACTGGAAAACAGGGCGCTAGCGACGAAGAGAAGCTAGTAAACCATCTGGAAACCATCGAAAAGGTGCTTCGAATACTCGCAGAGGCAGGATTGAAGGTAAAAAGAGAAAAATGTGAATTTTTGAAGGACAAAATCTCATATTTAGGATTCACCATTGATCACGAGGGTCTCCACAAATCGTTTCAGATGGAACAGAAAATAATCAACCTAGACGAACCGAATAACGTTCATGAGGTGAGAAGACTTATGGGAATCGTTACGTTCTATTCAAGGTTCATTCCACATATGGCCACGATAATGACTCCAATATATGCACTCAATCGCACAAAAGGAAACCGAGCAAAATTTGAGTGGACCGCAGACTGTCGAGCAGCTTGGCAAAAGATAGTCAAACTAATAAGAGGAGATCTGGCGCTAGCACATTTCGATCAACAGTTACCAACTATAATCGAAACAGATGCTTCGGATGTCGGAGTGGGAGCTGTGCTATTACAGCGGCAACTGGATGGACATGAACGACCGTGCTATTTCATATCTCGTGCGTTAACGGATGCCGAAAAGGGCTACAGCGTGATAGATAAAGAAGCATTGGGGGTAGTATATGCACTAAAGAAATTTTATCCATACGTTGATGGCACAAAATTCACCATAAGAACCGATCATCGACCCCTGTTAGGAATACTGGGTGAAAGTAAGGAAATACCTGTATTTTCGATTCGTCGTATGCAACGATGGGCACTTTCTATGGCAGCTTTTGATTGCGTGATGGAGTACATCAAAGGAGGCAATAATCACTTAGCAGATCATCTTTCAAGAAAACCGGATCCACAGCACTCTTGTGGATAAAAACGAAGAAGAAGCAGCGAGTGTTCATTGCATTGTAGGAGCAGATCTCAACGTCGTCTCAGCTGGTGAGTTAAAGGAAGCAACTGAAAGTGATGAGGTGCTACGTAAGGTACAACAATATATTTGCACTGGATGGCCAAGAAAACTTTCGTGTGGAGGAGAGCTTCAGAAGTACTTCGCAGTCCGGGAAGAGCTGAGTTACGGCGATGGATTGATTTTGCATGGTAATCGTCTGGTGGTACCTGCACTTTATCAGAATAGCATCTTGAATGAGTTGCACCAGTCCCACCAGGGTGAAGTTAAAACAAAGAGTTTTGCCCGTCAATTTGTGTGGTGGCCTTCCTTGAATGCGGACATTCATCGGCTGCTTGAAAATTGCAAGTCGTGCAGCCAATTTAGGAGTTCACCACCAAGGACATCGTCCCCATGGCCTGAGACGAAACAGGTATTTGAGAGAATACATTTAGATTTTGCAGGACCGATTCGTGGCCGGTATCTGCTGATAGTCATAGACTCGTTCTCTAAATGGATGGAAGTGTTCGTGATGACACGAATTACTACCGAAGCTACTGTTAAATGTTTAAGATCAACATTTGCACGTTTCGGGCTACCAGTTCTCGTTGTTAGTGATAACGGACCACAATTCACGGCGTCCGAGTTTAGGAATTTTCTGCAGGTGAATGGAATACAGCATTTGACTTCTCCAGTAGCTCATCCTCAATCAAACGGAGCTGCGGAAAATGCTGTCAAAACGGTGATGCTGTCCTTGGATGTTTGAGGACGCGATTGTTGATTTTTTACTGGTGTACCGCAACACTCCACACTGCACCACGCACGATACACCTGCACAGCGTATGTTCGGAAGGAAGGTGAACCTGAGATTGGACTGATTAAAAAGGCTGCTAGATCCATTTCACCTCGGCTCAAGTCTGTTGAAGGTCACCAGCAGCTTAGAACCGTAAGGGAGATAAACGTAGGTGATGCTGTTTTGGTAGTCGATATGCGACATCCAAACAAAAAGCGGTTCGTTCGAGGTACGGTGCAGAAGAAAATCGGTCGAGTTATTTACTTGGTATTAACTGAAGAGCAACAACTATGGAAACGTCATATCAATCAACTGTATAAACTGTCAGGTCAACCGTGCGTAACCGGCGATAACACAGAACAAGCATTGGGCATTCCCGCAAATTCATCGATGATGCCAAGAAGATCAAACCGAGTTAAAGAGAGCAATCAACGTACGAAAGATTGCAAATGATATGTTGCAATCTTGGAGGATCTAATGTTGTGTGATTTCATTTTTCACAATAATTAACTGTCACTTCAAATCACTTTCGAATGTACTAAATTCTTTGTATTCATTCCATATACCCCTTTGTACAAGAATATCAGAAAACTGAATAAATGAACTAGTCTTGAATTGTATCTTCACTGATCTACTTCGTTGTGCGCGTAAGAAAGAAATTCTATTGTTTAAGTTAAATGCGACTAAACATAGCACTACCTATACTACTATCCTCTCACTTACCGTTATTACTTTTTTTATGCTTGCTTTCCCATCCTATTGTATTGGTGTTTTTCTATTTCACTTATCACCCTCTTTATTCATCCTTCATTATCAATGATTTGTTTTGCTAACATTTCTGTTCCTGCTTTTTGTTCGTTCTCTGGTTTTATTCCCGTTCTTCTTCCGATTATTTCCTCCTATTCTCGCTGGGTTTATCTTTTACAATTGCTCCTATTTTAAGTTGAATTTTTTTTGTTCCGTATTTGTCCTGCGTCTTTACAATTTTCGATATAACCCGGTTTTCCGCCAGAAGTTCAGTAGCTTGCTTGTATTGTCCTCCGAGTGATCTAGAGCATCTCGAAGGCTTGTCGCACTAATGCTGAGCTCTAGCCGATGATCAACGTATTTTCTGCAATGAAGATTTACGTGTCGTACATCCAACAGCGTTCCACAGCAGCTGGGTAGAGGTTCTTTTTTCAAGAGAAACGTGTGGGTTAGCCGTGTATCACCAATCCATAGGCGTGTTAATACTTGTTGGTGCTCCCACGATCCGTTCACTCATGTGTGTCCTGTTTTATCTACCTCAGTTTCGCTTCTCTGGACTTATACCACTGACTGTTCCATCGTTGCCTTATCGCTTGTTTTACCGCTTTCAGTACATCTTTACCTGAGATTGGGATGGCAATTGGCGGCTTTTCTCTAGCCTCATTTGCCAGCCGGTCTGTTTCAATGTTACCGTTGATGCCGGAGTGCGAAGGGAACCAACAGAACGGATTGGTTTATTTTGTGCGGCTTGCTCTACTTCTTGAATCCATGGATATACCCCTCTGCGGAAAAAAAACTGCACTCTTCTGGTAGGCTATACATTAGCGATAGTCTATTGCCGTGCACTGATCACTGAAACCGTGCCGCGATTAGTTGCTGTACTACCGGACGAACTTTCTCAGGTGGGTCGCCGGCTTGAACGAATTTCCATAACGTCCTACATGATCGACGGTTTCTGTGCATGTCAGATACGGTGGTTTGCCTTGCAATTGGACCAACTACAGGGAGTGCAGCTCCGACGCTCGTCGAATCAACGGGAGAGTGTTGTTGTTCCTGTCCTTCGCCAGTATTCAGAAGGCAATCCGCGCGATGGACTGTGCCACCAGCAAATCGAATGTACACACTGCAGCCATAACGGAGTTCATTTGGACTGGTGACGAAAGCTCCGGATGCGAATCGAATCATTTTGTTGTACGCCGGGGCAAGGTGTTGCAGAGCAGCGCTCTCCTCGGCTTTTTGCCTTCACTAATACCGACCCCACTTGGAGTAGTGACTTACGAATGCCATGCGGTAGTTTGGCTCCGATCATACGCATTATCCGTAGACGGGATTCGCAAGCTTTCATTACCATTAGGCAATGAGCCTTGAACGATAGTGTCCGATCACGGGTTTCCCCCAGGATACGTAGCACGGTTGGTCGTCGGACGGGTACACGATCGATGACGATGTCCCTTGCTGGATTCCGACGTGCGTTTGGACTGCAGTAGAAGGTGTGTGACTTTATAGCTGATATGCTGAATCCTACACTTTTCGCGCATTTATCGACAGCTTTGATGGGATTCGTTAGTTTGCAATGTAGTTCATTGATTTACGCCCGTCGCACTACAAGGAAGATGTAGTCGGCGTACAGAAGTATTTCATTTCTTCTTGGAACCACCCGGAAGGCAGGTTGCATAGCAATAAGAAATAGCGTTACAGAATGTACTGATCCTTGTGGTACTAAATTTTTTAGCGGGTATTTCGTCGACGTTTGGCCACCTACGGTCACTTAGAGTGTCCGTGCAGAGAAGAAGCTTTGCAGCATGTTGATCATTCTGCCACCTATTTTCCAAGATTCTAGGGTGCGCTGTATCGCATGTCACCAGGTTTTGTCATACACCTTCGATAGATCCAGCGAGGCTATAAGACATATGTGCTCGTACCGTATCCTGCACGAAAGGTATGTTGACGTTTGTCGAGCCGTCCGTTCGACTCCAGTTCCGTGGTCAGTCGTCTATTGAAAATTCGCTCGACCAGCTGGTGAGCGATATGGGGCGGAAGATCCTGTATCAAACCAGTGCTGTTTTGGAATCGGAACGACAATAGCATTCCGCCAGCTATTGTGGACCACCCCATTATGCCAAATTCTGATCAGTTGCTTAATAAGCGTTATTTTAACGGATAAAGGAAGACGTTGAAGCAGTGGATCGCCAACCATGATCGGGACCTGTCGAGACACTTCGGCCCACAGGAGTTCGTTGAGCGTTATATCGTTGTTGTACACTTCATCGGTGTTGGGTAAAAAAAAACCTATGGACTCTCGTTCTGCCTTTGCCATCTGTAAGGATGGAGGGTAGCTGGAGGTCACTGATCTCTCGCTGTAGAATGTTGCCAGTTCTTCCACTGCTTCTTTGGGGTTGTCCGTGAGTCCGTCCATTTGCTACTATTCGTACTATTGTACGCTGTTGTTGACTGCCACGCAGAGTGTTTACCGTTCGCCATAATTTGGTCGTCGTTCTTCTCGGGGATATTCTGGCCACAAAGTAGCAAACATGATTGCTCATTTGCTTGCTTGATTACGTTTCGAGCCACTGCTCTAGCTTCCTGGAATCTTGCCAACGCTTCAGAATGGTGTGGGTTATGCGTTCGTACAATGACCAGTCTGCGCGGTCGTAGAGAAAAGGCTCTACTGTTACTGTTCGCTGGTACGACTACCCAGGTATAGACATCGTAATCGGGAAATGGTCGCTGTTGTCATTGTCCAGTGGAGCTCGCCACGTGAACCTACGAGCAAGATTCGTCGAATGCCGAAGTATTTCCAGTAGCTTGGTCGATGCCGCTAGGAGCGCAGTTGTTGAGGATGACGAGGTGCCTATCCAAGGTCGTTTCGGCGATGAATAGGCCAAGCGCGTTCGATTTTGACTAGTTCCACGTGGGATGGTGTGCGTTGAAATCTCCCAAAAACATAATCGGACCATCTAGTTCGTAGTTTGCGCAGCCTGACATTGAGTCGCACTCGGTGAGATATATATGGAGACCACAGTAAGCTCTATCAATGTGTGGTCGCGTACAGCGACGAGGTGTAGAGTGGTGTGTATTAACAGACGTTCGAATGGTGCACCTTTCCGGATAGCGAAGTCTATTCCACGTTGCCAGTAGTGTACGCTGTTCGATTCCTGGAGTAACGTGTAGTTCTTACCGACGAGGTCTGAAGGTGTGGTAGTTCGGTTTGTCTTGGTCTCCTAGAGCGCGATGATACAAGTTTCGAAGTCGGCGATGAGGAGCTTTAGTTCGCTGATAATGGCTCTAAGTCCACGTACTTTCCTTTGCAAAGCAGTCACCGGAGTGACGGTCTGTGGCTGATCGTGTTTTGGATGACGATGAGCTTTGTGATGACAGTCTTCGATTCGACGATGTGGCTGTTAAAAAGGAGGGTATCGCAGTAGCCTCTTCTGGTGGGTGTTCGGTGTTGGAACTTGCGTGTGGGACGTTTTGCCGTTTTGCGATTGGATTTTAAATCTTCAAAATGACAGTAATAAATTGGTATTCAATCATGCTTTATTCTTCGAATCATTAGACCGATAGGTAGACCGTATGTTCGTATCATTAAAAGTGTAATAATTTAGAAAATGTAGGAATTTTAGTCCTATTTTCTAACAACTCATTAAAACAGTCATCCTTGATAAAGCCAGGAGGAAAGTCACTCTGCCACCTTGTGTTAACACTCTCAAAAACACAATTTGTCACACTTCAAACACACTCGCAACCGCATTAAATGTAAATTCAGATCTGGCACCACTTACACGAATCGACTGTTTGTTTTTGTTCCCCTCTCGTTTACACTAATGTAATTCAGATTATGCATAAGTGAGCGAGAATTAAACGTCTAAACCGTCCATGGTTGCCAATAAGCATAAATTTTCAATTGTAGTTTGTGAAAACACAAAAACACCCCAGAAACACATTTGTACACAATCAACACAAACACAACGTGGTAGAGTTACTAGCCCCCCTGGATAAAGCCGTGCCATACCCTTTTACCTACACAGGCAGAAAAAGCGATTAATATTATTTACGAGTTAACGGTGATTAGGTCATGCCGGACAATTTGGGGTGCGGTGCAACTGGCGTTCGATGTTCTGTTGCTTGCTGGAGCGGTCCCATGCTAGTTACACACCCGATAGTGCAAGTTACACACTTTCAGTGTATCGTTAACCAACTTGAAACCCTCCTGCTAACCTTTTCCCAACTATCCAACATCCCAGTGAATTCTCGTGGAAGTGCAGAGGATTTCTCAGTTTCCTTTAAAACAAGTATCACGTCAACAGGTTCCTTCCCATTTCCCAATTGACCTACATTCGGGCATGGCCGGCGCCAGTATTGCTTCAAAACGAGTAATCAGTTTTTACACATTGAGGATGTATGTTAGTTCCAAACATCATCTTTTGGTTCTTTGTGTAAATACATCTGATCTGGCCATAACGGAGTAGCATCCGGGGGCGGTCAATCACGCTCATGCTCATGCTCAAGCTCTTTATGCTATTTCACTTGTTTTGGTATAATTCGTAAAATTTGAAAGCTAAAGCATGTCCTTCACAGAGAAATCAATCTATCCAAAATGAAGTCAAGTTGTATTGTTTTGAAAATATTATTCAAAAATGCGGTTAAGTGAACTTTCTTTCACTAATTTCAATTAAAGAAAACTATAAATTCAAATAAAACCAAAGGTTTTTAATAATTGGTACATTCTTGGGTACACTGAAACATTCCATTGGCAATTTGATCAAATCTACTGAAATTTCATGTTGAAAAGAGTTTGTCAGTTTGTTTCTGTCGTTTGTCAAGACACGCTTTACTTGGGACATGGCATGCCGTTGACTCCCAAGAATCATCGAAGAAAGTTCTGAAAGAAACTTCTGGACCTTCTTTCCAGGAAGTGACACATCACATCGAAGTGCCGTGATCATCTCCATACACTTTGCTATCACATCCTGCAGAGAAACGTCATCCTGATAAAAGACTGGGTTTTCACACTAATATAGTTGTCAGGAACGGGAGTCAACGAGGGATGTTGCTCGGAAACTTGACGATTCGTACCGGCCGAGGGGGGAAGACCTAAATTTCAGGAACGGGATACAACCAGGGACGTTGCTCCGGACGGTTGGTTCTTTGCTGCTTCTTGCCACTAAGGAAAAGGGCTACGAAAACTGCAACACAGTTCTTCCGTCGGAGGGAGGGGCATTTCAGGACTTCAGAGGATTAATTTAGCTTGAGGTTTTAGAGTTTGAAGTTTTTCTCTTTATTCTTTGAATGTTGTACATGGAATGAAATTTTCACTTGCTTTTTTTTCGCAACGGTCACCTACGCTCGCTCGTTCGTTCCGTTGCTAACGGTAACATTGTTCGGGGCAGGAACAGAATATGCTTTGAGTTGATGTTGATGTTGCCACTACGATGGTACGGATTTTTCCATCTGGTACGCGCTTGTGCATGCTGATGAAGTTCCAAGAAGATCTTTCCGCGAACCCAAACCGGAACCAGATTCTTCCAAAGATTTGTGCAACATCATCTCGAGAAGATCCAACACTCTGCTTCGTGTCTGCAAAGTTCAAGTCTGCACAACATCAAGAACGTCACACCGGTTCTGCTGATTGGTGTAGGGATTGAGTGGGGCAAATGAATAGATTAATAATAAAAATAACAATAAATAAAAAGGGATAGAATGGGTTCAGAAGTAAGATAGATGAGAGATTGGTGCGAAAACTAGGAAACAAGTTAGATAGTAGGCGAACGAAAAATCAGAGAGTTGGAAGATAAATATAACCAGTCTTGTGATTGACCGTGACAAGGAAAGACGTGTTCAAGCTATTATCTGAATCAGGAAGCCCGAAATCCGAAAATGGAGCCCGTATATTTCGAGATTCACGACAATGGCGTAAGTCGGTAAGTGAAGTAGAACTGGTTCGTGCACGACAGGCAGTTGATTCAATTCAATTGCATTTGCGTGGCTCAGATTGGGGCAAAAAAACAGAGAAATGCATATGGTACAACGAATGCAAGCACCAACAATTTTATGGGAGTGTGATTTTGTCGCGGTTAATGGGCTCACAAAGTGATTTTTGTTAATTTTTTTGTT
This sequence comes from Aedes japonicus, assembly GCA_034211315.2. Lineage (NCBI taxonomy): Eukaryota > Metazoa > Arthropoda > Insecta > Diptera > Culicidae > Aedes > Aedes japonicus. The sequence continues at coordinate 40,803 of JASCZW010001839.1, read as the reverse complement.
AAAAGTAAAAAAAAATTGAAGTAAAACCCTGGTACGGAGACAAAGAGGTTGCTTTGTCGAGATTGTCTCTTCACAGATGCTCTTGTTATTAGGTTGCCCAGAGAAACAAGTCTCATCGTTGTGCCATATCTCATGTATGTGCAAACTAGTAATACACGAAAAGTGTTGTTCTACGGCATGAGTGACAGTGAAAGATGAGAAGACGAAAATAAACAAACTAAACATATTAATTTCCGTTCAAGACAAAACAAAAATTCCCCCGAGAGGGCTCTGAAGTTGAAAATATTCCCCGAGTGGAAATGTTAAATGACTACTCCCTGAGAGGATGTACAAAATCCAACTTTGCCCTGGGAGGCGTTTTCCCACGAACGGGATAGTGACATTTTGTAATCCCCTGAGAGGGTAATACTCGCTTCTCCAGGATATGCTTTGAATATGAGCTTTTGAGCAGGTGTACGGCAATGAGGTATAGCGTACTTCAATTGGGATTAGATATTTCAGTGAGGGAATCTTTGGAGCGTAGCCCAACACATTTGTTGCCAAGAGACATTTTTGTAATATCAATTCAAGGTGAATTCCCCAAGTTTAATGTGGCTCCGGTGATGTTGACGTACGACAAAAGCAAACCAACATCACGAAACGTTTTCACAAGCATCCCTCCAGCATTCAGAGAAGAAACGGAGCAGAGATTAAAAGATTTGCTGTCTACAGGAATCAGAAAGCGAGTAACGGAGCGGATGGAAAAGTCCTTTTGTTCATCGCTCTTAGTTTTCCCCAAGGGTAAGAACGACATTCGGCTCGTAGTGGATCTCAGAGGCCCAAACAGAAGCATTGTTAGAACACAATTCAAAATGCCTACCTTGGAAGCAATTCTTTCGGATTTAAATGAAGCGTCATGGTTTTCCACGATCGACCTGGAAAGTGCGTTTTTTCACGTTGAGCCGCATGAAAATTTCAGACATTTAACCAATTTTTTGCCGGAAATGGAACCTATAGATTTAAGAGACTCCCCTTTGGCCTTTGTAACTCGCCTGACATATTTCAGGAGCTGTTGCAAACCATGCTACTGCGGATTGCACTGGGGTTTTAAACTACCTGGACGATATTCTCGTTCACGGGAAATCTAAGGAGGAGCATGACAGGAACCTGGAAAAGGTACTCCGACAATTACGTTAGCATAACGTTCGTTTAAACACTGCCAAATGCGTAGTTAGCGTGAAATCTGTCAAATTTCTCGGGTTCTGCTTATCCCACGATGGATGAAGAGTGGAAGACGATAAACGAAAAGCCATTGAAAATTTTCGTAGACCCGAATCGTTATCCGAGGTAAAAGTTTTCTCGGACTAATGAACTTCTCAGAACGGTTTATACCCAAACGGGCTGAGAAGACCGAAAAGCTCAGAATACTAACTAGATCAGATAATTTCTACTGGACCGAGCACGAAGAGGGGGAATTCAATTACCTGAAGAACGAAGCATAAAATTCGATTACAAGATTGGGCTATTTTGATCATAAGGATGAAACAGAATTGTATGTGGATGCATCTCCAATAGGCCTCGGAGCAGTTCTCATACAATTTGATAATTCCGGAAATCCTCGTATAATAGCCTGCGCATCTAAAGTTCTTACGATCGCTGAACAAAAGTACCCTCAGACCCAAAAAGAGGCGCTCGCAATCGTTTGGAGTGTTGAAAGGTTCGCTTACTATTTAATTAGTAAACAATTTACTATCAGGACAGATTCGGAAGCAAACGCATTTATTTTCGGCGGGTTACACCGAGCGGGCAGGCGAGCTATGACCCGAGCAGGCTTCTTCCATACCGGTTTCGCATTGAAAGAGTTCCAGGACATCTGAACGTTGCTGATGTTTTGTCTCGGCTGATAAATAAATCGCAAGTTGACGAACCCTTCGACGAAGACAACGAAAAGCATTTATTGTTTTCGCTGGGTGCAGAAATATGGCCATTTCATGGATGGATATTCAAACATCATCGGAATCAGACGAGGAATTGAACGAAGTGAAATTTTGAATTCAAACCGGAAGATGGTTAGAAGGTCTCCAACGATATGAGGCTGAAACAAAAAGTTTGAGAGTACTGAGACCACTTGTCTTCAAAAACGACTTGATTATCTTGCCTAGAAATCTTCGTTAAAAAAGCGTTAGAGACGGCCCACCAAGGACATATCGGATGTGGTGCTACAAAACGAATACTACGTGAATTTTTCTGGTGGCCAAATATGTCTAAACAAGCTAATGACTTCGTAAACAGATGCAAAACATGTGTTGTGATTTATAGAAGGAACCCACCAATCCCACTTTCCAGTCGTCAACTTCCAAGCGGCCCATGGGAAATACTGCAGATTGATTTTCTGTCATTGCAGGGATGTGGTTCCGGGGAATTTCTTCTGAGCATTGATACATACTCCCGCTATTTACACGTTTCAGAAATGAGACATACGGATGCTCGAAGTACAAATGCTGCATTGTGTAAAGTTTTCACAATTTGGGGTCTGCCTTTAATATTTAATAATACAGAGCGATAATGGGCCCCCATTTCCAAGTTCGGAATTCAATGAATACTGGGAGGCAAAGGGTGTGAAGAGTTTGCAGAGTCAAACGGAGCCATCGAGCGTCAGAACCAAGGTGTTATTAAGGCTATGGCCGCCGTCAAGAAAGAAGGCAGGAACTGGAAGACGGCTTTGGAGGAATATTGCTAAACTGATATGTAAGAAGTTTGCAGACAAACAACGTGGCGCAAAGGAATGCAACATCACGGTCGGTGAATAAAGTGGTGGTCGCCATCGCCCAGAGAACCAAGACCGATCCTACATTTTCCAGTGAGAAGTTCACGATTTTAACCAGAGATGGAGCGAGTCATCTGCAGTGAGAACAACCTAAGATTAACTCGAAACATCCAGGATGTGAAGCGCGCGTTCGTGACGATTATTTCTCAGACGCTGACGGATACATGGCCAACACGGAAGACAACTCTGCAAGACAAGGACATCTACTTCCGGAGAACACGGCAGAGTACTGCCATCTGGACAATTCCGATAGACCTGGATAAATTTGCCTACAACACCTACTGAAGACATCGAAAGCAGACCGAGACGAGAAATGCGTAAACCAGGAAAGTTCAAGGATATGATAATGTATCATGTAACAGAATAGAGAGTAGAGGCAGTGAAGGATGTAGGGATTGAGTGGGGCAAATGAATAGATTAATAATAAAAATAACAATAAATAAAAAGGGATAGAATGGGTTCAGAAGTAAGATAGATGAGAGATTGGTGCGAAAACTAGGAAACAAGTTAGATAGTAGGCGAACGAAAAATCAGAGAGTTGGAAGATAAATATAACCAGTCTTGTGATTGACCGTGACAAGGAAAGACGTGTTCAAGCTATTATCTGAAACAGGAAGCCCGAAATCCGAAAATGGAGCCCGTATATTTCGAGATTCACGACAATTGGGTCAAACAGTGCTGGCCTGATAGTTCCATTGAAAGCGGTGCAGTACTCGGTCCGTGGTTTGCAGCTCCTTTGTTGTCATCTTCGATGGACAATTCACGGTGAAATTGAGCCTACCGTTGATGAACCGGCCTTACAGCAACATGCCTTCTTGTGTTCGGGTAGCGAGGACGTCGAATTAACATCGTTGATTCAGCAGATGTACAAAATTGAAGACTTTGGGATCACTCGACAGGATCCAAAAATCTCGGATGAAGATGAACGAGCTTTGGATATCATGTAGAGAACACTGAAACGTTCCGGTGACCATTTTGAAATTGGTCAAATATACAAGTTCAAAACCTTTCCTGATAACAAACCTCAAGCCTTTCGTCGACTGCAGATTATGGAGAAACTGGATGCAGAGGAATTGGAAGAAACTCGCAACACCTAGTACTTGCCCCACTTCAGTGTAGTCAGCGCGAACGAGTTTCGATTGGAAATGGATGCCAAGCCGAAGTCACATGGATTCTCTCTGAATGATCTGTTATTGAAGGGCCCGGATTTCGTCCTTCCGCTAATTGCTGTTCTAATGCGAGGCCGTAGGAAGAAGATCGCTTTCACAACAGACATCAAGGAGATGTTCCACCAAGTGCTTATTCAGCTTTTGGATCAAAACTCTCAACGATTCTTTTGGCGAGGCATGAACCGCAGTGACCCCCCTGAAGTTTACGTGATGGAAGCAATGATTTTTGGTACTGTATCCTCCAACTCGATCGCACAATTCATCAAGAACTTTAACGCTCATGAGTTGGAAGAGCGATTATCTGGCGTAGAACAAGCAATCGTGGACCAGTACTATGTAGACGATTATTTTTATTGCGAGGATACGGAGGAAGGAGCAATTGAGCTGGTTCAAAAAGTGATTACGGCTCATGAATGAGGCTAATTGAATTCACCTCCAATTCAGAAGCAGTAGTTCAGTCGATTGATCCCAAGGACCGTAACAATTCTTGGTCTAAGATGGAATCTCGATAGCGACGAATTTGTTTTCCCGTTGAATTTCCCTCAACTTGATGAAGCTTTCCGATCTGGTGCAAGGATTCCTACGAAGAGGGAGATACTAAAGTTAATGATGGGACTATTCGACCCGCTGAGTCTGCTGAGCCCAGTGCCAATCCACTTCAAGATTATGTTCCAAGAACTATGGCAGACTGAATGGGATGATCAACTACCTGATGGCGTTCTCCCGAAATGGAAGGAATGGTTTCATCTATGGTACGGCCCGAAGGACCATAGATGTCAGGAACGGGAGACAACCAGGGACGTTGCACCGGACGGTTGGTTCTTTGCTGCTTCTTGCCACTAAGGAAAAGGGCTACGAAAAATGCAACACAGTTCGTCCGTCGGGGGGAGGGGCATTTCAGGACTTCAGAGGATTAATTTAGCTTGAGGTTTTAGAGTTTGAAGTTTGTATCTTTATTCATTGAATGTTGTACATGGAATGAAATTTTCACTTGTTATTTTCGCAACGACCACCTACGCTCGCTCGTTCGTTCCGTTGCTAAAGGTAACAATAGTTTTTATCTCTCATAGGCAATCAGAATTCAAAAAGCAATCAAATAAGTGAAAAAATTACACTTATTGATAAACTACCGAGTCTTGAATATTATTTATTGCTCCATATCAGTTATAAGCACCTCGGACTCATAAAATTTTCAACCGACACTAGACGCGGTACCCAAAAACAAATTTGCTTGCGCCTAACAGCACCGTTTTTAATTAGTGACTGTCCAACATTCCGATTTGGATAGTTTCGCGAAAGGCACCTCGAACGTATACTGAAAACTTACAACTCTTAAATATCTTGCTCTGCGTAAAATTGACTTTTTCAATTTAACTTAAAGATTGACAAAATTATATTCAAAACAATAGTTCTATCAGAGAACTTAGTTTTGAGTACTATCACACTTGATTTTGGGTAGTTTGGATTCTCCGTGTTAAAATCAATGCCAATCAACAATCTTCGTTTTTTCAGTTTGAGTTCAGAGGAAGTTAAGTCAACGTTAAAAATGCTTTGAATAATAAACTCGATTTTCCCCAAATTCATCCATTTATTTACAATACTCATCCATTCCACCCAACAACACACCAGCAGAAACACCTCTTTAAATTATCATACAAATATCAACATCATGCAAAACAACACGGCAGTCCCTCACAGCTTTGAGCGCGCATTTTTCGCAAGCTCGCGAAGCTCCCGGCGCAATATTTTGCCAGTTGGAGTTTTTGGGATGGCATCAATGAATCGAACTCCACCGTGCAACTGTTTCTGTGGGGATACCTCCCCAGCTACGAATTTCACGATTTCCTCTCCGCTCACTTCTTCACCATCCTCCTTGACGACGAAAGCCGTTGCCAACTCCCCGACCCTCTCATCGGCAATTCCAATCACTGCTGCGTCCTTAACCTTGGGATGTTTCAATAGGATCGCTTCCAGCTCGGCCGGTGGCACCTGGAAGCCCTTGTATTTAATCAACTCCTTGATACGGTCGACGATGAAGAAGTCCTCATCATCGTCGTAATAACCGACATCTCCAGTATGGAGCCAACCGTTCTGATCGATTGCGTGCTCTTTCCCTATGTAGCCTTTCATTATGAGCGAACCTTTGAAGCACAACTCTCCGCGTTCGTTCGGACCGAGGATCTTCCCCGTTTCTGGATCGACGACCTTCACCCACTGACCCAAGCGAACCTTTCCGACGCATCCTGCTTTATTTTCGAATCCGGTCTGCATCAGCACTCCGAGTGTCGTTTCACTCATACCATAGCCCTGCCGAATAAATGCCACTCCCAGTCGTTCCCGTACCTGATCTTCAATTTCCTTACTCAACGGTGCAGCTCCGCAAATCAACGTCATCAGCGATGACAGATCATAATTATCGACAATGGGATGCTTTGCCAAAAATACCATCAATGGTGGCACCACTGTCATTAGGTTGACCTTGTACTTCTGAATACTGCTTAGGAAGAGATGCACATCAAATTTGGGCATCAGAACGCACCGACAGTTGTTGGTGATCATGTTGATTAGTCCAACTCCCGCTACCACATGATAAAGAGGCGTAGCTGCTAGGGTAACCAGCTGATCAGGCAGTTCCAGAACTTTACTGGCCTCCTTCGAATGGGCCACCGTGGTCATTAGGTTTATGTGCGTTAGTTGCACTCCTTTCGGTAGTCCGGTTGTACCGGATGAGAGTACTATCATAGCTACATGGGATTTAACATCTACTGGCTCGGGTACATAGTTGCTGGGAACATCTTTTCGATCGAGTAATTTCGAGAAGCTCATCACCTCCGGATAAGTGGAAGCCTTCGGATGATCTCCGAATAACACCACCTTTACGTTCAATTGCATCTTCCGAATCACGCTAATCATTTTTTCCAACACATTCGGTGAGACAAAAACAAGCTTCGGTTGCGATAAATTAAGTGCATGCTGAAGTTCTCCTGAAATAATCAAATAATCGATTGTATTGATTAGGGAAGGGAAAAAAAAAGTATCCGCCGACAACGCAAGATAGGCGTTTATCGCATACGCGATAGAGAACAAAAACGGCGGCGGTAAAAAGCGCTGACTAACCTTCCACATAGGCCGGGTTCAAAAGTGCAAGTGGTGAGGCAACGAAAATCGAACCGAACATGGCAAGGCAGTATTCCAAACAATTCTCGCTGACGATGGCGATTGCGTTGGATGGGTTGAGACCCAGTGCAGATAATCCAGCGGCCACCCGAGCTGATTGGTCCAAAATTTGCTGATAGGTGAGTTGAACTTCACTTTCCGGGTCAATCTGCAAAGAGGATGCCGCATTAGAATCGTTATTTTAGAATTTCACCACTCAGACTACCAACCAATCCGATGTTATCCGGTCGTTCCCGTAACTCTTTGACGATCATAGCTCCGAGAGATCCATCCCTCAGTAGCTCTTCCGGATCGGGTCCACCGTAGAGTATAAACTTTTCATCATCACGCGATGTCGTCATAATTGAGTGTGTTCTAACGGACTTGGTGGCGTTTCGGTTGGTTGATTAGCTAATACTGGTTTGATGGCTACTGCCGATGTTGTCGATGCTTGCTCACTGAACCGCTGAAGACGAGTGACTGGGGCGCTATGAATCGATGGCATGGACTAGAGGTACGGGTATCTACATCGCGAATCGCAACGAATGAGACGTGGAGGATTTTGTTTTCTTTTTGTTGGTAAACAGACGCACTACACATAAGGAAGATGTTGACCGGCTTAAGTAGCGAGCACGTGGTCACTCGGTGTGTGAAGCCGAACATCAACCGATGGGTATGGGTGATACGCATGAGCACAAGACTCGCGAATGTTTGCTTGTGGTGGTTTTAAGACGTCACTTGACGAAATGATCGCTGAAGAAGCATTATCGATAGGTGGTATAAAAGTAATTCCGACATACCTGGGCGCCAAAATACAATTGAAGAAGTTTACTTAGTTTGTTTGACATTGGAATTCGTTCTATGGGGGCAGTATCGGGATTTGAGGCAAAAAATCGAGAAAATTGATCTCTAATTGGTTGGTCATGTTTTTTTGTCAGTAATTATGCATCTGTGTGCTGGGATGACGGAGGTGATTGGAAGGTGTTGCTGTTTTTACTATAGAGCAAAAAATTCATCAAAGCAATCGCAGTATACAAGAACGCACCAAAATAGGAATGTGGCGTCAGAAACTATTTGAGCCCAATTTTTTTTGTTCAAGACAAAATTATCAAATCAGGTTGGTTTGGTTGTAGCAGAGTTTTATGATAGCAATAAATAATAAACTGTAAACTTGATGCCACTCAATTGTGTATACATTCATTTTTTTCAAAAACAGTATATTAATATTATTGAATAAATATAAATATTTGTAAGAAAAGAATAGAGAATAAATTATTCCTCTTGTGTTAATCCAAGGATCAATTAAGGCATGAGATAAAGATTTCTTGTTTCTTCAGTGTTGGTGATCGAAGCTTTGAATTATGCAGTGAATTTTTGAATTGATCAGCTCTTAGAATAAGATTATCGCAAATTGATTGGATCTTTCGGAGTGTGTTAGCTGCCTGTGATACGATACTCGTCGAACTGTTGCCTTTCTGAGACGAAATGCTCTTTAAGAAAAAAATGTGTTTGGATTATGTCAGTGTTGAAAAGAGTTTACCAAGAGTTTCTTGTTGAATTTGTTATGGTGTTACGAAAAACATGATTATAAGCTTTCCCGCTTTATCAAAAATAACCCAGGCAAAGGATAGAAAATGGAAAGGATTGTTACAGTTTCTAAATAAATACCAGAATTTTGAAGTTCTCCGCGATTTTAGTCTATATTTCGCAATATTTGGCAATTGAAGTATTAGCCAATACAAACCTAAGCGAACTTTATGGCAGGTCAGTATCATAGTATTCGAAAGAGTGAAGGAATTTTGGTGCAGCCTGCAGTCACCGAAGTGATCGTCAACAAACTTGTTCCTCGTAGGAAGGAAGCAGACCACATCACGATATTGCATATTAAATGAGGATGAAACTTGATTTTGAAATTAAAGCAATGATATCATTCACGTGACCTGTTTGGATTAGTTGCAACAAAAATGGAATCGAGCTCCAGAACTCCATCAATGCCGATGCATTGGAAATATTTTCAATGATTGAATCAGTTTCGATAACATTGGATTTTTTTTTTTGCAAGCCCTACACAAGGCACGGCTGCATGGTTGACGATGGATATTAATTTATTTATTTCATCAACCAATCAATTTTAGGCTACATTTATGTTCTTATATCCTATTATTACGTAATGTTTGAAATATTGTAAGATCATTATTTCACTATGTTGAGATTACAAGCATTCATCATCTGATTGAAAGGTCCGAATTTAGTGTAATTTGTACAATGATGATCCAAAGTAACCAAATTTCGATTACATAGTTGTCTGTAGGAACATAAAAGTTTAATTTTGACAATGATTCAGTTGATTATATTCGTAGCGAAACAATGTCCTTGAAAAATGAGACCATAGCATAATCTCGACGCTCTTTCATGATTGAATTTTGAAGCATACTGCTGCTATATATCAAGGAAGGGGAAATTCTGTCCATTATAATCTACGTAGTGTGTTAAAAAACACTGCTTTTTTTAATTTAGTATTTTAGTATTTGATTATATAAGGGTCTTTAAAGTTGTTCCCAAAGCGTTTTATAAAACTAAGCACATTGCTTGTTCTATGAATTATGAATTAATGTGCATCATTATACCACAAATGTTGTGCTTGTTGTGCTTCGTTATCTATCGTTTTCGATCGTTGTATCGATTAGTTTCCTCGAACTATTTTGATACCGGGCTTAGCACTTTATCTATTGTTTCACGTTTACTATTGTTCAGTGGTGTGTGATTGAGTGAGCACAGAAAAAAAAGAACAATAAAACTACAGCTAGGTGAGATGTCACGGTAATTAATTATAATTGAAGTCGATCATTAGTTCACCACCAATTGCTTTGTTATCGGGCATAGCGCATTATTTTATTATGTTTTCATATAAATACCATTAATTATTGTGTTCAGTATGTACAACTTTCCAATCATTCCTATTCTTTTTCTTCTTTTAACGATTAGGAAGTGTCTGGTGTCTTGACTACAAGAAGCTGTAACTGAATCTACTTTACACTTTTGCACTCATTACTAAGTGTTTTTTTCATTTTCTGCTAAGCAAATAGACATTATACCAAATTTAAACTAACCTGACTCATGCAGCGAATTACTTAATCATTACTCTTGTTCAAATTATGTTTATTATAATTATTTTACTCATTTTAGTTAATAGATAAATTAAATAATCTTATATGCCTAATTATTCTTTAATCCCTTCTCCATTATCTTCTAACTTAGACGTGTATAGTGCCTTCAATACATGAGGCTTCAACGGAAACTGCGGCAGTCATGCGTACTTAGAGGAAAGGCTTGTAAGATGGAACACGATCCGGTTTTTGCTCGTAACATGTACAATTTTTATTTTTTCGCGGTCCAAAGACATCCTTTGAAAGAAAAACTAAAAGGCTCCAACATTGCCCACATAACTGATTATATATAGTCATCAAAAAAAAAGTTATGGCCTATTTTTGAAATCCATTGAAAATTGCAATTTGAAAAAAAAATTGCTTGTAAGATGGAACACGATTCGTTTTTTGCTCGTAACATGTAAAATTTTTATTTTTTCGAAGATCTTTCGTGAAAGGAACTAAAAGGCTCCAAGTTTGCCTACGGAACTGATTATTTATAGTCATCAAAAAAAACTTATGGCGTATTTTCGAAATCCATCGAACATTGCAATTTCAAAAAATGTATTGTTATATTTCAATTTAGTGTTGATTCCATGGATTCCCAAACATAAAAAATATCATCTATATGTTTTAAAACGACAAAAAATGTGTTCCATCTAACAAGCCTAACAGTGTTCCATCTTACAAACATGACGCCATAAACACAAAACATCGAAAAATTGTTTCACTTTACGATTTGTTTGGAAATGCCTTTGGATCATAAAAATACACCAAAAAATGCTAGCCAACACAAATGTTTACCTTTTGATATCGATGGGAAATCTACACGTATTAAGCACAACAAATAATTGCTGTTTTAATCATCCCAACACATTCGAACAATGAAACCTTGAAGAGCTAAATCGAATGAGTGTATGCATGCCAAAAGCAAATTGAAGACTATTGAGAAAATGAGGTTAACACTTGACAGCGCGATAGTGTTGTCGCTGTGAATGTAGAAAGTGGCGCTGTTCCATCTTACAAGCCGTTGCATCTTACAAGCCTTTCCTCTATAGACTATTGCACGGAAAAAGCTAACCTTTCTTTTAACCATGAGACTAATAGAGATAGCAATAACCGTCGTGTTCCCCGTCCTTCTTTCTCTCACATGAATTTCTGAACACAAGGGCACCAGTATATGTCAAATCTGAGGTGTGACGCACTGTGATTTGGACCATTTGTTATTATCAATAATTTATTTGTAAAGGCTCAACCAACTTTACAGAGCCATATTTCATATTTATATACATCAGGCATCTTGGAACTAGAATTAGGGGGATAGAACCGATTACTCGCGGCATTTTTGAAGTTGATAGGAATAACAATTTGACGTATGGGAAGATGGGCGGGAATTTCAATTATGATTTACATAACACATTTATTTTAAAATCTAAATTGTCTGAAAAAAACTTAAGACTATACAACTTTTGGTTTTCTTTTGACTTCAACATTTTTGAGAAAGACACAAACACAGAAAAAAATACTAATAGTAAACATACAGGTTCAACTAACTACAATCAAAGGCCAATGTTATTCAAAAACACAAAAATGAGTTTCACAAACTCCAGATCAAGTACTGCCAAAATATTTCGAACCGGTAGATTCACGATGCTCTGCACAAAACCAAATAATGTGATCTGCGTCCTGGTAACCTTGTCCATATTCACAGAGATTGCTGAGATTGTTCAGCACGGAACAAATGAGCATTCAAAGAATAATGATTGGACATGAGGCGAGACATCACACGAACGAAGTCTCGACCCACATCCATCCTCCTATACCAAGATGTCTTCGACACCCTTGGGATGATAGAATGTTGCCATCGCCCCAAATCTCCTTTCCTCCATTTATATTGCCAGCTGACGAGTGACTGTTGACGAAAATAGTAACAAAATCATTGAAGGCGATTTGTCGATCATAAATATCGCTTTCTACAGCGCCCACCTTTGCAAGCGAGTCCACTCTCTCATTGCCCAGAATCGAACAATGAGATAGGACCAATACAAAGGTGATGATAAAATAACGCGAAGATAAAGCACTTAGAAGCTCCTGTATTTTCATGAGAAAATACGAAGAGTGCTTTACCGGTCTCAATGAGCGAATGCCTCTATAGAACTCAGACTATCCGTGAAAATGAAATACTGATCCGGTGTAAGTGAGGCAATAATTTCAAGCGTAAAGTGTATTGCCGCTAATTCAACGACACATAGTTTGACAAGGAGCTTGAAGTTTACGATTGGCGCTTTGAATTTCATTAAATGTACCAAATCCTGCTGACTTCTCTATCAATGATCCGTCAGTGAAAAACGATTGAGTGGAATCATCCTGGCCAAACGTTGCAGCAAATATCACAGGTACAATCATAGGAAGATGATGCTCTGAAATTCCATGAAGCTCTTGCTCCTAGATAAATCAAAATGAACCGAACTGTCGAAGTCGGAGAAGCAAACACGATTAGGAATATTCGGCGAAGGGCTGACATCTTTTGTTATCTACAAATGGTACAAAACCATAACTTCACACCTGGTAAGGAGCTGAAGAAACAATTCTGTAAACCGATCCGAGAGTGGCAGCATTCCGGCCAGCACTTCAAGACTCATCCGGTACAACGTTAGAAGATCTTGCGGATATGCTCCTTACCCGGTCCCGATAATTGTACAAAGAAAGTTGATCCTTTGCTGGCATTTTCGCTTTAGATACTCAATGTGGGATGCACTTTGAATCGAACCAGACCCCAAGATATTTACATGACATGGAATTAGTTATCGGTGTACCCCAAATTTGAAGCTTCGATTGTGCTGGGTTATACTTTCTCGAAAAAAACTACCAACTCAGTTTTCTCCGTAGAGAATTCGATACCTAGCTCTAGAGCTCAAGCAGACAAATTGTCTAAGGTATCCTGTAAGGGTCCTTGCAGATGGACCCCATTGGCTAATCTCATCTATCGAATTCTCAGTTTCGCAAGGAATGATCCGTGCCGTCACAGAATCTGGACAAACTTTTCGCGTGAACTTGAGGATCCATTGTCCGAGTACTCTTCACTCTCGTTGTTCGTTGTTCTGTTACGCAATCTTCACGCCATATTCCAAAGAGTACTCATCGACGTATCGCACGATAGCCCGTCCAGTAATTGTCGCGTTCTAGAGCCATGTATGCTTTGAAGTGCTCAGGTGTTCCACGTCTACGGAAAACTTTGAACGCGTCGAACTGTTTACGGTAAACCTCGGTGCATTGCTGATCCCACCATGGAGAAGGAGGTTTCGGGTGAAATGACGTTCCTGGAACTGGTCGAGTTTGAGCTTGAAGCGCGCTATCCAAGATCAGGTTGGAGAGGAAGTTATATTTTTCCAACGATGCAAGCCTTTCTACCGTCGTTACGGCTTCATCTACTGCTGTCCTGAACTTTGTCCAATCGACGTAACGGGAAAGATCATACGCAACGTTGGTAGATTCCGATAGATGGAACCCAGAGGCAACCGAAATTTTTATGGGCAAAAGATCACTACCGTGGGGATCTTGAATCACATTCTATGTGCAATCCAACGATAATGAATTCGAACAAAGTGTGAGGTCTAATCTACTGCCAACTGAGGATGTACCAGCCAAACGTGTTACTTCTCCATTGTTAAGTACTGTCATATTGAAGTTGTCACAGAGGTCATAAATCAAGGAAGACCGGTTGTCATCGTACAGTTCTCCCCAGCCTGTACCGTGAGAGTTAAAATCTCCCATGACCAACCGCGGAGCAGGAAGAACCGAACAAACATCTGAGAGTCGTTTTCGGGTAATGGAGGCTCTAGGAGGAATACATACAGAAGCAATGCAAAGGCTTTTATTTTTAATAACAGCCTCACATGCGACAACTTCAATACCTGGAATAGGAGGAAAATTCACTCTATAGAAGGAGTAGCACTTTTTGATCCCCAAAAGTACTCCCCCTCCACGTGAATCCTCACGATCAAGACGAATAATATTGAAATCATGAATCGGAAGAATGATTTCGGAAGAGAGCCATGTTTCACAAAGAGCGAATGCATCACATCCGGTAGTGTGAGCTAGAAATTTGAATGATTCCAATTTAGGAAACAAACTTCGACAATTCCACTGTAGAACAGTGATCAAATCCCCAACCTCATTTGGAAAATTATCCATCGAAGGAAATGATTGCTGCAAGGAGGGGCCACTTTACTGTCAATTGCTTCAAAAAAGTCGTCACTGTGAGACGCATTGCCAGAACAATAAAAGCAGAGGGTCAGAAATTTCGAGGTACTTGAAGATACCTTCGGCAATGTCATCAAATGAAAACAGCCCACTCAAGGAGGAGGCGTCTGTTCTTAAAATCGGGGCATCAGAGGTTATGTTTGTCTCCTGGAGAGATGGAAAGTCCTGGGTGTATTTAGTACTACGAAAACCAGGTGGAATTGGATTTTCCTTTTTTTCATCTTTCCTTGAGATGGGCTGAATCATGTTCCCTCTTCAGTCAAATCAAAATGAGACTCGTTATCTGACAGAGGAGCAAAGAGATATGTATTTGGGTGATGGGAAGGCTGTTTTCACCATTTCGGCGAAAGATTGCCTTGAACGTTATTCCAGAGATTGTTCCAATTTCTCCTCCCGTTGCTTGTACATCAGGCACGACAAGAGAGCATGAGGAGGAGATTTCTTGCAGAAAGCACATTTTGATGCGCTGACTGTGCAGGCGCCATCCTCATGTTTCTCCTCGCAATTGGAGCAGCGTGCCTTATTGCCGCAATGGGAGGTCGTATGTCCCATCTGCTGGCATTTCTGGCAGATCATGACCCGAGGTTCGAACTATCGCACAGGTAGTCGAAGTTTTCCCAACTCGACGTATTGAGGGAGGGCTGAACCAGGGAAGGACACATGGAACGAGTCTGACGGCGTAAACTTCTGTTCACCCTTAGAAATCGATACTGTGCCGAGCCTTTGCACATCCAGTATCTTTACTGGAGAAAGCGATGGTTATTAAATCGACCAATCGCTTGCTTCAGCAGGATCTCAGGGGTAACACTTGTTTCGGTGACCACACCTTCAATTTCAATACCCCTAGCTGGGATAAACACTCTATATTCTGATGTAAAGAGCTGAGAGACAACAATCTCATTAGCTTGCTTGAGGTTGGACACAACGACCCGAAGTTCATTGGGTCTTACTTTTTTCTCGGTCACGGCCGAGAATCGTTTCGTCAGATCGTTCGAAATTTGATCTATATTTAGAGGTTTCGATTTGGGCTGAAAATAGACAACCCAGTTGAACTATCTGAATGAGCACGAGATCGGGTAACTTTAAGAGCTACTCCATCATTTTACGCCATAGACGATTCATCTTCCGATAAATCATACATGGCTCGTTTATGGGAGCTTATGACGCTCAACCACTGACGCAATCACAAACACAGAAAAACAAACTAAAGCTAGGCACACTCTCTCACACACTCTCACACACTCCCACATACCCACACACACAATAAAATTACAATGTATTCAGAAGAGAAAGAAACGAAAACTTACCTTATAAGTATCACTGGCATTTGTGCTACCGATGACCTCGGTTGAATTGGTCGTCTGATAGCTAAATATTTGCAATCCTGGCCGCCAACTGAGCCTGCAAGGCACCGTGATGCGGGCGTTCGACTTCAACTGAACGTCAGAAGGACATCAATGTTGGAATAACTGTTTTGCATTATCCAATCTCGTCTGCAGGTAAATGGAATTGAGTAGCCGGAGGTCCTCGAAACTATCTACGATTTTTTGATGATATTCTGATCACTGATAAACTGCGTCTCCAGTTCGCCCAACGCCGTCCGGCGTCTCTTCCGGTGACTTCGCCCTTGTAGGGCCGCACCAACTGTTGTCGACATAGGATCGCAGTTTGATTTACATTATGACTACTAGTATATTTTTGGCGATCGCTGGCAAGCAGCTTGATCAGATTTTCTTTTTCGCTGTTCGGGATTCATGAGTCTATCACGAAGAGCGCAGCCGGAGCAGATTTGGTTAGATGCAGATTATCCGTCTGGTAGAACAGCCATTGACGTACTTCAATGGTGTCCTCGATCCGAGGGGTAACGTAGTAGATAACGCTGGTGGTTGATTGCATCTAAAGGTGCAATGTGCATTTGCACTTGAGGGTGGATTTTTTTCAGCGGACTGGTTAAATCAGTCGTGAGGAATACAAATCAAACTGGAAAATAAATCATTTATTTTCTTAACGTTTCGTTGGTTACATAGGATAAGGGACGGGTTATAAGCAGTTTGTTCTTCACCTGGGACATTTGATGAAGCTGTATGTAATCAATAATTAGAACTGCCAATATTTAGACGTTAATCCTTCTGCTTACTTCTGATCTATCGGAACATACCTTCAGAAACAAGAATTATACTCAGAAAAAATCAGAGCCATTTAATAAAGATCCCAATTGTAGGGACTTATTAAAAGCATGCGGATTGTTTTCCGATTAGGAAAATGTTTTCTTCAGCCCCGCAATTTGTACATATATTAATAATATTGTATGAGTGTGATTTCGCGCATGTGTGATTAGGCGAAATGAAATAGATCAGTTTACGATTTGCTGCAAACGTCAATTACCTCGTCCCGCTCCTTCTTTTACCTATCCGCTCTCGAAAACAGCTCAACCAAAACATGCCGATTGCTATGATCACAAATTTGTCTGCAAGCAGGGTATGAAACAGACGTATACGACCAAACTTTTAGTTTGCCATTGATCTTTGGATTGGTAATGTGTTTCTTATTTCATTTCTAGGGATTTTTTTTCATTAGGGCGAATCTACAATTGAGAGATTCTGGGCTCGCTCTCTTTCATTCATAAACCAATCACCTTCACGTTTTTCATTCTACTATTTGTAGAGTATGCTAGCCAGCACTGTTGTGTTTCGATCTGTACTAAAGAATCCCTCGAAAGTGTTATAATGGCGCTGTAATGAATGAAAGAGAGCGAGCCCGGAGAGAATCTCTCAATTGTAGATTCGCCCTAATGAAAAAAAAAAACCCTAGATTTTCTCTAACGGATATGTTAGACAATGCGAATGTGACAACAAACAGGATGCTTCGTTTAAAAATAAACAAAGAGACGTTACAATACCTATGCGCTATATTCATGGTTAACACAGATGAGAGGAAACATGGGCTCTCTCAAAAGCAACAGTGATGCCATAGCTGCCGCTCAACAGCGAAGCATTATTTATCATTGAGTACTATGAGACAGATCCGGAACATATTTTTTTAATTACATATGATGGTGCCAGATGATGGACAATATAATCATGAACATAGATCAATCTCAAATGACTGGAAGAAACTTGAAATAAAAAGTGATTTCAGATCATCTAAATATGAAATAAATTGAACTCAATGTTCAGCACCACATTTTGGCAACAAGCCTAGATGCGAGAAGGAGCTGAAGACTTTCTCTCCTGAACACGTGACAAATGCAAAATACGCAAAGGCAAAGTTTGAGCGAATTCCTTCAGCAGGTAGTAAACTGATGGTCTAGATGATGTATTTTAAATTTTCAAAATGACGGTAATAAATTGGTAATACCCCGCAGTGGGATGTTAGGCAAAGATTGACGTCCATGGTTCGAGTACCATTGGATACATGCCCTTTCGCTCAATTTTCAAAAACATCTGTTAATTTTCCTACCTGCCACACTCTGACGGACCTTTCAACACTTTCTCTTCACATCTTTCATTCTAGCCAAAAACATTGTTGTTCACTCTTGGTGCCTCATGGTGATGAGCGAACATCTCCTTCTACATCATGGTAATAAATTGTTAATCAATCATCGTATCATCAAAACATCGTGTCATTAGCCTGCTATAAAGCAATACCATGCTGGAGGTTGCAGGGTTCGATTCCCGGTCTGGTCTAGGAATTTTCCGCTAAGGAAAATTTCTCTACTTCCTGAGCATAGGGGCATTGTATTTACCACACAATCATACTAATGCAAAAATGGTGCCTGGCATCGAAAGTTCTAAATTAATAACAGTGGAAGTGCATTTAGAACACTAAGTTGAGAGCGAGCAATAAGCTAATTGCGAAAGGAATAAGCTTGAACCCTTAGAAAAAAGAAGATCATTAGCCTGATAGATAGTGCTTATGTTCGTATCTTTAAAAGTAAAATAATTTGGAAAATGTAAGAGTTTTGGACCTATTTCCAAACAACTGATTAAAACAGTCACCCCTGATTAAGCCGTTCCCCAAGCAACACCAAACCATCATAATTAGTTGTAAAGGGCGATACGGTCAAAATTTGGTCAATATCAACTTGACGTATTTCTTTCAATTTTGCATTTAAAAAACCTGAACACCCCTCATTTTGAAGGTGTGTGTGTGTAGAATGCTGCTCCTATTTTGATTTTGGAATTCACTCTTCAGTTGTCAAAATGCCGTCCAAGCAAGAAGAGCAGCGTATCAAAATTTTGCTCGCGCATCGCGAAAATCCGAGCTACTCGCACGCAAAGTTGGCAAAATCGCTAAAAGTTGCCAAATCAACCAATACAAATGTAATTAAAGTGTTTGGGGAACGTTTGTCGACAGCCAGGAAGTCTGGATCGGGGGGAAATCGAAAACCGGAAGCCGCTGAGACGACAAAGAGAGTTGCCGGTAGTTTCAAGCGAAACCCTAACCTATCTCTCCGAGATGCCGCAAATAAGCTGGGTGTATCGTCTACAACCGTGCATCGAGCCAAAAAACGAGCCGGACTATCGACTTACAAGAAGGTAGTGACTCCAAATCGCGATGATAAACAAAATACGACGGCCAAAGCGCGATCCCGGAGGCTGTACACGACGATGCTGACGAAGTTTGACTGCGTGGTAATGGACGACGAAACCTACGTCAAAGCCGACTACAAGCAGCTTCCGGGACAGGAGTTTTATACGGCAAAAGGAAGGGGAAAGGTAGCAGATATTTTCAAGCACACGAAACTGTCAAAGTTCGCAAAGAAATATCTGGTTTGGCAAGCCATCTGTACCTGTGGCTTGAAAAGCAGCATTTTCATAGCTTCCGGGACTGTCAACCAAGAAATTTACGTGAAAGAGTGTTTGAATAAACGTCTGCTGCCTTTCCTGAAGAAACACGGTTGTTCCGTACTGTTTTGGCCGGATTTGGCATCTTGCCATTACGGTAAAAAGGCCATGGAGTGGTACGCCGCCAACAACGTGCAGTTGGTTCCCAAGGACAAGAACCCTCCCAACACGCCAGAGCTCCGCCCAATTGAGAAATACTGGGCTATTGTCAAGCGGAACCTAAAGAAGACCAAAAAAAACTGCTAAGGACGAGCAGCAGTTCAAGGCAAACTGGCTTTCTGCGGCGAAGAAGGTGGACAAGGTGGCAGGGGTCAAGCGTAAGGCCCGGCAATTCGGATTTGGAAAAGCGGAAGCCTAACTGAATATTTTTCCTGAATTTTATACTAATTGAACTTGAAAAAGAAATTTAATTTGATTTTTTAAATAAACGAATTCACCGATTTACACGCGTTTTCCCTTGACCAAATTTTGACCGTATCACCCTTTAGCA
Organism: Aedes japonicus; assembly: GCA_034211315.2. Taxonomy (NCBI): domain Eukaryota; kingdom Metazoa; phylum Arthropoda; class Insecta; order Diptera; family Culicidae; genus Aedes; species Aedes japonicus. The sequence continues at coordinate 20,926 of JASCZW010001839.1, read as the reverse complement.
ACTTGATTGTGACCTAATTGAGTCACATTGAAGAAACTTTTACCGCTTTGCAACAAATGTGCTACTAGGGTCCCTACCCTAAATAAAGTTCCGCAGTGTTACCAGGAAAAGCTTTGAATTTCGTGGTGAACATAGACGCCTCATATTTGTTTAACGTTCACCATAAAATGTGGAACAAATTGGCACTCTCAAAACTTTGTAACAAAATGAGGAGTGCATAGAAAAAAATATCAACGCTAACGTTATAAGAAATACATTGCCTTTAGAGGAAATATATACTAATATGAGGATTATGTCTGACGAGAAAGGTCTATTACGGGCGAAAGTTAATAGGGGTGTGTCATTATAATAGCTAAAGGTTAGCTGTATCATCCCACAGAAAGTGCAACGAAATATGTTTTAGCAGTTGTTGAAAGAAGGTAAAAAATCCATCGAAAATGTCTCAGATGTCGTGGACTATCTGAAGGACCAACCACATTTGGCAAATGTTTCGCCAGAATTTGTTGTGTTTTTGAAGGTATTCATCGCCATTCCGCCATCTTCTGTCACTGCTGAGCGATCTTTTCTGGGCTCCGAAGGTTGAAACCCTATTTGAAATCCAGTATGGGACAACAGCGACTAAATTCCATACCTCTACTATACTCTCACAAGGACATGGCGAATGGTTTGGATCTGGAAGAAGTCGGTTATGAATTCATTTCCAAAAATAGCCAGGTTTTGAAAAATCGTATGATTAAATATTTGAACTGTTGTAATGTTTTAGGTATCATTTAATGAGTCCCAATTGAAAACTTTTACTCTCTTAATTTATTGATTATTTCTTTATTCTTCATTGACCAAAAGTCCATACCCTTGTTAAATTCGACGAGATGTTATACCGACTTTTCCTTCTTTTCATGATTTGTAAACGATTCTCAACCGCGAGGAGAGTGTAGAGCACACACACAGTACAGTCCAAAACCTGTTATTTGTCACCATTGCACTTATCCCTTGATGATACCGAAAATCCTATCCCTCGCCAAACAGCCATCATTATTCAGTCAAATATTTCTTCATCAAAAGCAGCCGGAAGTGGGAGGCCTCCGAAAAGCGTTGAAGAGCCCTCAAGACCCACAATTTCGAGCGAATTCCACGTTATGAATATATTTACAAGAAAAATTGATGAGGTAATTTATAAAATGGAATTCGTCTCCCATATATATTTGGCACATCTTTTTTTTTCGGCGAAAAACTTCACCAGACACCGAGCACGTTTCTGGCTTCTTGTGTTTCGTCCTCTGTGAAAGCCTTTCCGAGCTGTGAGCAGCAGCGCCCGTCAACGTTTGCCATCGGTGGTGTAAGTTCACGCGTTGTTCGGTTATGGTAAATTTATATCAAAATATGCTATTGATCCTTCATCTTCGCTTCGCTCGCCGAGGGACCATTTTCGTAAAAGTAAGGGAAAAAATGTGACCGGGATGATTTTTCATTCATTAGCAGACTGCAGACACCACTTGACTGAACTGCGGCACGTGACATCATCGACAACGTTCATTTGGAGAAAATCGTCGAACAATTTACGGAAGGATTTTGTTCTTCAAAATCAACCGATAATATTCTATAGAAAGAAATAAATGTCATATCAAAAACATTCCGATACTACTGGAAGCCGTCATCCTTTGGATGTCCTCTAGTATTATTCATAGCGGGAATTAGTTTCAGCTTGGACAAACTCGAAACGTATGCTAATCGGTTCGTGTCAGCTGCGAGATGGCTACAAATTAAATTGTTGAACGAAAAATGTATATCCATACCTCCTACTAGTGGAAATACACCCCCTACTATCGCCTTCTCGGTCGCAACCAGGTTCGGCTGTGGGACGGAAGTTGTTCAACCGCTGCTTGCTGCTCGAAAAGAAAAGTTGCAGATTGAATAATATATTTTATCTGAATACACGCTCGAAGGCAACAGCCGTAGCAGCAACGGATGATGATAACAGGCAACCGGATCCCTGGCCAGTTGGGTGGGACATCTCCGTATCAAGAGGTTATATATGTATACAGGACATGTGCCTGTCCACGTCGGAATCCAGGCAGGGCTATAAATGACCGCTATGGGGTGAGCGAAACATGCCAGTGTGCGGAAGAACACAGAGAGGCTCTAATTCAATAAAGTCCCGAGATTAGAATAAATTCCATTTAAGCACAACTGCCTTCTATATGCGAGGAGTAGGAGGACACACTATCATGATGACGTTCTAAGAGGAGAGTTTCGTCGTCGTGCTATGGAAGAATGAAAAACATTCCCTCTGGTGTCATGATTTAATCGCACCCAGAACAAAGATATCGAAGTGGAAGTGGAGAGCGATTATTTATAATTCAGGAATGCAATAGACACTGTGCATATTTGAATATTTGCATTTCAAGAGGGTCCTTGAAAAGGCTGGCTAGCGCATTGATACTTAAGATACCCTGTTTCCCATTTGAAGGCAACCAAAATTTCACGTCAACGTAACGCAATAATTAATTGAAAATAACTGTCTTTATTGAATTATCATTGAGTGAAACTTCCCAAGCCAACTTAAATTCCCAACCAAAAAAGCCCGTAGTGCTGTTTGGTTTTTCCATCTATGGACCTCCCGTCGCGTTTTCCACGAACAAAAGCGTCCCACCGCTGCCCGCCTGAAACAATCGAACACTAACCTGCCGCAAGCCATCCGCTATTGTTGAAGAGACACAATAGACTTCGGTTAGTTAACTACTCCCAATTGGACGTCTTCGTCGTTCGTTGCTTCGCAGCATCACACATACAGTTGCCCAACTCATCACGATCTTGGAGGATGAATAGAAGAAAAAAAAACGAAGGAAAACTTTCGCGTGACGAGAAAATTAAAGAAAAACTTTCTTTTGTCCCCCCTCCAAGGTGACGCTCAAACCTAGTTTGTGTTTGAATGTAGTTGTGTAGTTGATGCTGTGCTAAATGATGGCGCGACTAGTTCGGACAGATCTGGGAGGACCAATGCATTGGAAAGAATACCACCACCGGCAGTGAATCGAAGCGAATCGAATTGATTGTTATTCAATTAAACAATTACCGAAACACTGTCAAGACAGCACTGAAGATGGTCGATAACGAAGGTGTCGAACTAAGAGAATGAAGTTTCCGTCAAGCGGTTTGGTTCGGTAATAAGGTTGGGGGTTTCTTTCTTTGCTTACTCGAAGGAGTAGGCTGGGCTTTCGAAAGAAAACAGCGTTTTTTTAATCCGTCACAGTAGAAAATTGAGAAATTTGTATGTTTTCGATCTGAATTAATATAAAAAGGTTTACCAAAAGTACTTCTGAACAGGTTTTGCTCATTGATAAGGCAAAACCTGTGTAGTCGACTTTCAGAGGAAAATCCAAAAAATCCAAGAATTCATTATCTTTTCATTAAATGCAATGGATAATGGCAACCACGTTGAAGCTCTTTACACAGACTTTGGCAAAACATTGGTTCGCATTGATATTCCAATGCTACTCTGGGAAGAACTAATGGTGTGAGGAAGAGTGTGCCAACATCTCAACCCACTAAAAATCCACCCGTGCCTTATACCCTGGACGCTCCCAGGAACTACCTTTCGGTATTACTTCGGGGAGGAGACTATTGTGCTTGTTAAGCACCCGCTATGTCTAACTACTTAGGGCTTCAGTAGATAGGTGGTCCCTGCGACCTGCCGTTGGTCGTTTCGTCGTTTGGCATTTTAACTAAAATGTTCGACTTTATGTGAACTTTAGAGGGAAAATACAAAAAAAAAATCATCTCGATTTCGAAGAAATTTGCAGACATTTCCCGGAATACGTTTCATCAACCGGCGCACATTATTCTGATCTATCGTTTTGGCAATCTTATTCCAATTGGTTCTTAATTTATTGATGTTTTCTGGCGACACTGCAATTCACCTCTTCATAATAGCCCAAAATCTTTCTATCGGTCTGAGCTGGGTACAATTTGGTGGGTTGAGTTCTTTCGGTATAAACTGAATCCCGCTGGTTTCGTACCACGGTAGCACTATTTTACTGTAATGACAGCTTGCAAGATCTGGCCAAAACATGACAGGTTCATTGTGGGATCTGATCAATGGCAATATTTGCTTTTGGAGACATTCCGTTCTGTACAGCTCGGAATTAAATGTCTTATCAGAGATGAAAACCTTGGTCTTCCTACCGCAGCTACAGATGCCTTGCCAAATCATGTATTTACGTGCATATGTATCTGCAAACACAAACATGAATTTGGCAGGAACATCTGCCGGAGCCGTAGCCAAGTAAAATTTTTGACCCGGTAGCTGTTTAAAATCGGCCTATACATAGGTTTCATCATCCATGAGGAGACAGCCATTGCATTTGGTCAACACCTGATCATAAAGTTCTCTGGTACGGGTTCTGGCCACATTGTTCTGCTTTTGATCCCCATTTGGTTGTCTACACGCATGGTATGACTTGAAGCCTTCCCGGAGACGAGTCCGTTGCACGGTGCTGCGTTCGGCCCGAAACTTTTTGGCCAAATCGCGGTCTGAGATGGTGCGGTTTGCCTTAATGTTCTTTATGACTTTGTTCCGGAGTTGACGGTTGACAGTACCCGCCCAACGCTTGCTTTGAAGCTTGCGATCCGTCGATAAAGTTACTCTGTACTTTTCAAAACACGCCACACGTCAGGTATTTCGGGGAAACCCAAACACTTTAGAAAGTTTTGGCCCAGATCACGACGGGTCTTTCAAATGATTGCACGCAATTATTATTCTTCTTTCTTCGTCATTTTGTGTTTCTCGGAAACACGTTCGAACTGCACGGCGAAAAAAAAAACTACTGATGTTGTTATTGTTATAGGGAGCACACAAAATGTCGTAGTTTACAAATCCGACCACTAGGGTCTCTGTAAGAAACAAAAATATTTGTTCCAACACTAAATGGATCACACCTTAGATCTCCCCACTTACATTCTCGGTAGCCACGAACAGCGCACTCCGTTTACCACATAAGCTGATCGCTTACCAATTCATGTACTCATGTATTTCTTGGAAAACTTTGAAGGTTTCTGCTATCTTACTTCCTCCGGAACATGGAACTTGTGCTGAGCGGTGACGAACAGTAGCCTCTTAAAGTTTTTCGATTCTCCCGAACATCACTAACTTAAAAAAAACGTAACACAAGATCGGTTCATTGTAGAACAAATGTATTTTTTTCCAAATTATGAAGAAATTTTCTCAAAAATTTGGAAAAAAATATTATCTTGAAATAACATTTTTCCACAGTGAAGGTAAATAGCATGGAAAAGCCAAAAAACCCATTTTCGAAATCATGAAAAACTTGTTAAAATAATGCTCTTGTTTATAAATTTAGAAGCTTACATTAGTGAAATTTTGGCGATGAACTTTTGTTTTGTTTTTGAGTAATGCTCAAAAAACGATAGGCCCGTCACTTGTCTTCATACAAAAACGAAAAAGTTCCTAAAACTTTCGTCTTTTTGTTTACTAGGTCTCCCATTCGGTTCGGTTTGTTTCCCGTTCGATTGACTGCCACTACATCAAAAGTTACTGACTTTTAATATTGATTAAAGGCTCAACTGCAAATCCTGTAAGGAGTCGGTGCTTAATTATTCTGTTTTTTAACAACAGCCAACGGCATATTATTATTTCTACCTCCTCGATTATCAAAGGCTTACGTTGTCATGAACTTTCGTGACTTATGGAAGAGGGGCGGGGGGGGGGGGTGAGGAGTGAGGCTACATGTGCCCCCAAATTGGCATGGAATCCTATATCGAATTCAAATTTTATTATATATGATACTTTATGAATGCGGTGCATGCGTTGCTACGCTTACAACTATATGAATGAAAATTTAATAGAACTGGTGCATTTATGTTTGTTTTTCTATATATTTTAGTTTGCTAATTATGACTTCCAATATAGAGTTTTATTTTTCTTAGTGTTTTAATTAATTTTTGTTTCTGTGTAGAAACATTTCAATGACAAACAATGTGTTTTTAAATGAAGCCGTATCCTGTCAGTTTGAACGTTCTTTTCTCTTGCATAAGCTTAGATTAACTTCTTGTGCATAATGTAGCACTGAGGGCATCTTCAGCTGTGGTATATTTTTGGAACAACTTTGTACTTGATTTGCACTTGAATAGAACCAGCTAAAATAGGCCAACTTTGCCTTCTTCGCATCAGTGTTGTTTTTTTGTTAAACCCACCTACACCTGTCATTCTGTCAATTATTCAACATCAAAGATCAGAAGTTTTTTTTTTTTTCTGAGATCGCAGATTTTTCACAAACTTTTTGCCATGGATTGGTTTAACCAAATAATTTTTAGTGCGTCGTCAGCACGACAAGGAATGCTTGCTCCTTTGTTTGGCTGAAAGTGAGTGTGAGAATGCATGCATTTAATCTAAGCGATATTAGATAATGCTGATTTGAAATTTGGCAGCGGATAAACAAGAGTCAAAACGGAAAGGATCACGTCCTTGAATACACCAGAAATTTATAAGTCAGACAACGTCTCAAATAATCAGGAAACTTCTTAAAATTTTTGGAGTATTCTCAAAAGTTTAGGAAACATTCCAGGAACTTTTCCATAAGCTAAGGGAGCTTCCTAGAAGTTCAAGAATCTTACCAGAAGCTCGAGAAACTTTCCAATAAAGGGCGATACGGTCAAAATTTGGTCAATATCAACTTGACGTATTTCTTTCAATTTTGCATTTAAAAAACCTGAACACCCCTCATTTTGAAGGTGTGTGTGTGTGTAGAATGTTGCTCCTATTTTGATTTTGGAATTCACTCTTCAGTTGTCAAAATGCCGTCCAAGCAAGAAGAGCAGCGTATCAAAATGTTGCTCGCGCATCGCGAAAATCCGAGCTACTCGCACGCAAAGTTGGCAAAATTGCTAAAAGTTGCCAAATCAACCGTTACAAATGTAATTAAAGTGTTTGGGGAACGTTTGTCGACAGCCAGGAAGTCTGGATCGGGGGGAAATCGAAAACCGGAAGCCGCTGAGACGACAAAGAGAGTTGCCGGTAGTTTCAAGCGAAACCCTAACCTATCTCTCCGAGATGCCGCAAATAAGCTGGGTGTATCGTCTACAACCGTGCATCGAGCCAAAAAACGAGCCGGACTATCGACTTACAAGAAGGTAGTGACTCCAAATCGCGATGATAAACAAAATACGACGGCCAAAGCGCGATCCCGGAGGCTGTACACGACGATGCTGACGAAGTTTGACTGCGTGGTAATGGACGACGAAACCTACGTCAAAGCCGACTACAAGCAGCTTCCGGGACAGGAGTTTTATACGGCAAAAGGAAGGGGAAAGGTAGCAGATATTTTCAAGCACACGAAACTGTCAAAGTTCGCAAAGAAATATCTGGTTTGGTAAGCCATCTGTACCTGTGGCTTGAAAAGCAGCATTTTCATAGCTTCCGGGACTGTCAACCAAGAAATTTACGTGAAAGAGTGTTTGAATAAACGTCTGCTGCCTTTCCTGAAGAAACACGGTTGTTCCGTACTGTTTTGGCCGGATTTGGCATCTTGCCATTACGGTAAAAAGGCCATGGAGTGGTACGCCGCCAACAACGTGCAGGTGGTTCCCAAGGACAAGAACCCTCCCAACACGCCAGAGCTCCGCCCAATTGAGAAATACTGGGCTATTGTCAAGCGGAACCTAAAGAAGACCAAAAAAACTGCTAAGGACGAGCAGCAGTTCAAGGCAAACTGGCTTTCTGCGGCGAAGAAGGTGGACAAGGTGGCTGTACAAAATCTGATGGCAGGGGTCAAGCGTAAGGCCCGGCAATTCGGATTTGGAAAAGCGGAAGCCTAACTGAATATTTTTCCTGAATTTTATACTAATTGAACTTGAAAAAGAAATTTAATTTGATTTTTTAAATAAACGATTTCACCGATTTACACGCGTTTTCCCTTGACCAAATTTTGACCGTATCACCCTTTAGTTCAGGAAACATCCCAAAAGCTCAGTGCCCAGTTTTAAGAAGTAGTTAAACTTCTTACTACTCGATAATGTTCCGTACCGAACCAAAACGAGAATTAAAAACCCAACTTCCCCAACTAGACCTATTAAAAAATTTGCAAATCCACCAACTTTCCAGATAATTTGTTCAATGTTTCGTGAATTATTGGATTATTTTTAAATATTCTGCTTTTTATCATGAAAGATATACTAGAAAGTTCAAATAACTTTTGGGAAGCTAAATCTGTTTCTCAAAGGTCCGGTTATTTCCAAAAAGTTGTTTCTATAGTATTCCATGGATAATTAGCAAACTTTTTGGATGTTCAAACAAATTTTCAGAAACATTGAAATTTTTTCGGCAATTCAATGGACTTCTCTGAAGTTCCGCCACTTCTCTTCTCAAAAGAGAGCGAACAAACTTCATGATTATCTTGAAACTTCCAAAAAGTTTATTCAACTACCGAGAAGCTTAATCAACTTCTTTCAAATTCATAGTAATTCAGTTCCGAAGTTCATACTTATTCAGAAAATCATTTTAAAAGAGTTAAGATATAAGCTCTGATAAATTCACGTAACTGCAGATAAATGCAAGGATTGTCTAAAAGTTGTAGAATATGCAATTGAATAATAAAATATTTCACAATCACAATTATCACAATTCCGGTAGCTTGCTAATTTCAAACTAGTCAGCCTTTTCCAGAAGATGCAGTGGCTGTCAAAAACTAAGAAAACCATTCGTTATTCAGGAACGAAACAAAAAGCAATTCGCTAGCACCGGGAGCATGATTATCAGCATCCGAGGCGAATCCAGGTTGAAAAAAGAAGAAGAGAGCGAGCGGTGATAAATCTGACAAACCCCCATGTTAAAGTATAGGACAAACATTTGAAAATGCTTATAAAAAAATCAAACAAAATTCTAATTAAAAGCGGTTTATTGAATGATAAAAGAAAAATCAAAAAATACTCAATAAAGACATTTTCAGCAAAACAAAAATAAAATAAAAATAATTTCCGTATTTTGCAGTTTTGGATTTATCTTTCATCATACAACAAACCGCTTGTATTTAAAATTTCATTTGAATTTATTAGAGGCATTTTAAAATGTTCGCCCTATACCTTAACATGGGAGCTGTTAGATTTATCACCACTCGGTGTCTTCTTCTTTTTTCAACCTTGGTTTCCCTATTTGTACGATAATAAAAAAATCCCCAACCTGTCAAATTGCTCCCGTTGACCTTCCAACGCCATCTATGATGTCACTGCTGCTGCTTCATCTCTTATTGATCTAGCGAATTGAAATTGTTGTACATACTCGCATTTGCGGGCAATATTGTTGCATTGGATGTATGGGAAAATGGGTATTCCTCAAGTTGAACAAAGTTTAAGGTACTTCTTTGATTACTTTCACAGAATTATGCCGATTAAAATTCTAAACAAAATTCAGTATACATAAACTAAGGAAAACAAATTACTTTTTAATATTTCCGTGTGGAGAGTTTTCCAATTACCCAAGAAAGTATCCCTACTGGGCTGCAAAATGGTGAGTAGACAACAGGAACGGAGCGTGCGCCCCGCAACATATCTCTGGTCCTCACAAGTTCCTATCTCATGCTTCCACGGGTCAAGAGATGACAAAGACCACCAGCTAAAAGTTGCGTACTTAGCTGGTAGTGCAGACTGTTGTCCTTTTGACTTCAGCTAGATTGAAGAGGTGCGCGCCGAGCGTCTGTCCGCCAAGGAGGTGCGGCTCAAACAGCGTCTGTCCTGGCATCTAGCGGTTGAGGGAGAAACGCTGTATCGCGTCAACTATACATTACAAGGCGATGTAGGCAGCACGACCCCGGTAAGGTAGCATGCTAAAATCTTACCCTACCACGAAAAGTGGAAATATTCTTTATACGGTATATAATGTCAGATCATCCATGGAATTCCCAAGTATTGTATAGTAGTCTCGATTTTTTTTTTCCTTCATGGCTATAGTGCAAGTCTGTCAACAATTGCAGCAGGATCACCAGATATGCAGACATTACATATATTTTCATATTATTTTCAGCTTCGCATTTGCATCGCTGTAAATTTTGGCACACCTAACTCACGTTATGTCTTTGAAAAGATAAGAAGGTTTTTTACTTTTTTTAGAGACAATATACGACAAACCCTACAAAAAAAATAAAAATTTCTTCATCCAAAAAAATTGTACAATACCCCAAATTAGTTATGATCCTACATTTTCTATTTCACAGACATAAATAATCATTTATAGGCCCAGTAGGAAACAATAGTTATCGAAGAATTAGCTGTCTCTTTTTTTTTCTTCTTTTATTATTTTGGATTTATTGAGTTTTCTTTTTTGGACAGTAATCATGCTCATATGAAATTTATTTCGCATCATTGTTTGCTTAAATTTTCTTAGCTATTTTGCAAGGCTGCTAGGTGATCAACTTTATTTCATTATATCACGTTGGCATTTTCGCCATTTTGGAGTTTCAACCATCCAAAATCGCAGCGGAAGAGGCAAATAGCGACAGTATTAGGTATTTCTTTACGACATCGTATTATTTCCATCATATCACCTTCAAATTTTCATACAACAAACTTAATAAATTAACACGAAATATCCGTTCAAATTTTGACATCTAGCGTTCCATATAGCTCCATTATACAACGCAGAAAATTACATCTGTGGTAGGCTTTTGAAAATTACGGAATCTGTGGAAGGCTTTTGCTCTTATTACTGAATTTATTTTTCATTTTTGGTTTGCAGCGCTGTAAGCTAGTATTTGGCTCGTATCTGATTTCACAGTTCAATCTTTGTCATTACTTCATCATAACTCACAATATCATTATTTGATAAATTGGTTTCATTGATGCAGATGATTCAAACATTTCTTATTGTTTTTGTTATGTCCTTTTGTCTTTAACTCCCTTTCAATTAAATCTTCCCTTTCCAAACTCATGAGCAACTATTAGGGCAGCAAAAATATAGGCAGATTGCTGTTGTAAATTCAGCATCAAGCAGCAAATAGTGCCCATGGTTACAGGAAATTAATATGAATAAATGTTAGTTTTGTAAAATTTTCAAAAGATTTTACAAGTTTTGGCGAATTGAAAACGAACGAAAACGTGCTCAAGCGTGAACCTCAGAACTTTACCTTTTAACATTTTCCAAACATTTCTTTCATTTCAGGATCAACCGGATAGAGATCATATACAATAGATACGAATGATTGTAGTATTTTTCATTTACATATATAGGTATATACATTATTATATAAATAATTCATGGGAATGGGAGGCACCATCAGGGCACTCACTTGAAGCAATCTGGATGGGCAGAGTGAGAATGCTAACTCCCAGTTGCTAACAGTTTGTGAATAGAGGAGGGTGGGCTCTTCTTCCCGCCATTTGGGCATCGTCTTTGGGATTGCTCTTTTGACCAATTGTTTAATCTTGTTGTTGGAAGGAGACTCTTTATATCCCTGTGGATACGTATAAGTGATGTTGCCTATCGATCCACCCAACCCGTTTCTGGCCCTTCATACAATGTCATGATTAGGATTATCAGTGGTTATTAAAGCTTGATCAAGTCTAACAGAGAGGAGAGCCTATTGCTGTCGGACTTAGTTTCCAGTGCTACAATGGGTGGTAGTACATATCATCATACATTCTTCTTTTAATTTTTTAACTACATTTGTAAGCTCCCTTCAATTTTTTTCAACACATTTCACTCTGTCTAACTTTTCCCGTGAATTCCCTTCGTCGTCATCTCTTCTACCTTGATCTTCCGTATCGAATGCTGTTCCTTCTTATGGTGACTCAACTTGGGAGTTTGGTCGCTCCATAGCCTCCGGCTTGGAGTTCTTTGAACTGTTCCCACGGGTGCTGTCTTATTAACGCAACTGAGCCCCGTTATCTCCATGTGATCCATTCAGAATTACGGCTCCACATTGTGTCGATTATATTCGAGTTTGAATTAATCACGACCGGCTTACGTGAATTCCGATCGTATACTTTGTTCATCTTTTCGCACGGTTTGTTGAAACTATCAACTACCAAACACCTCTCTCGGTGCGAATCTTTCCTGTTAGACAATGTCCAACACTTCCGTCACACAACGGAAGTTTTGCGTTGACGTTCCCTGGCGCAGTATGGCTACACATAATTTGGATGATGATCCTGAAAAATAAGAGGATTTCATAAACTTGAGGACCTAAATGAAGTTGTCAAAAAAACCTACCTTAGGCCAAATTCACTCATTTTTGTGAGCTAGGTACGGGATTCATCTGGCGTTAGACATCCCAGCGCTAGCATATCTTACGTGACAATGTCTTGTTCTAGTCGTGCAGTTCCGATCATTGTCAGCACTTTTCGGACGGTTTCGTAATCGAATTGCATTGAATCCTTCTTGTTGAGGATATTGAAGAAGTCGATGTCGCAACGAATGCCAAGCCTTCGATTGCTTGACATGATCTGGTTACCGCAGAAGTAATCGGTGGAGGTATCCAGAGTGCCTGGATTGACAATGGTTCTAATTCGGAAAGAAAACTATCTACTTCATGATCCTCTGGTTTCTTGACTTAAATCTCTGAGGCTACCGAGTCGAGGCTGACGGGACAGTAGACTCGTAGATTCTGCCTGTCAGTGCAACTGAAGAATTTTTGACATATCTATTACCGTTTTCGTTTTTTAAGCTAGGTTGGAACCAGTTCCAACCTGCGATACTCGATTTTATGATCAGTTCAAACCTCAACCCGATACGTGTTACAAAAAAACAAACGCACCGACTTTTAGCACACAATAAGTCGACGCACCGACTTTTAGCACACAATAAGTCGACGCAATCTGTACGACGCAAAAACCAATCCTGGTTGGAACTGAATCAAAAACAAAAACGGTATATGACAGTACTTTTGAAGACGTGACTTTTTCACGCAAAGATTGACACTTTGTTACGAGACCTTTCGGAGGATTGACTGAGTAGGAAAACAACCACCATGTTTCAAGCGAGCACTGACATCTGCTTATAGGATGTTTCCATAGGAATGAAGAGCTAATAAGTTAACGTGAAACTCAACACAGAAGAGAAACATCAGATTGGGGAAGAGAGAGTCAAATGGGTATTGTGAATGGCCATTTAACAGTTTTTATCGTTTTTCAATAGTTACAGGTTTCAAAAGGCTCATTGAAAATTATACTTTATTCATTAAAAGGTATCTGATAAGCCAGTAAAAAAATCTACAAGAAAGGTCTATTTCTATTATTTGCCCATAGTAAATGAGGGTGGACAACATTTCCTCTTCCATCTTATGAAGCGCGCTGTATGCTTATCAATATACACTGAAGCAGCGTCGTGAAATTGCAATGGCTTCATTTGTTAACGATGTTGTTTCGCAGCGAATTGATTGAAGTAAAATTTCAATGTTCCTTCGCGGCAGCTTAGAAATAGGAACTTATTCATAGAGAATCATTATCGGACGAATTAGTCGAAATATGGGCCATTAAATCAAATTATGATCACATATATTCAACACTGCCAAACTTTTGACTTAACTATGTCGAGGCAAAACTTGAAGGAATATTTTATCACCATATAAAATAATACACACTTATAAAATTTTATGAAAGCAGCACTCTCTACTTAACCTATGTTTTTTATATGCATAAACATGTTTTTTTTATAATCTGTACTATAGCATTATGAAATTTGAAAAAAAAGAAAGAAAAATTGTACATAAATGTAACAGTTATTAAGTACGTGTATTCTTAAGTGGAACAAGCATTCCTTCGTTGTGCTAGAATAATGCATCTCACTGAACATGTTTTCAATGCATTTTGGTATTAATTTACATGATCGTTAGCAAATGTGCTTTTTTCTCGTTTAGCTGTCATTGGCTTTAAAAGCAGTTTACACTTGATAACTTGTTAAATAGTTAGTAACTGAAGCAACAATTGTGGTATAATGTGAGGCAAAACTAATTGTCGTTTAGTAATGCATTGTGTCCTTCAGTATAAATGTAATGTCATATAAAATAAAACACGAAATGCAGCCGCAGCATAAACGGTTTTATTCTTTGATAAATTAGTTGAAGAGCTGAGTTATTTTATTGATGCTAAATTATTTACTATTCTCTTGCACTTGACACCTTTCGAGGCATCTTCAATCTGTTATGGGGTATCCATGGCTATCTGGCTCTCTTAGACCGTTGATATGGTTTCTGTATAATTGCTCACGAAATTCTGCAATATTTGATGTGTTGCACGACTAAGTTCTGTTGAAATCATTATTTGACCACTTTTACCGAACATCCGGAACTTGCTATCCTATCTTCGGATGTCCAATATGATCTTGGCATGGTTACATGGTAGCAAATAAATCCCTATCCCATTACATACTCAAGATATTTAGGCTGTGGTCCAATTCCCGAATAAATTTGAATTTAACTCTAACTTGTCAGGTGGAAAATAATGGATTAATCGATTAAAATCCCTATATTATTGATCAACAAACTTTCGATAAGGTGTCTGTCTAAATTGAGTCGTCGGCTGTCAGAAATAAGTCAGCTCACGTAACAGACTCAATCAATTATTTTCCATCTGTCAAGTTTAAGTGAAAATTAAAATTAATTCGAGAATTGGAACACAGCCTTAGTAGTTATTGAATTAAATTAGTTCAATTCAAGTTCAATCAATCGTTCTTATTTTTATTTTTCGGTACTGCACTTCAGTATAGTAGACGTTGTCCTACGTCCAATAATGCGGAATAAATTTTGAATTATATGAAACGGCTGAGTTTAGCTTCTAGATCACTCAAAAAATCGACACGTCACATCCACGTGAAACGCACGTAATTTTCGTCCACTGCCAAAACCAGTCATAAAAACGTAGAATTTATAGTCACTAGATTCATAGTCTGGCGGATAATGGGTGGTAGTACATATCATACATCATACACATCACATACTAGATTCATAGTCTGGCGGATACAACGACGGGAGCCAATTTGAACTGTCACTTGGCGGAGCCAATCGAGCATATCTCGAGTAATTCATGTTCATGGCCTAAAAGCCATTTGTAAACAATGACTTTAAATATCGATTTCTCTTGAATCATAAATCACTCTCGTGAAATGAAAGCAGCATTTGGTAGAAGAATGTTAGTTCTACCATATGGAGTAGTTGGATATATTGGGATTTTCGTGATTCGCGAGAAATCAACGTTTAAAGTCATTGTTTAGAAATGGCTTTTAGGCCCTTAACATGAATTACTCGAGATATGCTCGATTGGCTCCGCCAGTTCAAATTGGCTCCCGTCGTTGTATCCGCCAGACTATGAATCTAGTGACTATAGTAGAATTCACGTAAGAGCTACGTGATTTCCACGTCAATCCACATTCTACGTGAAAACCACTTAATTGTTACGTGATTTTTCACGTACAATTTACTGGCACGTAATTTTCACCTGATTCTACTGAAGAAGATTTGGTTACGTGTTCAGGTGAAAGTTACGTGAAATTTCACGTTGAAATAACGTGACCATTTTTTTGAGTGCTGTATTGGGGTGATTCAAAAATGACGTCCATCATTTTTAAGGTTTTTATACCCCCTCCCCCTCTGTCACACTTTGTCACAAATATGATTACCCCCCCCCCTGTTGGATGTCACACTTCTGAAAAAAACAATGAATGCAATATGTCGGAATGGTGTTGTCGATTTCAATAATAACGTGTATTTTAGTTCAAATTGAATCATTTACATGATTACATGTGTAAGTTCTTCATTTCACGGATAGGTGAAGTGTGTATTGATGGAAATAACTGGTAGAGATAAATCAAGATATTCGTAACAGATGGACAAAACTCATCGTATGACATGGTTTCTTTTGCAAAAACGTAGTTTTTTAAATATTTATTTTAATTGCACTCATTTAAGAAACATGCCTGTTTTGAATTTGTAATAATCTTAGTTGAAGAGTAGAAAAACAAAAATGACTGATTCTGATTCAGAAATGCCTATTCAATTAATAATTTCATTGTATATTTTGATTACTCTTGATAAATATTAAAGGTTCTATAATTTTTGAAGATCCAAAAACAAAGCTTTATTAAAATATGCTGTTAGCTTTCCCGCTAGATCACATCGGTATGAGTGATTTATATTAACATCTTTACAACCATCGAAATAACGAGATAACGATGAATGAAATTTGAGAAATGGGGAGTTTTAGTTGAGTTTATAACATTTTTAGTTTTTCCAAGAATACTTGCTTTAAAAATTCATAACTCATGAATCACACTCTAAAATGCACTTACACATCTATGAGATAACCTCGGGACTTTTATCCTCACTTTTGTGCATAAGTAACACATTTTTGAGTAAAAGTTACCCCATAAATTTGCAGTGCAAACTTTTTAAAACATAAATTGATTTGTAAAAAGTGCTTTATATTTTCTAATCAATAGAAAAGAAGGTCTGGAAAGATATTTCACACAACATTATTTCACGGTTGAGAAAAATTGTTTGGAACAACCAGAAAAACACCGTTTGTATCGAGAAAAAAGGCAACTTTTTTGCGATTGAAATATTTTAATACATCGATATTGGATGTTTACCCATTCTCAAGATATGGAAAGTTATATGTAAATATACATAATTTATCTTGTACAGAAAATGCGCAAAACATCATGACTCGTAGAAAAATTTCTGAGCAAGCTTGAAATTACTAATAAGAAAAAGAATGTGATCAGAAAGTGAAAAAGAAATAGAATCATGAATATTCCAACAGAAATATTTGTTTTTGATTGCAAAATTTAATTTTTAGAACCAAACTATTTGAAAGCGGTAAGCTTTTTATTTTTGATATATATCGAGGATTTTCGAAATTTACCTTGAACAGTCTGGAAAATTCCACTAAAATTCTCATACCAGGAGATCAAGTAATGATTCCACCTTGACATGGGTTTCAAGAAATCCATATTTCAATTTTGTGGGCAATTTTGGTATAGACGATGTTATTTTTTGATTTTCCAGAGCTCTAGAAACTTTTGTGTAAAAAATTTGCCATTTCATAATTTTTCAGCTTGCTGAGATAATTTAAACCACTTTCCACTACAAGAATGTTTTCCTAAGACGATCAGTTCGCGAATTAGTTTTTTAAAATCAAAGTTAGCAAAATTGTAAAATAATTCATAAATTTTTGCACACCTCAAAAAAGGCCTGAAATCAAAATTTCTGATTGATAAAAAATTGATTGATTTTTTTTCGCAAAGGATGGTGCTTTATTCAAAGCTCCCGACCGTTTCTCTCAACTCGGAAATTGTGTGCAATACTTAATCTAGATCATAATTTTTATTGCCAAGACAATTTCAAGCACTTTTCAATTCCTTAATCATACACTTTTTTAAAGTAGCTGGTTCATCCTGACCGCACTCTCCCCCATCCTAAAGCACTGTCCGCGTACGTGTTTATACGTATTTATTTTTAACAATGCTGTTGTTGCTATAAAAGATTTTCATGTTACTCCAAATTCTTAACGTCACATCTCTGCCCAGCTGACGCTCCATGCTGACCCAGATCGACCAACGTCTTCAGCAACTATGCTTGGTTACTCCCGATTGGAGCTCGTTCTTTATCAGGCCGCATCTTGAGACGCTTGGTAAGATGAGCGATTGTTTCAAATTCTTCCTCAAGAATCTTCTCGGTTCAATCTGCTTGTCTTTTGACGTTGCTGATTTGATTTCTTCCTCTCTAGGGCCATATTAAGCGATTTCCTACGGTTGATCAGGTCAGACAGCGTCTTTTTCTGTATAGCCGAAAGCATGTCATTTCGCTCTCTAATCAGCAGGCTGGAAATCTTGGAATTAATAATATCCAATTCTTTGGAAATTGCATCCTATTTAGGACATGCAAAATTAGAGGGAACTTTTTTGTGGGGGAATCCAGTGGAGCTTGTGAAGAACTGAAAGGCTGAAGTTCCTTCATCCGGTGGTATTTTTGGAAAATTTTTAACAATCCCTCCATTCGCAACATAAGGTCTGCTGGCTTAAAAAAAACCTTCAGTGTATCTTTCGGTTTCGAAGCTTCCGTTTTCAAGGTGCTGATTTTCGATTTATAAAGTTTGTCACAATAGGATTCGTTTTTGATATCCCGCCAGCGCTTGTTAATTGCGCAGCGACAAAATGCATCGACCAGCGTTTGAATCAAATCAAAATTCAACGCCACCAAAAACACACACAATAGGATTTTCAACAAAACCAAACTTCGACGAAGTTTCATATTAAAGGACAGCTCGTGCGTTTCGTGCTCATTGACGATAACAACATGTATGAACACAGTAAACAATTTTTTGCACTCACACAACTAAGTAAAGTGTGTATTTTCACTAACCGTACACTAAAACTTTTCGACGCCTTTGCTTTCGTATTAACGCTGATAAATTTAGATTACCTAATGCAAAATTGTTGGATGTCACATTTTTATTACCACCCCATCCCCGTCACATTTGATACAAATTTGATACCCCCCCCCTAAAGAGTGGACGTCATTTTTTAATGACCCCATTTCTAAAAACTGTCACACAGCTCCGAATGGGGTAATCTCTATGAGAGTACAAAAACAAATGTTTAGTGAGAGACTTTAAACCAATCAGCCGGTTATCTCTGCCTACGACCTCTCTCCGTGCACTTTCTTTAATGACAGCCATGCTACCCAGCAATAAGTCAGTCAGTAGCTGTGAGAGTGCGGCACAGTGTGTAACCCAAGCAGTGTTTTTATCGAGCAGTACTCGCAGTCTGCAAGATAAGTTCCTTTATCATCGTCCAAAATTGATGCATAAAAGCTAATCAATTGAGTTAGTACCGATTTGGCTGTCGCAGGCGCACCAGCAATATGGCAAACGATATGGAACAGTATGTTTTCTACGGAGGATCGACTGAAGAAAGTGTCGAATCTGGCTGCCGGTCGTTAGGAGAACTTATCATCAAGCGTTTGCGCGAGAATGGTGACGAAGTTTCCTATGTAAGTATTATTCAACATGCTACATTCATATTCTTTTCAAAGTTACCTTAGCTCGGTACTATACAATCAATGTCAATGGCCTCTCCTTTCAACTTATCCACCTCTCGTAATGAACGCTTCTCAATGGTTTGTCACTCTCTTCCTCTCTCGCTTCGTTCTCTTTTTCAGACCGACGGTCTCACCAACGAGTCCATCACATACAGCGATCTACTGGAGCAATCTGTCCGGCTGGCGAACCGTCTGCATCGAATTGGCATCAAGAAAAACACTATGGTCGCCATCATGTGTGAAAACCGAATCGAGCTGCCGTTAATTGCCTTTGCCGCGACCTACATGAACGCGATCCCAATCCTGCTAAACCCTGCATATACATCTACCGAGCTGCAACATGTCCTCAAACTGACTCAACCGAAAGCAGTTTTCGTTTCTTCGATTGCAATGAAAACGCTACTCTCCGTTGTAGACTCCATCCCATCGGTCAAGATGATCACCTTGATCGGTTCGAAGGAACGACCCCATAAACGTGTTTCATTATTCACCGAGATGTTCGATCGCAACAAACTCAAAACCGCTCGATCCTTCACGCCTCAACCGGTTAATTTGAAAGATCAGGTTGCCCTCATGGTCCTCTCCTCGGGAACCACAGGTTTACCAAAAGCGGTTCAACTGACCCACTACAATATAATGGCTGTAATGGCTTACATTCGTGACGATCTAAAACTGATGCCATTGTCTCCGACGAGCAAAGGTCTCGCTATGCTGCCGTTCTTTCATATCTACGGTTACATGGTCCTGCTCAGTGCGTGTTGCAATAAACGCCCAATAGTTTCGCTTCCTAAATTCGAACCGAAACTCTTCCTAGCTACAACTGAAAAGTACAAAATTAACACAGCTGCACTAGTCCCACCGTTGGTAGTTTTCCTCGCAAAGCATCCACTTGTGGACAAGTACGATCTTAGTTCATTGATTTTGATTGGCTGTGGAGCCGCACCTCTGAGTAAGGAAGTTGAAGAAATGCTTCATAAACGCCTTCCCAATTTGATGCTGATTCGGGTTGGCTATGGAATGAGTGAGACATCACTTGGAATTTTGACCCGAAACGTTGGAAAAGCGGGCAGCGTCGGAAAGGTTAACCGAATGTTCTGGGTCAAGATCGTAGATCCGGAGACAGGAAAAATATTGGGTCCTAATCAGATTGGCGAGATATGGGCCAAGGGACCTATGGTTATGAAGGGATACCTGAAGAACGATGAAGAAACAAATTCGATTATCGATAAGGATGGATGGTTGCATACCGGAGACACGGGCTACTTTGACGAAGATGAAGATTTTTACATCGTCGATCGGATCAAGGATCTGATCAAGTACCGGGGCTTTCAGGTGGCACCGGCAGAACTTGAAGCGGTTCTACTTACCAATCCAAAAATCAAAGACGCTGCAGTAATTGGCATCAAAGACGAAATTAACGGGGAGCTACCGTTGGCATTCGTGGTCGCTCAACCGGGCTTGGAATTGAGCGAGACGGAAGTCAAAACTTGGGTTGCAGGGCATTTATCTAAACATAAACATTTACACGGTGGCGTGCGAATGATTGCCGAAATACCGAAGACCGCCAGTGGCAAAATTTTGAGACGCGAGCTGCGAAATATGATTGCAAAGTCTAAGCTATGAGATGAATTGCTAGCAAGGCCATTATCATGGGTGATTTATGGGTGCGAAGGTGATAAGATGTAAAGTTGAGCTTTATTGTATAGATAGCAGTAGAAGAATGTTATTGTAATGAGAATAATAAAGCGTACATGTGTACGGTTGTTGTTTATTTTAAACTTTTGTTATTTTAGTTCCATAGCTGATGATTTTTTTCCATCCGAAGAGGGAAATCAACCTGTTCTCGACAAACAGCAAAATCAGAGTTTACTCTTTTATGAATATTATTT